>JAFIDM010000004.1:65811932-65854054 GCA_023159025.1 Thereuonema tuberculata
ACATTGCTAACTTATATACAAATCCTGTTCATGGCCCCCATACTACAGAAATGCATATTTATTAAGTCATTTTTTCATTCATTTTTCTCACTATTTTATTTTTAGGTCATTTTCTCGCTTTTCGCGTCATTATTGTCATTTTATGGAATTTATTAGAATATTTTTTAAGTTTTCAGTAATTTTCTTGTATTCTTAATGGTTTACGGTGCATTTTTTGCATATGGTACTGGATATTAACGGAACTGAAAGTGAGGATGAATACGAAGACGAAGAATCTTTACAACTTTGTTCAACCCTTATTTCTTGGAATTTACACATTCCAGGAGAGACACCAAATTATGTCAGTTTCATTCAAATTTTTAGGTAATTTTTTTAAGTTTTTGGGTCATTTTATGGGATATTTGCAGTCATTTTGTAGATCATTTTTTAAACATTTTTAGTTCATCAAAATCCGGGCCCTGCTAACAACATATTTAAATATTTATGATGTGGAGGCTCATCATAATATTTAAGACATGAATTTCAAAAGAATAAGCTTAGACCCATAGTGAAAGAGCTGCTGAACACCACCAATTTATGGACATTCATAATTATAAGACACTCATGGTTATAGAGTGTGAGGAAAGGAGGCATCAGATTAACTGTTACTTCAGTTTTGATGCTTTTCATCTGGTATCTTTACTTATCACAAAACCACTTTACTTGACACAAACCACTTTCTAAAACTTTATATATATATATTGACTGTTTGTTTGTGTGGATCCCACTCCCGGGAGCAGGAAGGATCCCAATTGCCTTTCATGCCTTCAAGTTGATTGTCAAAACGGGCAAATCTGGCTGATGAGTTCTAATAAGTACAAAACAGCTGTTGCAGATTTCTATTTAACAATAACACAAGGCATGAATGAAATGTGCATTTTCTTTACCCCCTTTTTCATGATTTCTTTTTTTGCACGTTAATCGTCCTTTTATATACAGTTTACTGTGGTTTTTGAACTTTTTCTAAAAAACTTTTTTTTTATTCGCCTCTGAATAAAAAAATCGAATACTTTCATTTAGGACAGGGTAAAAAATGCATCCTAATCTTTGCTGTCCCATTTTTGAAAAGCTTAAACATCAATAACTATGTGTGTGTGGTCGGTTCGCACCGAAGTGCGAGCTTCGTTGCCGAAGCATCCGTGCTCCAGGGAGCGCTAGTGTTCCCAAGACGGCGAACCCCTAGCAGACTCCCTAGAATTACAAGGGAAAGATACTGGGGTGGTTTCCCGTGGCCTTCCCCAGGACGCCATTAAGGAATGACTTCAGACCGAAGAGAAAGTGAAGAAGAGGCTACAACACAGGAAAGGAAATTTTTGAAACATCCATGCTCGCTACCGGGATTTGAACCCGGGCGCTGGCATATTGATCTCACGACAGGCCGACGCCTGAGACCGCTCGACCACACCAGCGCGGCCTCAATAACTATACGAGGGTTAATTGTTCTAAAACCATTGCATGAAAGTTACTAAACTGAAAGTAGAAAACAGATTTATATAAATTGAAATTTATTAATAGGAATAAGGGAACTTACGGGATTAATTGCAGAATCAGGATTTATCTGCAAAGTATATATATCATCCCTTGAATACTGAAATAATCCATAATATGGATTGAGCATTTCGTGTGATAGGAGATAAAGCCATTCCCTAGAAAAACAAATATACAATTAATTTATTTATTTAAAAATGCAGAAATTTAATAATACTATATTTAAAAATAAAAATTGTTTGGAAGTTCATGAAATTTTTCAGCTTTCACCTTAGTATGAAATACTAGAGTTAATAAATCTTAAGAACTGAATAGGAATGTGCTGTCTTTGTCATTTAATAAAAGGAAACTAGGACCATTTTAATTTTTAATTAATAGGCAAAGAACAAAAATCCAACAAAGAAATTCCAGAAAGAATTCAAATGTTACTTTCCTTCAAATTCTGCAATTTTTTTTATTTATTCATTAATTTTTTTAAGCCAAGAAAACAATAGAAGCAAAAAGTCTCCTTTACTGTAGTTTTTAATTATAATGTATGTCTAACAGACAAACTACAAATTTTCCACTGTCTGAAGAAAAAAAAAATCTGAATTTTTATTTAAGTTTCATAAATTTAATTCATTGAAATTGCATCAAAATTGAATGCATGAGGGTTAAGAAAACTATCTGCATTGTTAGGCATATATATATTTATTATTTAACTTTTATGAATACATTTTTTAACAAGGATCCACAGAGAAACATTTTCACACTCAGAAGTTCCATTGAATTAAGCGTGAGAAGATCTAATATCACTGGTTCAAAAGTTACCAGAAACACATGGACATCCATTCACAGGACTGACCTCACTTCCCTAGTAACGTAGGCTAAAACATGACAAAATGATAGGAGAACATTCTGGAAATGCAGCAGCATGTCTTCGTCAAGGTCAAAGATTTGTTAATAGAATTATTGTAAAGTGATCTCTTTTTGAATAATCTGAATGATTACAGGAGGACAAAGTAATCAAGAAAATGTCTAAGCCAAAGAAGTTGAAAAATTATCTCCTAAATGACATTATAAATTGCCTTTTTCTTTCCAATCATATTTTTAATTTACTGTAATTAGGCATCAGCTTATTAGGGAAGTTGCAACGAGGGTAACTTATATATGAGAACCACTAAACTCTCAGAAAAGTGGCTCAGTTTGGACTGACAGTAGACGAAGTGTTGCTTACAATAGATGGAAAGGAAACAGGGAAAGATACAATCTTTCCAAGTGATCTGAAATTAGTAAAAAACTAAAAACAACTATTTCTTCTTTTAAGATATTCTGCAATATAAAAAAATTAAAACTAGTTTTTTAATTTCAAATGATAAATCACACAATGGTCTAAACATCATTAATGTTTAAAAACAAAAATGGGAGATTAACAACCTGGCAACACCACCATAATCCAAGCCTTCTTCAGCTCGAAATTTCACCATTAGCCTCTTACGCATATCTTTAGGTCTCATTTTCATTATTAATCGATAAGATTCCTGAGGGGAAAAAAAAGTTAAAAAAAAACATAAAAAAATTATTTTCTGAATTTCTTATAAATTAAGGCTTAATTCTAAACATCTTTTTACTTTTTTACTCTTAATTTATTATTACTTGGAAATTTTCCCCCTTTTTTATTAACTTGAAAAGTTACTTATGAAGTAGATAGAAAAGAAGCAATATATACACACACACACACATACATACACTCATATATAAAATAAGTTTTTCATTATTAGCAGTTTAGATTAGTTCCAAATGGTTGTCTCTAAGTTGGTCTTGAAATCTGTCTTAGTTTCATGCATTTTCCTCACTATACAAGAGAATATAATTACCTCAAATATTTCCTGCCTTGATACTTCTAATCTACAGTGCCCTGACTGTGGTTGCAGGGCTTGTAATTCTGCTCGGAATGACTTTAATTTTTGCACTAAATCCCTTCTGTACTTTGGTAATGGGGAATCCCCTTCTTTGTCGGCTTCCCTGATGTGTCCATTACTACTGGATGGAGGAGTAGTGGTGATTGGAATATCACTGGTGGTGAATGAAGGGTTATTTATTACTATAGATGCACGATTACTAGAACTGCCATTGTTATTACTATTGCTGCTTTGACCATTGGCAGTGGAACAGTTACTATCACCTCGGCTATCAATTCTATTACTGTAATGAGTAAAATTAAATACAAAATAAGAAAACAAAAATATCACTTTAAAATTTGAATCAAAAAGGTAGAAAAATTCATAAATCAACAAATTAATCTAACTAATTATTAAGTCGAATCATTTTTTTTTTTTTTTTTTTTTGCAGAAGAAATGCTACCTAATAAACAAAACAAAAAACGCCCTAAATTTCATAAATAAAGATATAACTCAATCAGCAAAACAAATCAAGTTTCAAAAATCATCCTCTTCTAAGAAAAACAGCAATGGAACCATTGCAAGGCTTTCTCGTTACTAAGGGACTGTAAATATTTAGATTTAGAAAATATTTTTTTATTCAGTTAAAAAAAGTTTTGGCCCTAAATAAAATTCCTCATAACAGCAATTTACATAAACATGCATCAAATTAAAAACAATAATAAATTATATCACGGCATAATTAGTTGAGCTACGAAAGGGCAGAGGATCTTCTAAGAAAGCAGATCATAAAACAGATGTATAATGAAGTATATCTGTTTTAATGATGAAATCTAAAAAAACAAAATTTACCAAGATCTTCGAAATAAGGTTAAACTTTTAAATATGAAATTTGATTTAAATCAGAGCATTTACTTGAATTAATTAAGGAATTTCGACATATATATATATAGATTATATATACTAGATTATACTATATTTATATTTAAAGAGTATAATGTTATCTGGATCTTAAATATGAAGTTTGGTATAGAATGATTAATTCCTTTTTGAGTTATAACTTTTATAAATTCTCAATAACAGACATCTTCATACACAGACATCACTCAAAAAATTATTCTAGTGAGCAAATGACATGAATTAACATTCATTCAAATCAGGATTAATGCCCCGTTTTCTTTATATCTTTTTAAAAAGTTCAAATGATTATAATTCTCATCACAAATGAAAGAATGCAAGAAAATTGAAGAGATAAAGACAAAGGAACAAATAACTATAAGAAGAAAAAAAAAATACATAAGATATTCATAGCCAAGCTAGGGGTACAATTCGCAATGTTTCCAGTATTTCAAAAAGTAAGTGGTGTAGGTATGTCCAACTTTTTGTGAAAGTATCAGCTGCACTGAATGTATCTGTTATCACAATAAGAAATTTATTGTGTGGCAGGAAAAAAAAAAGCACCAACAGAATGATGATGAATTACATTTATCTGTTGTCCTTTCTTTGAAATTTTCCAAATAGATAATTAGCCAACAATCGATTTTATTTATTTGAAAATCAATGACAAGATGGGATTTACTGGAAGTAAAACAACAGTGCACGAAACTGTTGTTCCAAATTGAGGTTTCAAACGAAGTAACAATTAGTAATTAAATCCTTTCACTTTACCCTGGCTTCAAAATCATTTTTTTTCTTTTATTTATTACAAACATTCTTTACCAAGGACAACAAATTTTATATAATTTGCTTAATTATGATTAAACAGAAAAATAAATTTCCAAGTCTGTTTCTAGCTCCTAACTCACCAAAATCATGAAAAATAAAAAAAAATAAAAAAATAAATAAATAAATAAATAAATAAAAAGTGAAACTGATTATTAAAAAAGTAAATTATTTGAATTTACCATAATAGATAATCTGGCGTTATTTTAACATTCATTCGTGAAATATTTATGAGTTTGCTTTACAGTAATAGATGTCACTAAGAGCTGGTGCAATTAAACAATAATTGCCACACACGTTTCTACAAATTTCAAAGAGTCAAGATTTTGTATTTTCGTGTCATTTGCATGGCTCTTATATTTTCCCATCATTATCATTCTGAGGATGTCAAATATATATATATATATCAAGGGCGTATATAAGGGGGGGGCCGAGGGGGCCCCCCTTATATTAATTACCTTCAATTAATGAACTTCAAAAAAAAAGGGGGAGAAATTTGGAGATAAACATTATCAAAGGAAAATCCACGGAAAACTTCAAGAACAATGCACACAACATGAATTTCAAAATGAATTTTGTAAATCTAATAGAAAGCAGAAGTTAGATTTCATGACAAGGCAGACTTGAAAGAACTGTTAAATGGTGTGTGTGTGTGTGTGTATATACACACACACACCATATAGTACATCATCAAATTTCAATGTGCAAAACACTGATGAAGATTTATTGCTATAATAGCAAATTGAAAAAAAAGAAAGAAATAGGAATTACATCTCTAAAAATACAATGTATATGAAATATTTGCAGATGGATTTCAAATAGTAAGATTAATTTAATCAGAATCACTGTAATAAGCATTAGAAGGGGCAATTGCACCAAAGAGAGCTTGGAAGAGATAAAAGATGTGTTCAAAGTTCATTTCCATTACTCTTTGAAAAAGCCACTAATGCCCATCATTAATGACAGAAGACTAGCTGAGACCTATTGAGGAGTAATAACCAGGTAAGGAATCAACCCACCTCCTCCAGACAATACATACATGCCTAGACGACTCTTATATACTTATCAATTAAGTATCTCAATTAATAATTAATGAATTTTCCATTATATTCGTGTGGCACTTCGGACATGGATCCTGCAACATGTAGTGCATTTTTTTTTATTTTTTTTTAAATATATGTATTTTTTAAATGTGTTTGGTTCCAATTGTAAATAGTAATTAATAAAATTTAATTTTGAAGTCAAAATTTTATTAAGAGATAAATTTTAGTGTTTGAGATGACATCACTGTGCAAATAAAAATCACATTAGACATATGTCTACAGTATGTTTCTGATGGGTTAAGTACAGTTTAAGCATTGTGCTCTACACAAAGATTAATACTCTGCATTCAGAGCTGTTATATGTAATATTGAGCAAAAGAAAGGGAGCTTCATCTTTGAAAAACACATTTTTTTAAATATATCGATCTGACTGACAGAACTCCCAAAACATCTCAGTAAAGTATTTCTCTGGTTTTTGTCAATTTCAATGATTCAAAAAATTTGACAGATAATTTTGTTGTAATCTTAAATTAAAAGGATCTAATACAGCAGAAAAGATTAAAAAGAATGAAAGGCTCAATTTGTTTTAATAAAACTATTAAATTCTTAGTTCTAATGTTAAATACTTACTTTAATAAATTTTGAAGAACTAAACTCTGTGATAGCCTTGGATCTGTAAACTGTGTTGTTCGATTATTATGGTCTACAAAGTAGACGCGCCCACTTGCAGTGTGACGCATTTCCCAGCCTAAGGGAAGAGGTCCCAAATCAGCTGGATTGATTCCATTTAAATCTCGAGGGACTCTTGGATCGTGCCAGGTACTCACACCTGAAGCAATGTGATAAAAGAAAACCTGACCTTGTTGTGTTGTTCTCATCTCTACAAATAAAATAAATTAAAAACATTTTAATAACAGAACCAAATAATTTCAAACCAAATTATTAAGTAAGCTAGAGGATGTAAGAACAGTTACCAGTCCTGTTACTAACTTATTGACTCGAAAACTATAGAATAAGCATTTACATTAGGAATCTACGAAAATTACATACAAAATGCTTAATTTTAATTTAAAAACTTGTTTTTTTTTTCACATTAAATATTAACTTTGATCATTAGACAATAAATATTGATTTTTTTTTCCCCACACATGTACCCAACACTAACAAAATGTGGGAGAGAGAAGTTATTAATACTACAAATAAATCTAGGTATGCAATTCATACACACATATAATTACTTTTCTAAAAAAAATAATGAAAGAATATAAAATTACAAAAAAAATATTTTTGTATGTTTAAAGTTGTATATTCTTTTAATAGCAGTTGCATATAAAATTTGTTAATTTTAAATAATTAATGATATGTCCGAACCAAATAATTAATAAATATAATTGAAGATTCTTATGATAAATTCAAATTTTGTTAATGCTTGCTTAAGAAAACATATCAATAAATTTATTAGAATCTCCCATGCAATGAAAAAAATAAACAAGCAATTCAATAACAATTTTTCTTATGCAATATTATCACCATTCTTTAGAGCAACAATTTTACAATAATAAAAAAAACAAAAAACAAACCAACATTTCCTGTTTTCAAATCCAAAATTCTAATCAATGTAACACAATGTGGCAGAAATACATAGTAGCAGTGATGAAGAATAAAACTTCTTCACAATTAAAGTATAAAAACTTACAACAATTTAGCTGAAATTTATAAAGCAAACTCTCAAATACCAAGTGATAGCTTTAATAACTTAGAATATAATCATTAATGGTATATTTAATAAATTTCAAATATCAGCAGTAATAATTAGCAATCACACTTTTTTTATTCTATATCCAATGCTTAAAATTTTCTAATTCTTCATGATAATTGAAATTGTATCTATTTGTTATATACTTGTTATTACTGTACATCAGCTTTTTATCCTGTGTTGTGAAGCCTTTAATAAGCTCAGTTTAAATATCGCAAATGAATGTTCCAGACATTACACTTGGAACTTTAAAGGAAAACGTACTCCCATGTAGACAATTCCTGGGAGTAATTATATACGAAAGAGAAGAGGAACAAGGCCTTTGTATTTCACACTGATATCATCACATCTAAGGGTTAACTCCTAGATATTCTTCATTTTTATTACTAACAAAACCACATGGAAGAAGTTTTCAAAGACATAATCAGTGATACTCTTTCACTATGTAATTTGCTTCTGTCATTATTTTAATCTCTAGTTTGGCAGCAGAACAGCATTATTAAGTAGTGCACTGAATTTTTAGTACCAAATTAGTTAACATCAATCATGCATAGAGTTTTGAAGCAAACAAAAGAGAAGAAACCCAGTTAAAAAGGAATGAAACAACCCCCCCCCCCCCCCCCCATTCAACTGAGTTCAGAGTCACAGTAAGGAAATGATGTTTGGAAAATTAAACAATATGTTTATAGATTCTACCTATGCATCAGAATGTACTAGTCTATTTCTTAGAGATATTTTTCATTTTCTGTTGAAGCATAGAAATGCACAAGGTTCATAGGGGGCTACTGAACTCTCATCTGTTTTCAGAAATTCATAACTTGCATTCATGTGCATCCAATTCTGCTTAAATAACAGATTCTAAAATCAATCTTCATCAGCTAAGAACAGACTGACAATTTGCTAAAATTCATTTAATATCCTATAGAAATTGCTTTGTGCAATTGCATTGCATTGTATCCAAAGCAAAAACTGAACGTCCAAAGTCATTGATTTTGTTATTGTTTGGTTTTTAGGTTTAAAAAGCTACACCTCTCTTTCCATTTCTTGGATTGTTTGAATTATATTCAAGATTTATTCTTCAAAGAAACATCCTGTAGATTACATTTCATGTTTACTAAATAATCCAGATGTTTTATTCTTGTTTAGGTTTTGTTATATGTTTTATTTTTGGGTTTTTTTATTAATTATTATTTAATTCAAAAATATGCAAAACAAAAATAGATTATTTATTCTAATGTTTGCTAAGGTTATTTTTGTGAAAATAGTCAGTAATATTAAAATCTGATATTTAGTGTTTTTGTTGTAAAATATTTTTGTGTATAATTTTATTTATTTTGAAATATGAGACAATATTATTTTTCAATTATTTTTAACTTTTAATTTTGACTTAAGTCCAATTTGCTTCAACTGAGTTTTAATACTAAGATGGATTATAAGTTCTTATGTCCATGCGCAACGATGAAATAGAGAGATAAAGAGGATTATGGTAAGAATGAGAGAATTTCGAACAATTGAAGGGAAAAGTCGTTGCAAAGTTATAGACATGGAAAATGTGTGTCTTTTGAATGGCTCCGATTAATGTATAAAATACGTTTGGAAGGAGATAAAAAGTTAAAATCCTATTTGAAGAACGTTTTACAAAACAAGATAAGGTTTATGAGCAGCAGAAGAAAAGAGCTTACATCAAGAATTAACCTAACTGGATTATATCCGAAATGGCAAGAAGATACGTCACGATTAGCCATAGTGAAGATCATTTATGAGTTTGTACAAGACAACTTATCTGTGCTCTGAAAAGGTTTTGTTCAATGATAATGCCAGACTTTTAAGTCTACGGTGAATCTTAGATCTACAAGTAAAGGACAGGTGAGGAAAGAAGAAAATTGAAAGTTAAAGCAATAACGAAAACTTAGTGTGATATCCATCGGTGAAAGCCATACAACTGTAATCAGCATTACGTATGGATTACTTTGTGTTAAGTAAAGTTATCAAGTTAACACAGCATGGGAAGAGTTTCAAGACTAATAAATTTACTCCACACAACTAATGATAAAATATAACAATCAAAACTTTTTAATTAAAGAGAGTAGATGTCAAAGAAGATCAATAGTTTATAATACAATGAACTAGTCAATTTACTTTGGTGTATTGTATTTAGATACAACAAGTATAGATACTATAAGTATTGATATTTGTTAGCAGAAACATATTATTAGATAAATATTAATAATGAGCTCTTTTATAACTGGTGGGGAATTTAAGATTTATTTTTATATTTCAAAAACCTATTTATTTATTTTTTAGTTTAAATGTATGTTTTGTAAATTGTTTTAATATAAGGTAACTATTTTGGGTTTTTGTATTTGTGTATACTCTTAAGTTAAAATTAGATATTTAGGATTAAGCTATATTTTATTTAATGGTATGTTATAATGTTTTGTAGAGGTGTCTGCACCTGCTGATTTCTTGATCCATACTTCTACGGTAAGTTAACCTAAAATTTTAGATTTCAATTAGTGTCTCGCAGACAACACTTCAAGATAACAGAAAACTAAGCTTGTTTGTTTCTTTGATCTCACACACATTTCAGTATGAGATCTTTTTAATGGCGCAACAGCAACAGAGGCTTAGCTGCTCCAGGAGGAAGGTATGAAACTGAGAACAAATCATTTGTAACACACACAGAATAAAGAAGGAAATATCTAAGCCCACACCGGAATTTGAACCCAGGTTAGGGCCTATCACCAACTTGGTAGGCAGTTGCGCTGACTGCTTGACTGTGCCCGAATGGCTAGAAAGCTAAGCAATAGTAAAAACTATGACAAAAACTTTATTTGGCCATTGCTAGGCTCATGGCAATATCAAGACAAAAAAAAACACACACACTTTTATTCTGTATCTAAGTATAGATTGGAAAATTTAATTTTTTAATCTTTGAAAATTGTATTAAGAATTCTATAAATATTTATGCTCAGATATTTTGACCCCTCTTTTTTATTTTTTCCAAATGTCAATGCTTACCATAGCCTTCTGGTAGTTCCGTTGGTTGGTGTAACTGATTACGAGACAAGTAATGTCGATGTCTTGTGGATCTTCGACGCACCAATGAGTTACTTGTTCCTGATGTATCCTGATTTGATCTACTATGTGAGGAGTGGTTCTGAGAATTGTTTTGTTGGGAATTATAATTACTACCAGTAGGTATTTCGTTGGAAGGCCGTCTGTAAGAATAAAGGAATCAAAAAAAGTTATAATTGAGGCATTTATTACTATTTTATATAATATTTAGAAATTTTAAACACAAAAAAAATTGTAAAAAAGTCTGTATTTTTATTTCAATGCATAAAATCTTAACATTCAGTCTAAAAAAGGAAACAAAATTTTGTGCATATAAAATAATTTTCTATTTGTAATCTACTTCTATTTATCTGGATATCATATGTGGCGTCCATTCCACATGTTAATCTAAAACTATGTTAGTTAATCTAAAACTATGAAGGAAAAATAAACTGAGGAACACTATCAAGTAAGGATTAGGGCAAATACTAAGAATATCTTTAACTTCAAGTACTCTATTTCCATTACCATCTTGAGATGTTGGAAATCACCTCTTTCATATATAGATAATCTAGAAACATCTGAATTATCTTTAAATATAGTTCCATTTGTAAAATCTTTCAAATATGAACAAGGTCAGATACTTCTAAAGTGAAAACATTTAACAAAGACCATTTTGTGTTGATATTTTAATGGATAAAATATTGGCCGACAGAATTTCAGAAAATGTTTGGAAAGAATGAATAGAAATGCAGACTGAGAATCCTAATGATTTTGAAGACTATTCGTAATAACCATTAAATTCTTATTAAAAAAAAAAAACAAAAAAAAAAAAAAAAACCTAAAGAAACTACAAATGTCAAATAATTTCAACTGATTTATTCATGAAAGTGAACTGCAGCAAGCACTGAGAAGCAAATTCTATCATATAAATAGGCAGTGGATATTAAGAAGCCATGCAGAAGCCGTAGTGAGCTCTGTGAGAAATTTTTGAAGTTAAAATGTTGACAGGCACTAAGCCAAATGAAGAATACAAAAATCAAACAACATGATATTGATAGAAACATTCTAGTGCTCAAAATCTGGAGGATGTCAAATAAAAGTAAAAACTTTTAAATCGTAAGCAAATGCTTCTTCCAGCTATTTTCATTACTAATGCTGCTTATCCCATTTCTTTTCTATTTATTATGAAAATGAAGGTAAGTGGCTAAGGCTGCAGCACAGCCATTTTCAAAATGTATCTAACAGCTTACGTGCAATTGCCAGCTGCTGAGGGTAACACAGTCTTATTAGCAATACTGTTTGTTGATATGAATTTTGATAAAAAAAATAATAAATAAATACTGTATAAGCTCCATTAGAGGCCCCGGCATTTATTTGCAAAACTAGCCTCGGCTCCCGGCGCTTATTAGAGACCGGCTGTTATTACAGGCCGGCCATTATTAACAAAAATCTTCAGAACACAATATTTTTACACATAAATACTGGCTAATATTACAAACAGCTACTTTATTTGAATTTCACACGCTACTTAAGACTGTTAACGATAAATGGCAATGTCTTTCTGTACCTTTCGCTGCTATTCGTCGTCCGAATCCGCAATGACGGGCGGCCGCCTCACCGGAAGTTTTTTTCGCGTATTCCACCGCGCGAATCTTAAAGGCAATCTCAAAAGACTGTTTAGGCGGCATTTGTAAGGCAATGTACCATAAGGTATTACGCACGACTATAAAGATACGGACGCTTACACTAGTACCGGTAGGCACATATCAAAGACCCGGCTATTAGAGATCGGCTACTATTTGGCTGTGTCCCCTCTGCAGCCCGGTGACAATAAGAGCCTCGGCGTTTATTGGAGCATATACGGTAAATAAAAATTTGTAATTTAGCGAATTATTTTCTGAAAATATTTTTAGTTTCAGTAAAGAATTGTTCTTTTTTTTTTCCCCCCCTAAAAAAAAAAGTTTTTTTTTTTTTTTTGCCCCATTTCTATTAAATTTCATAGCATATTTTAGCTAAATTATTAAAAAAGATACATCTTTCGAAAATAAAACTAAGTGGTAGGCTGTAGAACTCAATAACTTACAAGGTACATTGAAGGCCATAACCCTTCTCCCTTTCCTTGACCACATGAAGTTTATGATTATTGTCTTACAAACAGACAGTATTTGTCTTTCTTTGTCTATTACAGAGTAATGCTGCACAATAAAAAAAAAACTCTTAATGAAAATCTCTTAATAATAAAGAAGGTTTAATGTGCATTAATGTAATATGAAAAGGGAAGAAAAATCTATAAAATGCACAAATTTGTTAGAATTGTTTGCTTTTAACACATTGAGCCATCATCGATAGCAATCTGGGACAGCCGTTTCGTCCTTATTAGGACTAATCAGCCAGATTTACCTTCGATGATGGAGCTCAGCCGAGGTAATTTTGCTGTATTGGTTGCAGCGTTTTTTCTTTGGTTGTTTGCTTTCAACCGGGTCCCACTTCCGAGCGCAGGAGACAGGATCATAGGTACCGATGCATTCCGAGCTCCATCATCAAAGCTAAATCTGGCTGATGAGTCCTAATAAGGACGAAGATTGCTATCGATGATGGCTCAATGAGTTAAAAGCAAACATTTCTAATGAAAATCTCTATTCCTTAAATAACTCTGCTACAAATTCCAGGTGTTATGAAAGAATGTTATTTTATACAGAATACGATATTTCAAGATCATAATTCTCATTTCACAAATAAAAAAGGAGACAAATGAAATCATATTTTTTGGGGGGTTTCTGTTTATTGTCAGGAATTCTTTTTATTACGAACAGAATTACTAAGACGGGAAGGTATTCGCCGTATTTACTTCAATAGGAGTGAAAAGCCAACAACTTGGCTATGATATATTGCTGTACAAGTATTTTACCTATAATTACACCAACTGTCTATAATCAACCTCTCACTTAACTCCTCAACTAGCTTTGATTAAGTTAGGTTAGATCTAGACAAGCATATTACACTAACAACAAAGATTAAAAGGATAATTGAAATATTTTTGATTCTTATTTTGTTTTAGATAGTTTTCAGAAATGGAAGATAGATTACGGAATGGGCTAACAAAAAAAAAAAAACCCCCGAGATGAAAATAGTTAAACAAGCAATGCAAAGCAATGACAGGAATTAGGTTCAAAGGAGAAGCTCAATTGGTGTAAATGAGAGGACTAATTTACTGAAGCAGAAGGAAAAACAAGAATTTGAACTTAAAAATTGAAGTAGAAGGTTTGAAAAGTATGAGAATTTATGATTAAGATTTCAAGATCATTTGTTGTAAGAAAAATTTTACAAATGAAGACGTCTGTTAAAAAATAAAATGAATAAAACAATATATAGGCCCATGCGTACAATGTTCAAAGCCAAGTTTAGTGCAATTTGCAACATTACAACCTTGGACACCAGCTTGAAAAGCTTAGTTATAACTTGATTCATTCTCATCAGACTGGTCAATTTCGTAGCCAGATGTTTTCTTAATATATAAGAGGATCCCTGACTAAATGCATATTGGTAATAAAATAAATTATATGCAAATCGTTTTTCCATTTGTAATGTCTAACAATTATTAAACTATTCATATTTTTAAACAACAATAAACAACAGTGGTCCATATATATAATAGCATATATTTAAATATAGCCACGCTGGTGTGGTCGAGCGGTCTCAGGCGTCGGTCTGTCGTGAGATCAATGTGCCAGCGCCCGGGTTCAAATCCCGGTAGCGAGCATGGATGTTTCAAAAAATTTCCTTTCCTGTGTTGTAGCCTCTTCTTCATTTTCTCTTCGGTCTGACGTCATTCCTTAATGGCGTCCTGGAGAAGGCCACGGGAAACCACCCCAGTATCTTTCCCTTGTAATTCTAGGGAGTCTGCTAGGGGTTCGCCGTCTTGGGAACACTAGCGCTCCCTGGAGCACGGATGCTTCGGCAACGAAGCTCGCACTTCGGTGCGAACCGACCACACACACACACAAACAACAGTGGATGAGACCAAATTGTTTACCAAGTGACATACTGGAACAGCTGTTTGATGCTCTTTCGTGATCATCAGCCAGGAGTAGCCACCAGTAAACAATGAGGTCTCAGTACTGAGGCAATGGGAATAATCGTCAGATTGCAGTGGTGCCTCAAAATTGTTTATTTTTGCTTTTGAGGCACCACTGTGATTCTGACGATTATTCATATTTTTTTCCTTCTGCTCTACCAATTCAGCCAACTCATTCAACATCTCTTCTATTTTTTTTTTTATGGTTTCAAAAGTCAGTTATTATCTCCAGGATTGGCCATTTTCTGCTTAAATGCTTAGACTTCCAGCTCTAAGTTTTCATCTTTCCATAATTTTTTTTTTCTATTTCTGTAAACTTTGAGGAAATACAAACAAACAAACATGAAGTTGTTTGAGGACAGTAGCTTAGTCCAAATCTGGGTACAAATCCCAGTGAGACTTGGTTTTTCCTTCTCTCTTCTACATATGTTTCATTTCTTGCTACAACTTGTTTTCAATTTCATCTTGACTTCTGGCATAGTTTAGCTTGTGTCACTCTTGTACCATTAAGGAAAATGCACCTGAAATGGGTTTGTGATCAAACAAACAAACAAACATGAAAACTTAAAATATTTCACTTTCCCTTATCAGGAATTGACAGTCGGCAATACAAAGGGTTTAATCTGATGAATTGTGAAATCAAGCTGACTAGCTGTCACTGAAAGAACCTTACTGATGAAACATTAAATTTTTGGGGCAAAAGGCTTCAGCAATGAAATTATCTGAGCATCCAAAAAATGTATGTTCAGAAATCTGAATGTAAAGAGTGTAAACCTTCCTTTCTAGGTAAACTATGCGAAAATTATAAACATACATTAGACTTTTGGAAATAATAGAAATAAAGACAATGTGTAATGAAAAAAAAAAAAAAAGAAAAGAAAAAAAAAAAAATTGGTTAGCCTTGATTTGACCTAGTTAGATTCAAGTTTAAAACTGACAGATTGTTTCATCTTATTAAGACAACTGAAGAGTAATAAAACCACAGAATGTAGAAGGAAAAAAATAAATAAATTAACTTAATATCAGCTAAAAATTGATGATTAATTAAATCTTGATTAATTATGATGATATTTTTTCTTCTATTAACTAAAAAAAATATATTTTAAAACCATTAAACTAAAGTTAAGTAATTTTACCTACTCTTTTGTAATTCACATGAAACATGTAATGGGGCTTCATTAATATCTTACTAAAGATTTGATTTCTGATTGACATATTAGTTTCTCCATTATTAAAACCAAGTTTTGTTTTCTTGGAAAGTGGCCTTTTTCTCAAAGCACATTAGAGTTAACTGAATATCAGAAATGCTTAAGGAAAAACAATTCTAATCACCTGGCTGGTCTTTCCCATTGAGTCGACCGAGTGAAGTGATTCACGTAGTACAGTCGGCCGGCCATGGTACGACGCTCTTCCCATCCTTCCGGAAGTTCATCTGGGCAAAGTAAGTTGCCCAGAGTATCGACAACAACATTGTGGCTTCCTGATCCGTGACCATCACGAGACATCAAACTAATCACTATCTGGCCTCGTACAGTTTCAGGATCATCAGGATTACTTTTGCATAGATCAAGTCTTTGATCTGCAACAAAATAAAGCAAATACATTAAATAAAAATTGATTAATATTTCGTTTTTTTTTTTTATTGTGATTTGAAAATGTAAATCAATTTATTCAAGCTCCATATAAATGGAATAAGATCAGAAAAGTAAATTAATATATATAAATTAAATCCATTACATGAACATATAATATAAAATTATAGCAAAAATAAAAGAATCAAACCTTCATCTACCACCTTATTATTATCTTGATTCTGATACAAGGAACCTTCCACGTTACAACCTCAAGCCAGACTCTGGATAAATTAGTAAATTCTAAAATAAGCTAAACCCCTTTTCTTTTTGTTTTATTAGTATTATCTTAGTGGTCATCTGTTGAAACGTTTTTTTTTCCCTTATTACTTTTAGCAATTAACAAGAGCTGGGAATAAATAACAGCGGATACTTGAAAAAAAAATATTAAAGATCTGCCATAGCAAAAAATTAAAATATTGTAAAATGTTTAATATGTATGGACATGTTGGGTTTTTAATAATTTTGAAGCAACCACCATGCTGGAATTTTAAGTCATTTCTTTTCATTTACCAAAAATCAAGTGTTACAGCCACTAGTAGAATATTGCAGTGTAGCCATAATGAAATAAATAAGTGTTGAAAACTTTCATGGTGAAAGCTCTTATAAAAATAACTGCAACTGAAATTAACCTCAGATTGTGAACCCAAGGTTCAAATGATCCAGGGGTCACAAAGGTAATGTCCATTTCATGATCAAGGCCCTTAGGTGGTCAACCTGACATCCACCTATTTTTGGACCCCTTTAAAAGAAATCTAAATCCCATTTATAACAAAGAGCTAGGTGGATCTGAGGAATGTAGAACCAGGAAAAAAATCCTTAAAGATTGTGGGGATCGAAACTGGCTTCCTCAGGCTTTAGTCAACTTTTAAGTGTCTTAACACTCAAGAAACTGGTCTACAAAAAAGAAGAGGTTAAAAGCAGTGTGAAATTACAGTAACAAGAAACACAGGCTAGATTACTACAGTGATATTGACAGAAAATTTGCACTGTTGGCAAGAATGTTAGAAACTATGTAATATCTAAAAACTAACCATAGTAGGATCTGCCCCAAAACAAAAATAATTCACATCATACAATAACAAAAAATGCATTGAGAACGTAACTAGCAAGAGACCAAATAAAATTTTCCATTTTAATGTCAATACCAATGAATTTTCAAAATATTGAAAAAATCTCACAGAATTTAAAATAAATTAAAGGATTCTTTAAGGAAATTTGAAAGATTCTTTTGAAACCACCTGTGACATTTTGTATTATGATGCAGTTCTGATATTCAGTGCTCAGATATCACTAGTAACAACAAAACACTTTTAGATTTGTTTGATCTTTATATCTAAATAGTCTATCTTATATCTAAATAGTTAATTCTTAAATTCTAATTTATTGATATTTATTACAGTTTTTCTTCTTCTTTTTTTCCATTGATTTTTATTGTTCGTTGATTTCCTTTGGAAAAATCTTGCAGGAAAAGGAAATCAACAAACACTAATAATCAATGAAAAAAAAACGAAGAAAAACTGTAATTAATATCAATAAATAAGAAAGACAGACTATTTAGATATAAAGATCAAACAAATCTAAATGTGTTTTGTTGATGCTAGTGATATCTAAACACTGAATATCAAAACTGCATCATAATACAAAATGTCACAGGAGGTTTCAAAAGAATCTTTCTAATTTCCTTAAGAGTCCTTTAATTTATTTTAAATTCTTACAAATTAAGGCAACTTTTCAGCAAACAATGATGCTCTTGTAAAGACATTTAGAAAAACAAAATTCAAACAGAACCTGTTAAATTCAATACATTAATAATTAATTCATAATTAACATATGAATAATATATTACTTACACCCTGTGTCTTTTAGTCGTTGAATAGCATTTGACATTATACAGACACATCCTAAAAAGCCGGCTCCTTGTTTTTTATGAATTTTCTTGTGATTCCAAATACTGATTGTAATAGAATCTGATTTCCCAATGTAACTGCAAAGGAATAAAAATCATTAATTCACCTAAAATAAATCTTGATGGATTATTTCTTTATTCCCCCCCCCCCCACTTTGAAATGTTTATTTACAAAATCCACACTTTTTCTAAATTTTTACAAAAGTGATCAAATTCAGAGGACATTTTAAGTGTTAAAAAAAATTCAGAAACTGAAACTGAAAATTCAGAAAATGCAATATGGGGAATCCCACCATCCTTTTAACAAAAATGACTATCTATCTAAAAAAAAATCTATCTTATATATATATTAACAGTTATCTATTTAAATATGAATAGAGAAAAAAGATTAACATTTTCACAACCATAAAAATTAGTTATCAATGAGAATATGAAACAGTTAATGCACCCTTTTATAACCTGCTGTGCATTTGTTTAAATTTAGATGATGGGTCCTAATAAGAATGAAACTTAGTCCAGATTTCAGTTGATAATTGATGGAGCAAATGTGAAAATGTGGCGCTCTCCTCCCTCTCTCTATTCATTTTTCATCAATACATTTAACACCTACGCTTATTTATACTTTCTGTCTTTATCACTATTCAAAAGCAACTGATTTCCTTCTAATTTGATTTGTTGCCCACAGCCCTTACAAATAACTTTCAAAAAATCAAAGAATTGATTTTCATATCTATCAATGTGTCTTTTCTGTCTTCCACAACAAGATTAAGACTGATCATCTTAGTATAATTTTCCATGATCTATTTCCTCGTTAGAGGGACCATATTTATTTTTCCCGATTTATGCTTTGCTTTTATCACATTTTCTGAGTCACTGGTGGTTTGTTATTTAATGAGATCAACAAAGATCCCTTTTCCAATGACTTTCAAAATATTTAAATAATACTGAATATGAAGCAGCTTCATGTCTCTGCCAAATACAGCAAATGGAAAAAAGTACACAAGAGTTACTGACATTTATCTCATTAATTAGAAATTTAAAATATAATGCATAATTATTAAACAATGAAGATTTGGAATTCAGTCTGTACTTACCTTTAATAAAAGTAAAAAAATGAGAATTTTTTACAAATGATAAGTAACAACACAATTTAAAGATATACCAAAGATGTGCAAGAACTTTTGAATAATAACCGAGCTATAGTTACACTTACTTATAAAACTAACTATATAGTTACTTTTTTTCCATGATTTCTTTCCCCTCCCCCCAATTTTTTTTCTAAATTACCATTCCCTTTTTTTAATATAGTCTTACTTCCTTAAGCTTTTTTTTTACATAGTTTTGTTTATGTACATATAGGAAAGTTTTAATTGTTTCGGGTTCCATTGCTGCATTATAATGCTTAGCATTTTTGTAACAGATTTATGTTACACTTTTAGTCTTTAAAATTTTATATTTTAATCTTTAAAATATTTGTATTTTAAAAGCTTTAAATTGCAATTGCAATATCAGGTTTAAAAAATTATTTAACAGAACATATAAAAATTAATATTAAAACTTTAATATTGAACATATTAAAACTTTATGTAGATCTTCTTTGTTTTTCAGAATTTTATTTGGACTTTTTCTTGTCATTGTGTGTGCTGTAATATGTGTAAAGATACAATGTTATGAAGGGAAAAAATAAAACTTAACCTATATTTAAAAAATGCTACTGCATTTCACAAATATTCAAGTTTAATCTTCTTCAATATTTCATGACAAATTATTAATAAAATTGTAAAATATCAATAGATGTTTCTTAGCCGATGATTGAAGCAAGAATGACTAAAGACAGACCATAAGACATCAGTGTTTTTTATTAGGGAGAATAATAGACAATAATAATATACTGAATCAGCAGATATAATTGGTTAACATTTATTAATTTCTTTAGAGTATGAATCAACATTACAATGTAATAAAAGAACATTTAGAGAACAATGTAAAACAAATATATAAAAAATATAAAAAGAGAAGGGGGATAAGTAGTATATAATAAATCTATATATCAACATATAAGTTGTTTAGCCAGCCAAATGCATTTTTGTTTATGCAAAGTTTGCCAGTGTAGGTTTTGGGATTCCACAACAATCTGGTGGATGGTTTGTCAAAGAGTTCCACAATCACAATGAGGAGATTCGGCTTTATAACAGCCAGATATATAAAGAATCTGCATATTTGCCATTTCCAGTTCTGTTATGGTTGAGTTTTGTTGATAAATGTTGTGGTAGGTTAGGTCCAATAAAACCCCAATCTGGATTGTAATTCCGTTCTATCGTCTCCTTCTATCTATAGTCCATTTATCAATCACATTAAATAGTCTTCAGCTTCTTCTGATAGAAGGGCATCTGGATTTAAGCCAGTAGGGTTGGCTTATAAAGAAATGAGATAGCCTGATGAACTGGTAAGGGTCGCTTCCCATGCTCTTTTCATAGTATCTGACAAAAGGTCTCCTTTGTCCTTTCTTATCAGTCTAAAGTATGACGCATATCTGATGGTAAGATATTACTTAATACTGAAAGCCAACATATAGTTCCATTTATTATTCTCATTGTCTGACTGAGCTCAATGTAAATTTTCTTCACATGTGCACTATTGAGATGTGCAATATTTGTTAATGTTAATGTGTTGTGGCGCACCATTTTGACTGCCAGAAATTTGTATATTTCTGATATGTAATTGTTCATTTTCAATTATAAATTAGTTAAAACAATGCCAAAAATTCAATTGAATGTTGATATATAATGTCGTAAAAAAAAAAAAAAAATTCTGCAAATTTTATTTAGCAAATAAAAATAATAAAAAATAATTTTAAGACCCTCCGAATTTGTATTTTTTTTTTTTTAGTAATTAATGAAAGAATCAATTAAATCTCAGTATTTAATTATTATTAACAAAAATCTATAAAATGTATAGTTAATTTATTACATTTAAACAAGGTAGATGTTAAATGACAAAGAATTTAAAATGTCTATACTCCTCACTAAACATGGCTCTGGAGGCAATGTATAGTTCCCCAAGATAGTCTTGGGAAGGATCTCGAGCGATTCTAGCTCCCTCGTAGATGGAAAGTGTGATGCTTTTTAACAGCCTTTACCAATCTTCTCAGTAGTTCATGTGGAAGTATAAAAAAAAAAAACGGCTAAAAAAGTAACTGAGTTACAATTACTCAATTAAAAAAGTAATGACATTACTGATTGTTACCACTAAATGTAACCGTTATTAGTAATGTATTACCAATAATATGTTACTTCGCAACCCTGATATATACTATATTTTATTTATATTTTTAGCTATATATGAATTTCTATATTAAAGTCACAATAAGATCATGTTCTTGATATTTGATAATTATTTCTGATGCTGTAAATATTTCTTAAAACCTTAATTTCATTCTGCTTCATTTTTCTCTCAATATTTAAATAAAAATGCAATATTCAAGTTTTCATTTATGCTCAAATTTCAAAACATTTTCAGGACTGAAACATGAAGCAAAACTAGAATACACACACACAAAAATTATTAATTAGATGTAAAACTTACAGGTCATAGTGCTGATTCCACTTTGGATCAAGAGTATTTTTGCAGGCTTCTGTGCTGTGACATTGTCCAGAACCATCTACACTTATCTTTGCAAAGGGATCTGGCAAACCTGAAAATAAATATGCATGAAAATTATTAAATTTATGTTACATATGTGATAATTTTTTATCATATTTTTTCTTAATAAATTATTTTATTTAGAAGTTAAAACATTTCCATTTATATTTAATTGCTTATCAAAGGCTTATTCAACAAATAATCTACTGAATTGATCTATTGAACTACTTACAGAATCAATCAATATTATTCAATTTCTTCTTGACTGAAGAAAGCTCACTGTCTTAACAAATCAATAAATAGCTAATAGGAGCAAACTAATAACATCTCACTTTGGAAAAGAAATCTGTTAATTATGAAAATCCCAAATGACTGTGTGTGAACTGGACATATGACTATGCTAACTGAGAGAGAGACAATTAATCTGCACAGAAAATCTGGTCTTTATAGATAAGATCAGAATAAATTTCTTGACACTGGAAATAAAAGACTACTATTCACAAAACTTGAGGAATAACTGAAATCTAGTATTCATCAGACGTAATAGTTTAAGAGCTCACACCAACATTTTGATAAGCATTAAGACTTTAGGATAGGATTAATGATAAAAGATTTTCACTAACAATTCAGGAATGGATAAAAGGGTAAATCTGCCAGAATTCTTGAAGTAGTAACTCAGCTCATAAGATTGCCATCTTGTGCCATACAGACGATAATATCCTTGATGGCATAGATAGGTTCAAAAGACATTAAATATGCAAAAGTTATTCCTTGTACCCATCAAACTAGTAGTCTGGTTGCTGTTTGTTAATCTCACGGATCCATTCGCATTGTTTAAATACACTATATGGCCAAAAGTCTCTGGACATCCCTCCGTAGAAGTGGCTGTTGCTATTATCGCATGCTATGACATCGCAGAACGAGATAAAAGTGGTCACCACAGCTTTGAGCAATCATAAATGGGCGTTAGATAGACAATGAGTAAGTCAGCAGAGCTGAGTAATTTTGAACTTGGTATGATCATTGGATGCCCTTGGTGCAATATCGGTCTTGCTACAGGTGCTATGATCAACTTTTAAGTGATATCATTATAAAATAGAAATGCCTGGGAATGACAACGGCAGGAAATCGCAGTAGTAGGCCAAACAAACTCACAGACCGCAATCTTCAAACCCAGAAGAGGATAGTGCAGAAGAATCACAAGTTCTCGGCAATGCTCACTAGTGCATTCCAAACTGTTTCAGGCATTGTCGCTAACACAAGCCACTGTTATCCACAGAACTGTCTCAAGAAATTTAAAATGGTCTGCAGGAAGTGTGCAGGATATCCATAAAATTTGCCTTGATAGAGGAAATAACTAATAAGTAGTTTGTTTTCTAAAGTTAATAAGAAATGGCTATTTCATTTACAAAAAAATACAGTAGGAAGCACTGAAGCAGTAGTGACGGATTGGAAATACATAAGGCCCCACTTTTCAGCTCTTTTCAACTGCATCCTAGAATGAATGATATGGTGCTTGTTTTATTCATTTGGCACTTCAGAGTGATAGGCTGATCAGCTGAGACAAAATCGATCACTTGCTTCTCAACTCATTTAGATTCATTCAAACTTTTTATCATTTTTATGGGCTTATCACTATTGTGCACTTAAGTTACTTTTTAGGGTAACATACTTGTATTACTTTCCATTATATTGATCAAATCTTGCAAACAAATTTACCAAATTCAGTTATTGTTCATTAGTGGACGCTGACAGAAATAAAGCCTCATTTAGATTAAATGAGCAGGACCCGATTCACGTGACCGCCTCTCTAAGCAAGAACCTTTGTTCGATAATTTAGAAGTGCTGACCAATCAGTCTTGTGTTTCTTGAGCTTTAAATATGTATATGCCAACTAATCAAGTAAAGGAACCTGAAAACTCATTTCAACATAGGTCTGATCCTCAGAATAATTTGTTTGATCAAGAATAAAGTCAACTAAGAAATGAGAATTAAAAAAATGGAAGATTAAAAAAATACTTATGCATTTGTTTTTGTCAGAAATAAAACACTGTTGCTCTCTCTTCAGTATAACATTCAAATTACTTTAAAAAAAGTAGCCAAAATCAGTCAACTGTCAAATCTGATCAGCATCATGAAATATTTCTGAAATAAGTGTCCACTTACATTGCATTGCTTACTTTTCAATGCTTCTTATCTGAACAAAGCTTAATGAAAATCTCACATTGTAACCAATGAATACAACACAGAAAGAATGATAGGAAATCACCTGGCACTTCAAAGAAATAAAAATGCAAAAATAAACTGAAGAATAAAAATGAAACAACTAATGAAAATATATCAGATTTATGTCTGTCTTCAAATGAATTATAGAGTTGCTTTAAAAAAAAAAAACAACCTATTAAATAGCATTATTAAATATTATTGCAAATGATTTTAGTGCTATCAAAATCAATACTAATTTAGCTGCTTTACATTTAAAACAGGAATAACCATTCAATCGATTTAAAACATTTTCCCACTGTAAAATTTATAACAAATTCAGTTATTTGTTAAAATATTTGTTATATGATATTACAATGATATTTTCTAATCTTAAATTACAGAATATTAGCTGAAATATCCATCCTTCGTACAAGTTACAAAAAAAAAAAGATCTCCTCATGTGGATGAGAATGAAATTCCAATTGTTTGATCACTTCGAACTTTCCCACTTGGTACAAAGAGCACATGACAGGTACAAAGTAATGTTATATTTGAATTTTGTTACTCGAGATCCCTACATATGAAATTAATATAGAAGAAATCAATAAGAAATTAATATCAAAGAGATCGGAGTATATAAGACTTCCCACCCTTTTCTCTCCATCTCCACACCCCTATCACATCAAACCTTCCCCAGTTGGTAAAAAAAAAAAAAAAAAAATCACATGATCATTACAAATCTATTTCTATCCTGAAAACCCTGTAAACAAATCCTTAAAGAATGTTTGACTTTCCCCCCCCCCCCATTTCATCCATTAGGGCTCGATATTGAGAAAGCATCTTTTCAATTTTGACACAAAACACTAATAACTACTTTCGTGTTTTCACCTCAAGTGGTTTTGGAGATACTCAAACTCTTCAAGAAAGATTTTCTATCCCCATTTACACCTATAGGATTCGAATATCAAAACTTTGTCTAATACGTATTGCTTCGATTTTGACAAAGAACAGGAGAGGATTTGGAAGAGAATTATGCGCAAAAATATTTTAGTTCTTGTTTTTGCCACAGGTTACTATGTGGTGCTATTGTGCACAACAACAATATAGTTCCCATTGTCACCACTAGGTTACTATGTGGTGCTATTATGCACAACAACAGTATAGTTCCCAATGTCACCACCAGGTTGCTATGTGGAATTACTATGCATAATAATATTTTAGTTTTACTTGTTGCACAACAATGTTTTTTGGTTCTAAGTGTGGCAACCAGGTGCATATGCAGCGTTATTTCAGGGATTTCACCCCTTTTTAACCCCTTCAAGGTGGCTAATCGAAATCCCAAAAGCTTACTTTTTCCAAATACAACCTAAGGAAGCTTTTTGCCAAATTTTATGTTCCTGGCTATGTGGGAAGTAGGAGAATTAGATATGAGTCAGAGAGAGCTTTTGCATTTATATATGGCATATAGATATAACAAATAATGAATGTATTTCAAGAATGAAAAAAAAAAAAAAAAAGTAGTAGTACAAAAGAATTTTGGGATTTAATCTGAAATAAAATTAGTAATACAAAAAACATTAATGTTCAATAAAAGGTTGTTTTTTTTTTTATTATTATTACTTTAGCACAGTTCTTTGTAAAACAAGTGAATATAATTTTGTGCAAATTTAAGGGCGACCCATAATAAAAAAAAAAGGGAGTACATTAACATAAAGAAAAATAAAAAAAAGTTAGGAAAAAAATAAAAAAAAAAAGTCAGGAAAATAAGCAAAAAAAAAAACTATGCGGACATTGAGGAAAAAAACAACGTAAAGTAGATATAAGGATTCGAAACGATAACTTTCAGTATATGACTCTGAGACCTTAAGCATCAAGCTATTTCTGACAACTGAAATAAGGTGGTTGCATTTTTAACATTTAAGCTAATAGCAGAAATTCAAAGAAAACAATGTGAAATATCTTGAACATGGAGGGAGGGGCAGGCATTGGTCCCTGAAAATATCCTATTCATACGGTGTTTGGGCCTCTGAACATGATGGTGGAATCCGTTTGTCTATCCAACCTTCGTGTTCGGAAGTTGTTGGGGGTGGACATAAACAGCCGGAAAAGATAACGCATTAGCTTCCAATTTTGGTCGCTAATAAATTAGTATTAAATACTACTATGAATATTGAATTTCTTACTTTTATTGTTTATTGCTATGTTTTTAATGAACATCTTGCTGATTTTTTCTCATTTTTAATTTTTTCAACGTCTGCCACATAAATCTAGTATTTAAGGAAAAGGAGAAATCCTGTATTTTACATAATAATAAATAAAGAATAAATGGTAAAGTTGTTTTATTTTTATCTTATACATATATACATTATATATATGCAATCCCCAGGTTACGAATGAGATTCGTTCCTGATAATATCTTAGGTCGATTTTTATATGTAACTCGGATCCCTGATGAACAGCTCCTGTACAGTAATAATAATAATAATAATAACAATAATATCCCTGTACTGTTACAGAATAATAATAAGCTACAGAAACTATTGTGCTTTTTCTTTTAATTCAAACAAACAGAACATAAAAACAAACTCCTACAAAAAGTTTAGATAGAAGAAATTTCAAAAAAGAATACGAAAGGTTAACACTCATCTAATGTTGTATCAATGTCTTAAAGATAAATACAGACTCACAAAATCAAATAAAAAAGTTAAGACAAAAGTGATGCTATACATAAGCAACTGTGTAAACAATGAGACTAGCAGCTAGAGTATATATATATATATATATATACATACATACATACATGGGCGATTCCGTGTTACGTGTGTGACATTTGGAAAACATTTTTTTCTAATTAATCAAGGATTTTTCAATATATTTCTTATTTAAAAATCCAAACAAAAGTTCTTTAAAATAATATACACTTTACCATATTCTTTTATGCAGAAACCTATCAGTTTGATATAATAGTTATTTTTTAAATAGCTTTTTAAAAAACGTTACGTGTGTGACTCAGAAAAAAAGGAAATTTTGAGTAATGACATTAAATGATATATTTCTGTGAGTTTTATTGCCACACATTTAAATTAAAAAATATGGTAATAGTTTATTTACCGTATCATCTAAAATCACAGTTAAAATTTAAATTTAATAAATAATTGAATAAATAAAAATTAAAAATCTGCGTTACGTGTGTGACACCCTGATCGTTACGTGTGTGACCATGTGAATTCAAAGTAAAAGTTTGCTTTTAAAAATGCATGAGGATAAAAACGTATTAAAATATTACATGATATTTAAACATTTATACAATAAGACAATCAATAATTATTTTTATTAATGTTTATTTAACATTTCAAATCAACTTTAAGTTATTTAAATCAATTCTTATCTGAACAGAGTCACTTATAAAATTGAAACTTTCATAGTCAAAACAAAATTACATTTCTTCAAATTTAAACTGTCCCCTTGAACCAACTACAATAGGTGGAGAAAGTTTTTTTATGACATTTTCAATTGGATACAGGAGAACATCAGATTTTTTGGGCCATTTCCAATAACTTCCTGAAGGAATCATCACACCACTTAGACTACATCTGTACCAAAAATATTAGAGATTTCCCCTGCATAAACATTTGTATCATAAATAACTGCACACCAGTCACCAATATTAAAATGTGAAATGTTAAGTTTTTGATCTGTTGACTTGTAGCTTAAAATAGAGATACAATGTACTTCAATATCAGGAATCACATTTGAACAGTTTGTTTTCCATAGTTGAATTTTTTTATTTTGCAAATTGCATTTCATCACATGCATTTGCTTAATACCAACTACGTCTTCAACATTAATCCATGGATTATCTGAACTTATAGCGGACTCAATATCTACTTGGCTCATATGGAGAACTGTAGTGTTTGTCATTAAGCTGGATGCAACATTAGCAAAGTCTAATGAGTTTTGTACATTTGTAGTTTCAGATTTGCTCATAGCTTTCATTCGAACCAAGGATTTCACTCTTCCTCCCACTCCATCTACTACACCTTTGCCATGAGCTGTAGCAAAATATTTCCACTGGAAATTTTTGTGAAATTTTTCTGAAAGCATATAAAGCAATCTTGACATATATTTATTTTTAAACTCAGACGATGGTCCATCACTATAAATAATTTCATTTACTGATAAATCATTATTTTTTATTATTATATCATATAATCTCATTAAAAATGCATATACAGAATTCTTGCCTTTATCTTTAGTATCGGAACAAATGAGAAAAGTAGTGCATTTGTTTTTGAAAAATAATGCTGCTTTAAGTAATTGAACATTTTCTCGTGACCATCAGTTTTGATAATCACATGATTAAAAGGATTTTAACGTGTGTTTTATTATACTTTATATTAGAAAACAACTATAACTCACACATAAATAATTCATTTAAAAAAGTTTAAATAAAACATGTTAAAAAATACGATACATTAAAAAGTTCCTAGGACAGGACAGTTTCGGGGAACATATTCCCAATCATCAGCAAGATCTAACTGTCCTGTCCTAGGAATTTTTTTTAATGTATCATATTTTTTAGCATGTTTTATTTAAACTTTTTTAAATGAATTATTTATGTGTGAGTTATAGTTGATAATCACATGAATAAGCCATTGCAAAATCAATTTGAAGGACTCTATTATTGTCAATCGATTTTTCTTGTTCAAATGAGTTTGACTGTATACGTTTTATTCTAACATGTTCTTGAAAAAGGGGCAAGTCATTTAGTATTAGTTCTTTTAATTGAGCATTACATCCATTTTGTGTAGTTTTCCTAATCTTACACCAAAATTATTATTCAATTTAAAGATTAAAAAGATTTTTAACCAATTGTATCTAGTTATTTTTTCATTATTTTGATTTTTTTTTCCCTAAATGTTATTCATAATTATTTTATAAATAATTTTTTCTTTAATATTAAGTATTTTAAATTTGTTCCTAATCCTGTTTTGTTTTGTTTTACAAAATTTTTTCAAAATTTATTTCAAAATCTGTCACACACGTAACAAATTGTTACGTGTGTGACATATTTTGAAAGTTATACAATTTCTTCACTTTTTAATAGATTTTTATATAACTTTACAAAAGTCATCTTAATATTTAGTTAAAAGAGAAAAATAAGTTTTGTGTTAAAATTTTGACTAAATTAGAAGTTATAAAAACTTTTAGATTCAAATGTTACGTGTGTGACAATAGTTTTATCATGCGTCTTCAAAAGTTTTCTAAACTATTAATTTTTTTACAAAATATTCACTTCTAACTCTATTCACAGTCTTGAGTATTTCATAAATTGATTTCTATCATTTAAAATAAATAAAGTATGCAAAATATTTTTTAAATTCAGAAATCATCAGTGTATTTTAATTTCATCATTCTGCAATTTTTTATGTACTTATATATTAAAAGGTATTTTTTGTAATGAAATTTTATTTTAATAACAAAAATTTTTGCATCATGAGAAAGAGCACAGTTTTTCCTACAAATAAAATTCATTAACATTTTTCTATGTTAAAAAAAAAAATTTTGCTCTCTGCACGGAATGGCCCACATACATACATACATACAGGGTTGGGAAGTAAAGCATTATTAGTAACGCCGTTACTAGTAACAGTTACTTTTTGTAGTAAAGATCGGTAATGCAATTACTTTTTTAATTGAGTAACTGTAACTCGGTTACTATTATTTCTAATGGAGAAACAAAAATGCGTTGTTTTTTTTTGTTCATTTTTTTGGTTTACTTTTACACCAAGCTTTGAGAAGTTTGGCAAGAGCTGTTTCAAAAGCGCTGTATCAGTTATCATGACGTAGTGTGGCTCAAGATCTTTTCTATGAAGATTATCTATATAATTAGACATGAGATTTAACATGCGTTAGAACATTTTTACAGTAAAATAAGACAAAGAATGCACCATAACTAAACAAAACAAAAATTCACTGAGCTATTTTTTGGTATTTGTGCTGGGAATCGGAGACAATACTGTTTCGAGGTTAATTGACCTCTTATCAGTCCAATCTGCCCAGCATACCTAGCTCAGTGAAATGGGACAATATACAAAACAGTATTGTCTCCAATTTCCAGCACAAATACCAAAAAATAGCTCAGTAAATTTTTGTTTTGTTTAGTTATGTGCGGTCTTTGTTTTATTTTAATGTAAAAATGTTCTAACGCACGTTAAATCTCATGTCTAATTACTATCCTTATAATAAATTAATCACTTAATGTTAAGCTAATTGCTAGTGGGGATTAATTATTCACCCCTTTTTATTCTTGATTTTGTTTCGATGTTTTTTAATTCACGGGTCATTGATTTCTATGTTTGTCCCATTTCACTGAGCTAGGTATGCTGGACGGGTTGGACTGATGAGAGGTCAATTAACCTCGAAACAGTACTGTTTCCAATTCCCAGCACAAATACCAAAAAATAGCTCAGTGAATTTTTGTTTTGTTTAGTTATGTGCGTTCTTTGTTTTATTTTACTGTAAAAATTATCTACATAAGATTATAAGAATACGAGGTCGATTCAAATGAAAACGATCAATATTTTATTACAGCTTGTTTACTAGAGGTACCAAAATGAATACCATGCTACTTCTAAACACCATTCCTCTCAATGCACTTGGCCCACCTTTCTGACAAGTCTTGTATCCCCGCTCAAAAAAAAATCTTTTGAGTGCATACACAGCCAGTCATGCACCGCCTCTTTGACCTTCTCATCACTTGCAAATTTGCGTCCAAGTTCCTCCTTCATAGCTCCAAAAATATGGTAATCAGAGGGTGCCAAGTCAGGAGGATGGGGAAATCACTGTAGGCGGAAGGATTTGATGGTTGACACTGTTTGATGGGCCGTGTGCGATCTGGCGTTATAGTGCTAAAGGAGAACACCGGTTGAAATGATTCCATGTCGTTTCATGCGAATCGTAGGTTTCAGCACATCAGTCAGGAGTGTCCTGTAGATGTTCCCGGTCACGGTCGTCACTTTATTCATGTAATGTTCCACAATTGGTCCAAAATAGAGTAAGCATAACCCTACCCGCCGATGGCTGTGAGTGGAATTTCTTCTGCTTGGTAGAAGATGAGTGGTCCCATTCCAAGCTTGCCCTCTTTGTCTCCGGTTGGTGATGGTGTACCCAAGACTCATCATCGGTGACTATTCGCTTTAAAAATCCTTCACCCTCAGCATCAGCTCCATAAAGGAATCCACTCGTCGCACTTTGATGTCTGGTTTGAGTTGGCGAGGGACCCACCTCACAGCCACTTTCCCGTATACAATGTGGTGGGCAGACCCAACACTCAACAGAAGTGAGGATGCAATATCTTTGGCAACGCGTTGGTCCTCTTGAATCAATGCGACTATGGCGGTGACAAATCTCTGACTGTCCTGGCCTCAGTGCATCATCCAGATCTGAATGATCTGCCTCGAATCTCCTGCACCATTCGTACACACGCATTTGTGACCTACAGGCCGAGCCGTACTTTGCGTACCAAACATTCATCAATGAAAGGGTTTGGTATCCTCAGACACCAAACATCGTACCATAGCATGCTGTTCCTATTTGATGCACTGCTCTAAGGGGGCTGCCATTTTCAAAGTGCCATTAATGCCATCCATTGGCAGTTTGTGGTGTAAAAACCAACCTCTCGATGGCAGACGTATAGACTGTATGTGTGCGGCATCGTATCGCTCTGATTACATTCACATTTCAATAATCTAGTTCTGAGTTTCACTATGTAAGTTGGAATATTGGTAGAAGGATGAGGTTATCCTTACTATTGTATCAATTATCCGTTCTTTCTTTTATAGTTTATGAAATTTAGGTTTTTTTCTAATTGGCATTGTGCTGCTTTTAATCTGTTTTATTCTGAGGATATAAACACTATTAGCATGACTATTATTCTTTTATCTCCCAATTTCAACAAATAATCATTACTAAACTACTAATCTCAAAATTGCCTATAAAAAAGTAAAAACATGTTGAGTGTTTGGAAATAAATTAAAGTATGTTCCTATTCAGAATGAGGTAGAAGATCCTAATGAATTATAGTAAGAGTTATATTGTTACCTGTGGAATCGTCCATCCCCCTAAAAAATTGGATTCCCCGTACTCTAATCCACCTCAGTGAGAATAGTGCAGTCCAGCCTTGTCTCCCTCTCTGTAGTGGACTCTATCGGAGTCAGAGACAGGCATATAATGCGGTGCAAAGGCTGGAAGAGGCAGTTGGGGAGTGGCGAATGGCCACGAAGAGTTCTCCAGACCGGAGACTGAGAGAAGCAGAAGGATTTGTTGGGCAAACCGCCCAGAGAGAGTTAGCGAGTGGCGAACGGCCACGAGAGGTTCTCCAACCTGGAGAGAGCGAATGAAGCAGAGAAGTTTGGCGAGCGGCCACCCCAAAAAAGAAGAAATCACAGCCGCAGAAGTCGAGCCAATTGCGGGGAAGATTGTGAGACACCATACTCAGACGCGAAGGCTTCGAAGAAGATAATCAAAGCCGTAGAAGTCGAGCCAATTGCGGGGAAGATTGTGAGACACCGTACTCAGACGGGAAGGCTTCGAGGAAGATAATCAAAACCATAGAAGCCACCAGGACCGGCCCGAACGTAGAAGCCACCAGGACCGGCCCGAACATAGAAGCCACCAGGACCGGCCCGAACATAGAAGCCATCAGGACCGGCCCAAACTTAGAGGTTACCAGTCCCGAGGGACCCTTCAGTTCGAAATTTCTGAGTTGTAGTATATTTTCTTTATTTGAATAAATTCTCTGATTTGTTTTATAATCACTCTTGTCGTAATCTGTTCCCCAGCGTCTCCGAACTAGACCCAAAGTTCGGTAGCAATATATAATGCAGATTATTGTAAATCTGTTCCATATAAAAGTTGAAAATAACCGAAATAAGAAAAGAAGTACATGGAAATAAGAAATAAGGATAATAAGTTGAGTTTTAAATTTGTTTGAACATGTTGACTTTTGTGAACATAGAAGCAAGAAGAGAAAGGAGTAAATTAAGCAAGAAAATTAAAATCCAATATTTTAGTTCTCTGGATCAGCGGGGGGGGGGGGGTGTATGTGAATAAGTATGCTAGTGTTTCTCTTTGCATTGAGATGCACTTGACCCTAGTCACAATATTTGATGATTGTTTAGCAGAATCTTAAAGAGCAAGCAATGACAAGGTTTCAGTTACCTTTGATATTTTGACAAACAATTTTTTTTCCATTTCTGAAACAATTGTCACTAGCAAAAATTTCAGAATAATGCCATGAAAACAGCATCACAGTAACTGGAGGAAATGGTGGGCGATAGCTTCCAAAGTTTGAAAGTGATGACAAATTTGTTTCAAATTTGCCCTTTTTTTTGTTTTGGTTGACAAAAGAAAACTTTTGGGGTGGGAAGTTTGATGATTCACTCCAAGATGCCAAAAAACATATCTATGTCCCTGATGGGGAGAATCAGATTTAACTTCTAATGAAAATTTTAGTACTTTCAAGCAAAGATGGTCAATTTTCAATTGGTAATTTCTATTCGAACCATCCTACTACATAATTGGATTTTGAAGTTTCAATAAAGTGATATGACTAATACTATGATCAATGTGTTCTGTTTTACTACAATACTCTTCATCGACAGTATATTGACAAAAGAAAGTATTACTTCGGAAACCATAAAATGTGGGTTTGGTTGACCTGCAAATATCACCACTTCTAGGAAAGTACATCCTTGTTGATTCGGATCTTCGGATAATCCGGGTCAGATTTGTAGACATTTTTTTTTTTTATTTAATGTTCACATAGATAATAATTTTAACTATGATAATACGAACATAACTATAAGTATTCTATAAGTACGCCAAATATTCACTTTTTATTTTGATTAAATCTACAGTTCCTGCATAGATTGTACAATAAATTATGGTAATAAAATGCTTTTTGTCGAGTTTAAGAAAGCTTTACTAGAGTGTCACAGGGCGTTGAAGCTACAAAACATAGTTTTTTATCGTAATAAACGGTAGGTCTGCTTATTTGAGGATTTGTTTTGCTTATTACCCATATTACCCCGATTTTCGATTTTCCAGATTGCCTTTGGTCCCAGTTAGTCCGGATAAACGGGGTTGAAGTGTAATTAAAACATGAAACAATTTTACGCTGCCTGGAAGAACTTGGCAAAGTGCAAAGATGGACAAGTGGGTACCCCATGAACTCACAGAAGGAACAAGACAATGATTTCACAATTTGTTCTTCACTCCATCTTGCAAAGAAAAAAGAGCCTTTCTTGGACAGAATTGTAACCTGTGACAAAAAGTGGATAATGTACAACAACAGGAAGAACTCATCATCTTGGCTGGTTAAGAATGAGCCACTGGTAGCAACTCTTAAACCACCTCTTCACCCACAAAAAATTCTTTTGATTGGTGGTCCACAGCTGGAATTACCCATTGGAACTTACTTTTCTGGGGATAAACCATTACAGCAGAGGTGTACATGTCAGAATTGCACCGAACTGAAATGAACCAGAAGCTAGGAAAGATACAGCCTACTATGGTCAATCAAAAAGGTCTCATTTTGCTTCATGATAATGCAAATCTGCGTAAGACACACCCGCAGGAAACTTCACGAACTTGGATATGAGATTTTGGCTCATCCGCCTTATTCGATGGACCTTTCACCAACAGATTTTCACCTATTCAGACATATGGACAAATTTCTGAAAGGCAGGAGGTACCTCCAAGATTGTGATCTATTTAAAAGAACATTGAAGGATCCCTGCAACGCCAAATGGATATGTGCAAAAAAGGAGTTTATAGCTTAAGACAGCATTGGCAACATTTTATAGATGCAGATGGAGCCTATTTTGAATAATAAAAATTACATCAAATGCTCAAAAACAGTTTTTGAATTCATTCACTCCCAAACCGACATTTTAGGATTTTCAACCTGAAAAAAATTTTTGCTTTTCAAGTGCCTAAATAATAAATACGGGATAAGACAAACAAACTAACAAGATTTAAATTTACAACTAACATTCATAACAATCACTGAAATCAACAAAAAAAAAGTTCAAAGTTTAGTAATTACTAAGATAAATTGAAAAAATACTTACGGAAAAAGTCTTTTTTGGCCAAATTTTTGGCACAGAGTACTGAAAATGAAAATAACACAAATATTAGTATATTAAATATTTCTAGAGATTAAAAATATTAAATAATATATATTAGAAGTACTTTTTACCTATATTTTTAATATTTAACAAACAAAAGAAAAACAATAAACCCATTTTTAACATTAACATAAATTTTAATTCTTTAAAAGTGCAAAGAAAAGAAATCTTACACCAACACAAATATCTAAAAAAAAACATTATCATTTTATCAGATAATGAAACTTGAATATTGGATAATTCATTGCAACATTTATCACCAACATTGTTACCTTCAGGGTGAAAGAAAATCATTTACATAATTTGTTTGATTGGTTATTTGATTTTAAAGGTGCAAAAGCATCTGTAAACTAAGTTCCACCAACTTTACATAATTTCTGATAAAAATTATAGAATTAAAAAAAAAAAAAAAAAATTCTTCTTTTATGGGATAATTAATAAGTTGATAAATAAGAATTTACATTTCATTTTTAGGCAACAAAATATTCCATCCAGGAGGTTGACTATTGCCCCAAGGCATAATGTTTTTTATTTTTCTGCAACGGTTGATGCTAAGACGAAAAACTTTCTGCGGGTGCGGGCATTAACAGTGAATAGACAAAATTTTCATTTATGTCTCGCAAAAAACGTTCATTCTATACGATATCTTTCTGCAGCCCTCATTTTCGTTCTGCGACAACGTCGCTTGATGTTCTGCTTTGGGGGACTATTGTATGTTCAGTACAAATGCAAATTTCTGTTAAACTAAATCATGACATAAAAAAACCCTGAAACATGCTATACTTTAAGAATTATAAATGTTTTGCTTTTATTTCTTTCTGTATACTCTTATCCATTAAGTTTTGCTTCTTTCAAAATTACAATATACTTTCAAATATAATTTTGTAAAGGTCTCAAAACATTTTATATTGATTTCATTCTATGTGTAAATATAATTTACAAGTGGTCCACAGTATATGTATCAGGCATTTTATTCCTTTTGTACATTTTCGTTTCTTGATTGTACAAGAAAAATGGGAATAAAACAGCCGATATTTGGAAAGATATTAATGAATTATCATTCAAAAAGTTTTGAAAGAACTCTTTTCAAAAATTGTAGCCTATTTATGTTTAATTTTGAATAAATCACGTTTGTTACAATTGTGATACGACTTTTTAAAATAGTAAGTCATAAAACGCTTTGGATATTAAAAATGTATTGTTGGGAAGCACTGCTCTAAAAATCCCTCTCAAGTAACAAAACATGTTACACCAATTAGTATATAGTAACAGAAAAATAAAATTAATGCATACTGTGAAAACAAAGAGTTCAGTTCCAAAGCAGCTGAGGACATTGTCTACAAATTTAAATACATTCTTGGAATGTATAATTTTCTTTTCTCTTTTAAATATAAGCTTATTTTTGACAAGAGAGTCAAAAATAAAATGGAAAGATATCTCCATATTTTTCAATGGAGTGTGTAATAAATTTGCTAAGTAACTGATTGACAGTAAAACAAAACAATGTGTTTAGTGTTTCTTATCTTTTACTTATTTACTTTTTGGAGGACAAAGTAGGACAATGCTTACCACCTTTAAATTATTGAAAATGACATTAATTCTTAAATGCCCAAAATAATAGAAATGAAGCATTAATACAATATTTATTATGTATTAACTTAGTAACCAACCAACATCTCCTACAGAATTCTACTATGGCAGCTACTGATAATAAACATTAAGATTCAAAAATAAGTATAAGAGATATTCTTAATATAGTTTCGCAAATTATGTTAAGAACATAAACATGAAATCACTCGGAGCAATTGAATACAAAAGTTTCTATGTAAGCTATATATAAAATGTTTTAAATTCTAGATTTTTAAACAAAACTTAAGATAATTTTCTAATATCTTATACCAATAAGCTTTTTTAAATTCATATTATAATTGTGAATAAGAGTTAAAACCCATTAATTTATTTTACTTTATTTTTTATTTAAGTGCCTTTGAATAAAATAAAAGTTAATTTTATTATACAGTAATTGCACCAAATGCTTGTTCTCAGTCTCTTTATCCACAGAAGTAAATTTCATGAATTTGTCCTGTTTTTAAGAAATCATATTAACATTCTATATTTGTTCCAACTGTACAATGAGTCACAATATTGTCTCACTAAGATAAGCAGTCAGTCTTGCATAGAGTGGCTTCAAAATCCTTCCTTGAATTTTATTTTTTTACCTTGGAACTTTTCTCCTTTCACTAAAGGAAATTCTATTGTGCAAATATTGTGTGTTTTCATTTAAACTCTGGTTCCATTTGTTTTGGTTGAAGACAATTGATTTCCTTTATATTTTTTTTAAAGACAAGTTTTAATTATGAGTTGATGAATTAATAAGAATGTAAATGACTAATAATAGAAGTGCTAATTAGTGTAGTTTTGCTAATTTATTGCAACATTATCAGACTCTTTAAAATACTATACTTTCAGTTTTGTCTGTCACGATCTCTCCGTAATATTAGTCGTATTTCAAACCAATTCACATTGAAAGTCATTTTATTTTAATTATTATAAAAAAACACTATTAATTTTAGGGGGAAATTGGTTTTAAACTTAAGATTCTTCACTTATTTATCAAATTTATCATTTAATTTAGAATTTTTTTTTTAAAAATCATAATATAAATACGATCAATACACAAACTTTGGTTTTGCTTAGGAAACAAGAGACTGTTCCTGTTATCAGTTTCAATTCTTAGACATGATTAAATTGAAAAATTTTAGGAAAAAAAATCAGTCATTAAACAACCCCCCTACACACACACACAAAAAAAAAAAGAGAGATGGAGGAGGAGGAGACACAGTTGCTGCAACTTTAAAACAGAAGTTCTTAAATAAGAAAAACAACCGGCATATTTTCATTAATATATTTTTATTTTTAAAAAATAATAATTTTTTTTATTTAATACACATGTTATCTCTTTCACTTTAAAACAAGACACAAGGTTTTGTTGGTTCAAGTTCAGAATACGGTACCCGTCCGAAGATATATCGCTGGCTATCTTCTTACTTTATTGAATTTGTTTATTGCCTTTTTGCCTTTGGGGGGTCACTGCCAGCTTGGCCGGTGGCTCTCCCATAGGTTTGCGCCTTTTCTGGTTCTTTATCGGGAGAGGCGGGGCAGGTCTGAAGAGCTAGTTGAATAACGAAACAGCTGTTACCTGTTCCTCCCAGGTAAATGAATCAGAAAAAGGCAATTTGTTTGTTGTTTAGTCTGTGCTGGGCTCTTGATACATTTTAAAGAATTTAATCAGCACGTATTCTTTTTTATTATGCTTAGTATGAGCTCATGTTCGCCAATTAGTTGTACATTAGGTAAATTAAAGTAATCCGCACTCCAGAATGTATATATTGGAAACATTTTGAAGGTACTACGGCCTGCAGACAGTTTCTTAACCACCATCTTGGAAATAGTTCAACATTGGTGAGTACTGTATTCTGAACTTTAACCATTTTGCCTTTTAATAAAGAATTGTTCAATGAAATCAATGTATTTACTTGATTTATTCATGAGAAGAAATTGATCTGATCAAACAACACAGTTCTACTTTGTATAATCAAACTTTAGATTTGCTAAATAAACAGTTAAGATTGCTTGACATAATTACTACCAGTTATGAAATCTTTAAACATTATTAGAATAATCTGGAAGACAATTAAAAAGAAATTCCTAAGCAGTGTCTAAGGCATTTCTAAGCATGATCTATCTGTTAAATTATCAACAAATATAACTTTAGCTATTTAAGAACTTTTGTTTTTTTAATCAATTAACTAAATAAATTCTTCTTTAAAATAAGTAGATAATTTCAGAGTAACTTAAGTGGAAACTTTCCTTAGAAAACAAAAGCCTTTTGTTCCATTTTCTTTATATTCAACCATCAACTAGAAAGTCACGTTTTAAAAACATTTTGAAGTTGTCAATGTATTCATGGCAGTGAATTATTTATTTTTGATAATTATTTTAGAAATAAAAATTAATCAATGCCTACAAAAAAATGCTTGCTACAGATAGTAGTAATGCATTCCACAAAATTTAACTCCCCCCAAAAAAAATGTTTTACTTTCATTAAAAATAATCACTTTGCTGTAATTTGTAAATAAAGGCTATTGTAAAATTAAACTCAAAGGCAATGTAAGGACCACTGCAGTAGCAGGAGGATGTTTTTGAACGACTATTGATATTTGAAGTGAGAACAGTTTCATTTTAAACCGATGATTAATTTTTACTTCTATTAAGATTAATAAAACTAGAATTTTGTAAAACGCACAAAAGGGGGTCTACTTTATGAAACAAAGCAACAAATGGCACTGTATTAAACAGTGTAGCATCATGCACGTAAATATTCACATATAGGCCTTGAAATCCAATTTACTATAAATTTGACTACTTGCTACATTGTCTCTTTATTAAAGATTCAATTATGGTTTATTCAGAAAATTTAATTAGCAAAAGCCATTATGTTATGAACCAACATTGGAAATGTCTAATAAAAAGATAATCACTATAACGGCAATTAGTCAAATTTATAATTATTTATTTAACTCATAATAATCTTGCTTCTCTAAATAAATTTTCCATTTTCAATGTAATCACTGCATAATAGAGCTATTCACTGTTTGTGTAATAGACTTATTTATGTCTTTCTATTATGATTAAGCGCAGAATTCTTCTACAAATGTGGAGCGCATTTGTTTTTGCATGGTTCGTCCTACTACTACTTTCCAATTTATTTATTTTTTTAATCTGTAAGTATCCTTCTTTTTCACCTATATTTTACTTTTTAGTATTTAAAGCTCGTTCCCATTCATGTAATGGATTTGTTGAATCATCAGACAATTCAAATGTTTATGTAATTCTGAAATTTGATCTGGTAAGCTAAGCTCAATTCAATTTTAGATCAATTTTCTGAAATTTATATACATTTACTTTTTTAAAGGCTCCCATTCCTTAATAATGAAATGAGTTAATCTCAGTTGTGTATCTATTAAAGTTCATATTACCAAAAAAAAAGCAGGCAGCTTCTTTCTGGGAGTGGACTCGGTTGGCATTGAGATGACTAATCAACACAACAGCCTCCATCAAAAAAAGAGTCCAAAAAAATAATAGTGGATAGAAACGCGTTAACAGATTGATTCAGACAATCCAGTGCAACATGGAAATCACCGAAAGAAGGGATATATTCGGGGTTTTTTTAGTTCGGTTGGCCTTGGTAGGAGAGGGCTGTCTTAATTGACGGTGTCTCTCCTCTTTTATTTCCGGGAAATTGGTCTCCTCTTGGCCTCAGCTGGACCAGACAACAAGAGTATTTTTGGTGCCCGGTTACTCTACGGACAACAGCCATCCACGTACACCTGCCCAGCGTAGCCCAAAAGGCTCAGAATCTGCGGAAATGCACTGGATGCGGCTCAGACCCAAACAAAAGCGAAAGTAGACAGTGGGGAATGTGTTAAATGTCCTTTGATAATGCAGTGGCGACACAAGACGCCATATTTCCTGTCTGTATCCCCACAGTTCCCAGCACCGCTAACCCAGTTTTTACGTCTCCAACAGCCATTATTTCCCCAAATCAAGATCAAAAACTCACTTGTTAATCGAATCTTTATCGCTCCATTTCTCCTACATCCAGGATTAGACATGTTTTTATATGAAATACATCCAGACAGTTCTCATTGGTGTGTCCGTCGTTGTCGAAGATGTGCGCTGTTATGCGCGAAGAGCTCCCTCTGGTGAGGACAAATTGAACTAAGCTTCAAGGCTTTGGTTAATTATTAAGAAGCAAAAGTGTCTATTAATAGCAACAATGTAAAGATATTCGATTAATAGAAATTGCTTTAGTAAATCGATTTATTTAACGATTCAATTATTAATGCCTGATACAATTTTCAGAAATATGATTAAAATAACTTCACATTAAAAATAATAGATATTAATCATTTTATTCAACTTCATTGTTTTAATTATTATTATTAAATCCTACTATAACTTCAGATTGCAAAATCAATTTAAAATTTTTGATTCAAAATTAGATTTTTATTTACTTTCCCTTAATGTTTATAGTAATTTTTAAAATTAATAAAAATATTGTTAGTATTATAAAACTAATTATGTCAAAACTTAATTTGCAATTATCCTAAATTAGAAATGTAAAACAATAATTTTAGTCATTCCGATGACTGCGGTTTGTGAAGTGACATCCATTTTATCTCATTAGGAAATCTTTGTTTCTATGCGTTTAGTTCACACGGTAAGAAAAATATCATAGAAACACAATATATATTTCATCAAATACTTCTTTTAAGAAATATTTTTTAATTATAATAGTCTTTTGGTGAACATTTTTTTTGTGCATTTTTTTGTTTATAATAATGATCTTCATAATATTTGAAAAGATTTGTCAAGTAACTTACAAATATCACATTAGTCTAACCAGTGGCGTATATA
>JAFIDM010000004.1:65873912-65898714 GCA_023159025.1 Thereuonema tuberculata
AGGAAATCCCTCAAAAAAAGGACCTACAGTATCATGTCTCACTCCTTCTTCAGGACCAAACTATTCAATATGGACTTTTTCCCATTTGGAAAATAATATTTGCAAAAAGCAATTAGCAAATGTTTGAATTGCCAGCCTTTCTTTTGATGACATTTTACTGAATCTTTGAAATATATAATATTCTATACTTTTTGCATTGTAATGTGATCTATCCTGTTGAAATAAATAAGCTTCCTTCTGTCTTTAGTTATCAATGGCTGTATATTTTGAGAAGCAGATCAATTTTGATGTTCCATCATCAATCCATACGGATATAGAATGGCACGACGTATTTCCTGTGTTAGCAGTTGCATCATACAATGATGACAGAGGAGGATTTGTTTCATTTTATACTGATGAAGTAAGTTAAGTTCTTTGCTGTTGTTTTTAAACTATGACTTTTTATCAGTTCTTTTCAGTTGATTTTTCTAAAATATTTTTAACTAATATTAGACAATTTGTTCTTTCCAAGTTCTAATACATTTTTAAAGGATAAAGGTTCTGGATAAGAACTTCTTTTCCTACTATTTTTAAAATTTTATTCAAAAACCAAATAAAATGGTCTAATCTAGTTTTTGAAAATAGACCCAAATAATCATGTACTTAAATCAATCTCTGGATTGATTTTTAAGAAAACAGTAGCTTTTCCTCTTCAATCAGCTGAAGCCAAATCCTACAAAGACAGATAGAAAGTAAAAACACTTCTCTGTTGTGTTGAAACGAGAAAAGCAAGCAGCATGGAAACTTTTCAAGAATTGATAGAGGCACAGGCTAGTCCCATTGTCAGCATCCATCGGAATCAACAGAACGTCGATGCTACTCAGTTCCTTCATGAAGTTAGACCCATAGCAATTGATCAATGGTCCTGTTGCAAATCAACCATGCACGAAACAAAAAACAAAAGTTGAAAAAACTAAACCAAGTAGAAATGAAAGATTTGTTAATCTCTTCATTCACCCAGAAGTTGAAGGATTGAGATGGTTCATACCACTTTCTCCCAATGGAATTGGCACAGGAACAGCACAGAAGAGCACTTGAAACAGCTTTTAATCACCCAAGAGAGAGAAATTCTGCTTGGTACATGTCAACTAACAGCAATGGATGATGGTATGCTTAAATAACAACTACAAGCAAATGTATAGGGTGTTGACAAACCTTCAGGGATTAACTGTACTATGGATATCTGTCCATTTACAATGAAAATGAACAGAGCTATTCTGTAGATATAAGATACATGGTCGATTAATCAGCTAAATTACAAGAACAATAAAAACAAAGACACCTAAGTTTTCCCAAATTGTAACCAGAGAAGTGATTGATAAAGATGAACTTCCACTGACACTGCATTAGAATAAATCAGAATAGATGAGATCCAATCAAGGAAATTGTCCATCTGTTTAACAGGATTCTGTAAGTTTAATCGCAAAGGATTTGTGTGAATAGAGGAATTCTTAATTCTTCTACACCTCCATCAGAGCACATAGGAATTTCATTTCTCCAAAAAAATCAAAAGGTAAAAAACTCTTAAAGGAAAACACTTTGAAAAACTCTCTAAATTTTATAGTGAGGAAGCTCCAAAGTGAAGACAAAAATCTTTTTTTCTTCAAGCATTTCATTTCATTACCTTCGTCATAAATGAAGTTATTAATCTCTTAATAAATTAGAAAAATATAAGATTTGTTTACACTGTGGATAGTAAAATATTATTATTACTTAATAAATTCATTTTTGTTGTTTATTCAGAATTTATTTACCTTTTTATTTATTGTTAATTTTTTTCATATTATTGAGTGATTCAAAAACTGATAGCACAGGTACAGATTTATTGCGCTTTTGGTGTTTACTGTAAATGTCCATTGGCTTATAACAGTGGAGTTAAGTTGTTGTGAGGACTTGATGGTAACTTTGTTACCATGTCTTTGTTTATGGCTGCAAATAACCTACAAATTAAAATCAAAATTAACACTTTTTATAAAATTGAAGATATTAGGTTTTATAATAAGTATTTTTCTATAGCAATTTTTTAATTTGTTGTTTTATTTTTAAACCTTGTAGGGAATAAAAGTAAATGCCAACTTTCCATCGCATCTGAATTCTCAAATCAGCTGCATTGCTTGGCATCCATGTCGTAAAATACTTGCCGTTGCCTTAGAAAATGGAGATTTGGTTACATGGAATGATCACGATGATGATGTTTTTCAACCTGAAATACAGCACAAAGGCCCAATATGTGCAATACTGTGGAGTGCTTTAGGATCACGCTTGGTATCAACCGATGGGGTTTGTAACTATTTTAATATCATTTTTTTTTTTTGTCTTTTGTACACTTTATTTTCAATTTCTGGTAGAAATAAGCTTTCATTTGTTATGACCAATATTATGAGCTTTCTTAGATCTGTTGAAAAGCAGAACACATCATTCTCTTTCCAGAGTCATCTTCCATCAATTGTAAAGTATTACATTTGTTTAATTCTATTCTGTTTTGAAATTTGGGTTTGACGGTATCAAAACAAATGTTTTGTTTCTTTGCTAATTATGAGATCTGATTAGTGGATTCACAATTATGTATTTCTTTTTGCTTTCCTTATTTTGTCAAGTTAAACCAGTATTGCTACAAACTTAGAATGGTATACAGATCTCTAAAAAGCTTAAAAGCTCTATTTCTTTCTTTTTTAAGTTTCATATAACTTCACATAATGTTAGAGTATGATTCATTGAATAATTTAGGAAAGGAAATGATTTCGTAATTATACTGTAAAACATTTTTCAAATTGAAATGTTTAAAATACTTGTTTTCTCTAAATACCTTAAGTAAATTGTTGCAGACAGCTAAAGGTCATAAGAGTTTATGACCTCTTTGATTGTTTTTGATAGTTTCTGATATCAGTCTTATAATTATGTGCAGTTTTGTACAGAATTCCATACATCATCAAATTCAAGTAAAATTCAGGACCCAGGCACCAATGCAGTAACGGGCTCCTCCTTCCCACATTAAGATCAAAATCATGGATTCTGAGCCAAAAACATTGCGAAAAAAACCCACACATATTTCTCCCTTTTAAACATAACAGGCATTATTATTAGCATTATTTTAAAACATCTACTTTTTCTTTTTACAATTTCACTGATGTCCTACACAATTGCCTAAAATATTTACTCAATATCCATCGCAGTAAGTGTATTTCCTAAAGGTGAATTACCTTAAGATTTGTGAATACTGATTGATAATACCATCCGAGGCCTTAAGGGTATCTAATACCCATTAAAGTTTTAGCTGAAAAGCTGAAAAAGTAATGCATTTATCCATGTCCCAACTTTGAAGTCATGTTCGACTTCTAAGCCCCTATAGACCTGTGAACAGATATTGACTTTTTTGCTACTTGTTTATAGTTAAACCAATGCCCTAAAAGCTGTAAAAAGTTTGTGGCAAAACACTAAAAACAATGTGAGGATAAGGCTTTAAATTAGATAGGAAAAACATCAAAAAAAGTGGAAATTTCTTTCTGCCGCCATTTTGAAACGGATGATCCGATTTGGTTGAAATACAATACCATCCAAGCTCTTAAGGGTATCTAGCACCCATAAAAGTTTTAGCTCAAGAGCTCAAATTTTATGGTAGGTATCCACATCACAACTTTGAGGCCAGGCCCTTGCTTTAAGGCCCGCCCCCTAACTATGAACAGATTTTGACTTATTGTTAGTTATTTGTAGTTAAGCCAATGCCCTAAAATCTCTAAAATGTTTGTGACAAAAGCTCTAAAAACATCTGAGTATAAGGCTTTGAAGATAGGAAAAATCGTCGAAAAGTGGGAAGAAGAATTTGAATGACATATTTATTTGTGATCTAGGGCCCCTGATCAGCGCCTATCACAAAGTACCAGGCTCATCTGTTCAAGTAGGGGAGAATGCAATAGTGTATTTTTCCTTTGGAAAATACACTAAAAGATAAAAATGCACCTAAATTGATTCTGGAAACTCTTAAGCTGATTACAATCTTAAATTAACCATTTCTATTATTTTTTCTTACAATTTCTTTAATTTACTTAAAAATTTGAATATTTTCAATTATAAAAATGGCATAAAGAAACAAGTGCTTCGGTTCAGTGATAATGGAAGCTCAAGTGTAATGTAATCCTTAAGGAATTCGTGAATAAGACATTCTTGCATTTAACTGTGAACATGAAATCCATTGTTGAACAGGTGTAGTGGAACGTCTCGATTGATGACCAAATATTGTAATGCAGACAGCTAAAGCAGAAAAGTAGTTTAAATAAAATGTAGACTTAATTATAAAAAATATCTATTGTGGAAGTGATAAGCTAATTCATATACAGTCGAACCTCCATATATCGAACTTCCCTATATCGAAATTTTCTATATATCGAACTCTTAGCAAATCTCCATGTTCATTACATAGAAAAACTGTTTCTATATATCGAAAAAATCTATATATATCGAAATTTTTTTTCCAGTCTTATTGGGATAAAAGTGTGGATGAAGTTGAATTGCTGAAGAATGTAGATACCGGAATGCACAAAAAAGGCATTTAAGCTAAATTTGATATTCTAGCAAGCACAGTGTCGACTATTATAAAAAATCGGAATGTCGTTGCTGATTATCCTACAGACGAAGACATACTGAGTTCGTTTCATGAAACTGAAAAAGAAATCGAAGAACCAGAGGAAGTAAATGAATCTGAAAACATCTCCAAGCCATCGGAAAAAGAAATGCGAAAAGCGTTTGAAACAATACGTCGTGGACTTCAATTCGCGGAAAATGTTTCTGATTAAGTTTTTAGTGGACTGAATAAATGCGAACATTTCTTTGATGAACTTTCCGCAAAACTGGCTGTTCAGAAGATATTCGAAGTTTTTTTTAAAAAAATGTAACTGTGATCATTGTAACCACTGTCTGGATTATTGTTTTTTTAAAAGGAATATAGTACTCAATAAATCTTTCATATTAATTCATTTTTTAATTACCTGTATTAATTTTCATTAATATGATTCGCATATAAATTATAAATTGAATCGTATACGAAAATTAGGTTTAATTTTAATGTTTTAAGAGTAATTATGATAAAATTCTATATATCGAAATTTCTATATATCGAATTTTTTTCCGGCAATTTGCTACTTCGATATATGGAGGTTCGACTGTAATTTTTTTTTTTTCATTTAAGACCTCAGCCCAGGCCCCAGTGCTGAGTGACCCAACTGTTCCCCCCCACCCTCCCTTTGGGCCCTGATTCCATTTATGATACAAATTTGTTGCAAAGAGTAATTTTTCTTTTTACTGTGAAATTGTAGGCAAATTTTCAGTATTTTTAAATACTATTTAAAGCTTTTTTGAAAATTAGAGACAGACTAAATTAGAGAAAGTTTGAGAACAGTATCCTTAAATTGTTAAAAAAGTAAAATTATAGTAAAATATAAATTGCTCTTATCAAAATATTTTTATTTAGTTGCAAGTTTTAAAATTTAAATATTCTTTATTAAAAACTTAATGATAATAAATTCCTTTATAGAGTGGAGGAATGATTTGCTGGAAAGCTGACCCAAGAGGACAGTTAAAAATGGTTTTTCATCATGAACTGAAGGACCCACTGACTGAAGTTGTTTTCAGAACGGTTTCACGGCCTAAGCAAGCTATGTAAGAGTTCATTTCTGTTTACTTTTATCAACTTCAAGGAATACAATGAAATTCAGGAGTTATTTTGATTAAAAAAAACAACAACACATTTTTACTTTTATTTCTGCATCATTTATAGGTTCTTAAAATGCTGAATATAAAAAAGGAATTTCACTAGTACTAAACTTGTAAGCTTGATGAGTATGTTATTGATTTTCTTCTAAGCATATTTAGTTGGGAAATTAATTTTTGAATTTTATATTAAGTTCCTTTTTCATGCTGTGTAATTTGTGGAACCACTTTTTGTTTTTATTTTATGTATTCTATTTTTTCATTTTGTGCTGATAAACAATGAATAGTAGTAGCTGAGGAAAACTAGAAAGTGAAATTAATCCGAGTCAATTCACTAAGAATAGGCTTAGAGCAGGCTTTCTTTTGCTACAACTTAAACCTTTTTAAAAGCTTGTCAAGATCCCCATTTCTCTGATTATAGTAGATTTCAAGGCAACAAATTGTATAAATTGTTAAACTTCTAACTATCAATCAGTCCTCTCTAGATCAGATAGTGTTTTCAGTCAGACTTAGATGATTATATATAGCCAGGGTTTCAGTGTTAAGGGGATTTTTTTTTTTTATGTAAATTCAAATAATAAAAAAAAGATACTATATTTTATAAGGAATTTTAGTATAGGGTAACTCCATACTACTCCCGACATCCTCTCCCTCACCAAAAAAAAAGTATCTAACAAACATATCAGAGATTCATAACAAACATCCAACCTTCTTGAAAGGCTTAAAAGTACCTTTAGTCCACCACAACTTCAGCCATGAAAATTAGGGTGATATTTTAGGATTAAATAGGTTATTGAACTTTAAATTAATAGTTAAATAAATAATTAAAGCTCCATTGTAATTGTATTCTTATTGCTTTATTACAATACATATAAATTGTATAAATATCTGAAGCTGTCAAAATTCTTTTTTCCCAAAAAGGAAAATGCTGTGACTCATAAAAATGATTCTTGATTTATAATTAAAAGTAATTAAACTAGCATTGAATATTCTTTTTAGTAATTAATAATTCACTTAACAGAGACATAAGTGGACTTGCACGGGCTGCTGTCAGTGGTGATGAACAGGCATTGGATCTCTTCAGCAGTTGGCCAGCAAAGACCTCCGCTACTAGAATAACCCTAGGAAATGAAAAGAAAGAAAACCTCAATTTTTTTGTTGGATCAACAACAGGTAAGGCAGCTTTTTTTTATTATTATTAATTCCATGTTATTATAGTTTTCAACACAATAGTTGTATTAATGAACAGAAAGACTGGACTTAGTATTCTGGAGATATTATATTGAAGAAAAGAATATTGTTTAATATTTTAAATTAATGGAAAATTGATGTTTACTACTGAATAACTAAAAATATGCCCATCCCACAATCTGTTGGGAAGATTTTAATAGCATATATACATTGTCATACCAAGGGAAGGATGATAGGGTCGTAACTCCCCCCTCCCCCATTTGAAATTCTGGGATGTATTTATGTATGCTTATCTACATTGAGAGCAGCCTGATGAAGTCTCCCACTATACAACAAGTGGCCTTCGAATAACAAAAGGTTCCTCACCACTGGTTTATTCTATGAAATTACGCTTATGTTTTCACATTAACACAGAAAATAACATGTTAAATGAATAATAAGTGTTTAATATATTTGGGGCAGTTCTACAATATAATAATACTTTTTAAAAAAACATAATTACAAACTTTTCATAACAAGAAATTGAATATTTTTCATTGATGTCAGTAAATTATTGAAGATAAAATGTAAATAACTTATTGGCATCAACAAAAAGCACCCCGTTTACTATTATCAAATGCTTGTAATTATTGTTTGAAAAATAAGTATTTATATATTGTTAGAAATGAATTCAGTGTGATATTTAATTATTATTATTTCGAATCCAAGTCAATTTTATTGTTAATTTCAAAATAAAAAAACCTTCCATCTGTATAGTCATCTGTATGGTCTGTTGAATTCAATCTTACTTATATAAAATAAAAATCTACCTTATTCTATAAATGAAGATTACTATTCATCTACTGTATAAGCCAAGGGGGAGTTTTTGTACAATGTCTTTAGTTCTGCACTTCAAAAAGATAACTGTTGATATAGTTATTATTACTTTGTTTAAATATTAGTTTTAAACACAACTTTGAAATTATAACTTATTTGTATTAACAGAGATTAATTTTTCCATTTCACAGAAGAAATTTAAATTCATTGTTAGTATCTGAATTCGGGAGTGCTAGGTAGGGGAAGGTGTTGTACCTTTGACCATTTTTCACTAAATGAATTTTCCAATTTTTTGTACTCAAGTAAATCCTTACCTGAATGGATACATGTGATCTTCACGCATCTTGCCATCAACTGCATAATTTTATATATTATATTTTGAGTATAAGTATTTTATTTTTATTTTACAAAAAAACTCTATCTTGTGGTCAAAGGTACAACTACGTGTTGTACCTTTGACCGGAGGGTATTGTACCTTTGACCAGGTGATAGTAGAAACTGACAGTTAGATACAAGTTATTTAATTATGCCCGGGTCACACGAGCCTATTTTTCATCATTGTTTTCAATCGTTGGCCCTATCTTTCAGGTCTACGATCGTGTGATTTGCCTCTGTTGACCATTTTCAACCCTGATTCCATCATTGAAAAAATTTCAGAACGTTTCTAAATACAACTCTGTTTTCAGGGATGCTCATTAGTGAGCTCCAATCAGAACCGACCAGCTACGATCCCGAAGGAGCTGACCAGCGCCATTTTGGCTACCGTATCGAGAGAATCCGAAGGCTATTAGGAATTAAATATCACAGTGAGGAGATTATTTTTCGAAAATAAACAATATTTTTACTGAAATAAATTAATTCTATGCGTCAAAATGTGCAGATGTCAACTTTTTAAAGAGAGATTTCATTTCTTCTTGAGCTGTGTGTAAGGCCGCAGAGGCTTGTGGGATACCCGCTGTTTTCAGCCGAAATTCAGTTCGCTTTCGCAAATAGTAGAGCTGCTTGAATACAATTTACAATTAGTTTCGAACAGATTGACAGCTTACTAAAAGTCATTTCAAATTCTACCTAAATTGCGTTGCCGAAACACGATTTTAGCCTCTAAAAAAAAGATTAATCGCCGTCTTTTCGTAGCTTTCGAGAAACCGCCAAAATCTTTTAAGCTCAACTCTGATTGGCTAGCACTCTGCCAATCAAATGCACTGTTTCACCAAATTTCGTCGAGACGGACGAGGAAGCAAGGAAGCAAGGAAGGGGGAACCCAGCACTGATTTCACTGTAGCAAAACAATGTTGAAAAAAATATGCTCGTGTGACCCGGGCATTAACATTTTTATTCAGAAATGTATACATTTGGCAAATATATGCAATTCAAAGTAGAATAATAAAACATGAAATAAATTCTAATAGCTTAAGTAGCCTACTTCTGCCCGTTTACTCTACATTATACAATGAAAAATCAACTCCAAAAGATAAGACATTCTTTTAGTCGAGCTGGGTGTGACGCCAGCTGTGGTTGGATTTGGTAGCCTGGCCACAATTTCTTGTAGTTCTACGTCATAGAGCTGGTTATTTTCTTGGATGAATTTTGCCATCTTCGGTAGTTTTTTCAAATATTTAACTTAAAATAATCACATGCTGCTTCCTTTATTTGGGCCACAAAGTATTTCTTGTTTTGTTTTTTTGTTGTTGTTGTCAGCTTGACAAGGACATAACTTTCTTCAACTAAATCTTCTTTTTCAAAGTTTAATTCCTTCTCCAACTCATGGCATTCATCTGAAAGATCGAAAACACTTTCCCCTGATGAATATTCAACATCAGACTCAAAGTAGTGGACAAACAATCGATTGTTTACTATCTTTGGATAAGATTTGGTAAAAAAATAAAAATTTGGCAAAAATATTTAAATTTCCATCTTACATAATGCTAAAATGACTGTAAGTAAAAATATTTACATATTATTAAGTAATGTTGTACCTTTGACCTGGTCAGAGGAACAACACCCTGCTGTGGTCAAAGGTACAACATCAGCCGAACTTACGTTTCAAGCCATGCTACAATTTTTAGGTTAATCCAGTCATATTAAAAGTCCTAACAATGAATTTATAGGCATTGATGTATTACTCATTCTTGTTAAAATAATAATAAAAAAAAAAGAAGATTATTAAAGATATATTCACTTGCAAAATACTTACTTTTCGGTGATGGAATTATAAAAACATTTTTCATTCCTTGCAAGTTAAAGATCTTACTGCTACTGAAGGTTTAAAGGCGCAAATAGTGGGAATTTTACACATTAAACAGAAAAGCTTTTAAAGTATGCTCATAGATGACATCACAATCAAGGGTGGTCAAAGGTACAATCGGTCAAAGGTACAACACATTCCCCTAATTGGTCTCTGTTCATGGAATCTTCGTGTACACCCATTGAAACAGAATATAACCTTCCTATTTAGTGTGGTACCTAATTTACTGTAGCAGTTGTATCCTACAGTAAACTCTTGAAGTAATTTGAAAATTATTAGAAATTCACAATCATTACAACTCCACGACATCACTTGGAATTTTAATTCATAAATTAGCAGAGAACATTTCTGATGTCTTGAAATGTAGATTTTGTTAAAATTTTTTTTTAATATTAATGATGAGTTATTGACTTAACAGTCTAATGCAAAATTTCTGGATTGTTTAACTAAAAAAAAAAAAAAAAAATAGTATGCCACAAAATTTAATTACTTGAAATGCTTTTAAATTTTTATAGCTTCTATAAACAATTTGAAAATACATTCTATCTGCAATTGCAGTTATGTACATTTATTACAACAGTCATAATATTTTTCAAAACACCCTTTTTAGGAATGGCTTCCTGAAAATCTGTTCACCTTTTTGATTATATTCAGCGTAAACAAAATGCAAGTCTTATATTTTCATGATGAATGTAGATTTAACTTGCAACTATAGTAATAAAGACGAAGCGACCGCTTGCACAAAACATTGGAAAAACTGATTTAATAAGAAATTAAATAAAAACAAGTTTCAAGTTTCAAAAAAACCTGTTAACGGTTTTTGTTATTTTGTAGTCCGACGAAAAAAACCGTTAACAGGTGTCAAAAACCTGTAACTTGTTTTTATGTATTTTCTTATTAAATCAGTTTTTCTAATGTTTTGTGCAAGAAGTTGTTTCATCTTTCTTATATTTTCAATTCAGGGAACAAAAAATTGTGAGAAGATCACAAATCAGGAAGTGTGCGGAGGGAGGTGACTTGATTAAGAACCTATAATTCCCTAACATAAAGTTAAGAAAGAAAGACACACATTTTTTGGATGATGCATAAGACATTCACAAAAAAAAAAATTGTGATTGACTTCCTGGAAGCTTTCAGAAAGTGATTTTCAGTAGTGCCATTATAAATTTTGTGATTATTGTAATAAATATATTGCTGCACATTGAACACATTTTGAATACTGTGCAAGTAATAATAAAAATAATAATAGAATTGCAAAGTAATTTTTTTTTTATTTTACAAAGCAATCCAGAAAATTTGGGATAAGACTGTGTATAACTATTAATTAAAATAATGAGTAATTATAACCTAGTAATTCAGTAATGGCTTGATGAAACAGTGTAATCTAAAATTCTTTAGTTAAAATTTTAAAATATTATAAATTTAAGTCCTATTAAGTATTTATTTATTGCTTGTTTATTTCTTCTTTTAAAAAAATGTTTTTAATCAATTTTTTTTTTTTAAGGTGTTGTTTATTATATGAATGAGAATGGCAGTTGTACTGACGTCATTCATATAGACGGAGGTATTAAACAACTGCTTTATCATGAAAGTAATGATTTATTAGTTGTTATAACAGATGGCTTAGTTTTATCTCAGTATCAAGTGGGCGAAGATGGTTCAGTGACTGAAATGACTAAAGTAAGTAAGATTGGTTCAGGATTTTAAGCAATTCATACATTTTACATAATTTTCTAACACATAATGTACTTAAGCTGTCAAATAATAATGATACTATATGATTAAGCATGTAAACTCTTACTAATCCACTTGAAATAATGATACTATATGATTAAGCATGTAAACTCTTACTAATCCACTTGAACAGCTTTTTGTCTATTGTATCACGTTAAAACGACTAAACAGATTTCCATAAAATTTGATCCATTGGTTATTTTATAGTCATTATTCTAAATCACATTATCAAATCATTAATTAGTAAGATATATTGGGGAGGAGGCTAGAAGATGGGAGGCTGCTGCCTCCATCAGAACTTTTATAAAACATTGGCTCTCAGGCTTCCCTAAGGTTGTGCACCCCTGGCTTAGAAAATTAGTCCTCTCATTCATCCATACTATGTTTTTGTGATTTGTCAACAATAAATTATACATTATGAAAGCTTTTTGTAGATGCATTTCTACATCTAAAAATAAATCGCTAGTAAAAGGTTTAAAATATTGAATGACAACAATGATATATTTTCCTGGAAGTTGTAAATTAATTGCCAAGTAAATAGCGTACTAAATTTAACTTTGGCCTGATGTTTATGTATGCCCTTCTTTTTCCCTATTTACAGGTTAAACTAATGGGTCGATCAATGGAAGCAAACATTATTTGGGCTGGCAGAGGAATACTGGCAGTCACAACAGGTGAAAACCTAATTCGGTAGGTAGTTGATTTAAAAATTTGAAATAATTTTTTTAATGTCATTTTAAAATTGGAGATAGTTTTATTAATTGGTTTATCATTTGTAATTAAGATTGCAAATAAACAATTAATAATGTTGTTTTTATTATTAATCATCAATCGAAATAGACTGACTGCTTCTAATCATTCTGAGAATTATGGTTGACTGATGAATGTTTCTGCTTTGTCATTAGCATCAGTCTCATTTAGCACAAGTGGTTTTTTACTAGCATCAAACCAAATCATATTTCTGAATCAATAGATGCAGTATTTTTATTTTAATATTTTAGTTATTTTATCTTTAAATGCTATAAATTTGCAGCCACAAGAATTATGTTTGGCCGAAGCCACATTTTAGGAATAAAATATGAGTAATATGATGAATTGCATCAACCCTAATTAAACTGATTATTTACTGCTAATATAACTTAGTTGTTTATCAACATAAGATCTAGGATTATTTTGATTGAAGAAAATTATTACTCAAAACTACAATTTAAAGTAAACACAATTTCATTTTGAGAAATGTATCAAACTTATTCCTTGATATTCTTCCTTTCGAATGGTTTTTAAGTTCAATTGTAATATTCTGAGCTCCATAGGAGGATATCTGCATGGTTGGGCAAGTTACTTTTAAAAAATTACTGAATTACTAACTGTACAGTTACTTTTTTTTTTAATGCCCTTCCCCATCCCCCCCAACAAAAATTCCTAAACTGTTGAACCACTCACATTTTTGACATATCTTGTTTCCTAAAGTTTTTTTCATATTTTGTGTACATATAGGAAAGCTGCTTTTTAATTGTTTTTGTTTTTGTTGCGTGTTATAATGCTTAGCATTTTTTTTTCTATTTTAATCTTTAAAATGTTGATATTTTAAAATCTTTACATTGCAATGTCAGGTTTCAAAAATTATTAAATAGAATGTACATTGAAAATTAATGTATAATTTTTTTTTTCAGGATTTTACTTAAGTCTTTTTCTTGTCTTGTGTGTTCTGCAGTATATTTGTAATTATTGAAAGAATCAATTCAGTGTCAGTATTTAATCTACATTTTGCCCCTTAATGCAGAAGAGTTAAAATGGATCTGATGTCCTTCACATGCTTTTGTCCATACTCTCACTACAACGTAGCTCTGGAAAAAGATCTCAAGGGATCCCAGCTCCCTCATAATAGATGCAAAGTGCAACACTTTTTTTAAAGTCTTTATCAATCGTCTCAGTAGTCTATGTCAATGCTAAAAAAAAAAAAAAAGAAACCGGAATCTGAAAAGTGAAAAAAGTAGCACAATGTTGTTATTTCGACCGAAAAAAGTAACTCAAGTTATAATTACTCAATTAAAAAAAGTAACAGTATTACTTCCCATGCCTTGATATTTGTCTGGATAACAATACATTATAAATTTAAATTCTAACCTCCATTAACAGCTTATCTCCAGTTTTATGTGTTAAAAGTTATAGTATCCCACTAGAGGCCTATTATATGGTCCTCTGGTTGTGGGAGGTAAAGGCATTTACAGACCATTAAGACTAAGCTGAGTTAAGGTGGTCAATCTGCCTTTAACCCTAGAAATAAACCTGGTACCAATTCTACCGAGAGCTGGGTGGACCCTAGGACACATCTGAAGAATTGAATATGGAAAAATCACCAGGATTGGAAATTAAATTCGGCTTCCCAAGTCAAGTGCCTTATGACTTAGCTATTGAGCCCACAGTTTTATGTGTTAACAAGCTTTATTGAGTGATTGCAGTCTTCATTTTACCATTAATGAGACACAGACAATTTATAGAACAGTTTTTCTTTTATATACTTCTAATATTTCCATTTGGTAAATTATATGTTAATGATTGATATGACATCATAATCCTCTTGGATGTTGTTTTTCTCCACAGGATCTGGGATCTTGATATGGGAGATAACTATGTATTAACATTGGAAGGGAGTCATTTCCATGATACTGCAGAAGTAATTACTTGCATCGATTTCAATGAATCAAAAGGTAAGAAAGCATCTTTACAGTCATATGCTTAGGATAAAATAAATGTCTTTATTGGGAAACATCTTGAGAAGCAATCTGATTATATAATGAATTAATTACCTGATGCCTAGTTTAAAACTTAAGAATTACCTGGTATTGTTTATGAAGAAATATGTTATTTTTATTTTACAGTATCTCTTGAGTTCTTTTACAAATATTCAAATATAAAATGTAGAATGCGGTTCTAGGGAATATATTTTTTCATCATAATTACAATTTTACAAAGAAATGGATTCCTTTTGTTCTATATCAGAAGAGAAAAAAGCTCAATTCATCATTTTCTCTAGTGAGTTCATGAGGATTCAACTTCTGACGTTATAATTATGTTGTGCAGGTTTGTTCTGGTTTCAACAGGTGACCTGCTCTCATGTTGAGTCATGTGTAGTTGAAATCGTGAAGAACAGATTGCTGCATTGAAATTTTTTTGTTTGTATCTTAAGAAATCGAGTGCTGAGGCTTATTCAAATGTTACAGTAGGGTTGTGGGTAATCTGTACTGCCCTACAGTACTGCTCGGCAATGGGATAAAAAAGAAATGTTCAAAGATGGAAGACAAATAACATCGAAAGACACCAGTCCTGGAGTTCCAGTCACAGCTCTTACAGAGGTCAACATCAACACTGCTGCTGCAATTGTGAGAGAAGATCGACAGACCACATTTTGACAGCTGTCAGAGATTAGGCATATTTCTTTCGGTGCTTGCCATACATTGCTAAGGGAAAAACTTCACGAGACATGTTTGTGCTCGATGGATTCCAAGACTGCTTACTCCCAAGCAAAAGGATGTTCGCGTGCAAGTTTGTGTGGAACTCAACAGAATGACGGAGGAGGATGGTGCAGAGTTTCTTTCAAAGATAATAATTGGATACGAGACTTGGCTTCATCATTTTGACCATGTTTAATAGCACAAACAAAGCAACAAAGTTCACTGTGGAAATCTCCATCTTCACCAATGCCAAAGAAAGCCAAAGTGGTCGCATCTGCAGGTAAAGTCAAGGTGGAGATGCATTCTTTGATATTCAAGGAATGATTTACCAGCATTTTGTACCACCATACACAACTGTAACAGCAGAGTAATACAAAAGTGTACTAAAGACCCTTAAGAACCATGTCAGGCGAAAAAGACCACATCTCTATGCCACAGGATGGATGTTGCACCAGGACAACACGCAACCACACATTGCAAATGTAGTCATGGAGTATCTCACCAAAATCAATGTGAAGTGTGTTCCTCATTCTCCCTACAATCCAGTCATGGTCCCTTGTAATTTCTTCCCATTTCCTCAATTAAAAAAAAAAAAAAAAAACTTTTTGGAAGGCATTGTCAGTCTTCACAGGCTTTGGTGAAGGCTGCAGAGACAATTCTGAAGGGCCTGTCAAACAATGGATTCGACAAGTCTTCAACAACTGGCAGAAATACTGGGATAAATGCTTTGCAACCAATGAAGACTACTTTGAGAAAGACCACCAGAAATTGGAGGATGACTGAAGGCATTGATTCAGAAAAAAAAAAATACGATCATTCATTAGTGAACAGCCTTCATATAAATTTTTATTTTCATGAAAATCTTAATCTGTTTCTTTACCATTTGGATTTAGGTTTGTAATTTTTTAATTTTGAAACACTTATCGGGTCTTAGAAAACTAGAAAGTTCATTAAATGATAGATGCTTTCATGTAATCATGCTTGCAAATGCTATAGATATTGTTGCTGTTGAGTGAGTCATTTGATAGTAATATAAATTTGTTTTAATTTGGTAAAGAACATAAAACACTATAAAATACCCATTGTGCATTATTATTGTTTTATGAAATTTTTCTTTTTAATTACAGCCATACTTGCAGGGGGAACAAATCGTGGTAATATTGCTCTTTGGCGCTACCTTGGTGATAGCAGTGCTGCCATTAGAAAGGATTCAGAAAAATCTTGGAAATTGCAATCACCTTCTAATGTGCAGGGTGCTATCAAACATGTTAAAGTAAGATAGTAATATTTTGTATATTTATTTAATAAAAAAGATGTTTTTTTTTCTTATCAGTTTTTTTATTACAGAATTTTGTAGTAATCTTATATTGTACGCCTTTGTTATCAATCCTTGTTTTTATAATAGTTTTGTTGTTATCTTTTGAAATGTTTTATAGATTTTTGATTCTTAAGTTTTAATAGAAACAAATCTTCTAAGAATGTAGACAATGTTAAAAACCATAAGCTAATATACAATATAATCAGTAAGTAAGTAGATATTTTACTGTTGGGGCCTGTAAAAAGGACAGACAGACTGATATTATGTGGTCAATCGTCTCATGTGGCATTTGCTGCATTGGTCGTCATGCTTGTTTGCATCATGTAGAATGAGTTTCTTGTAGTTGCGTGTGGGGATGACTTGGTCCTGTATTGCGATCATGAACCCTTCAGTCTCCCCAAACAGCTGACCACTCGTCAGCCATCTGTTCGACGCTTCCATGTCGACATGAGGCTGGCTGAGTTCGTGGCTATGTCTGCCTTGGAGTTCCTTACGAGCCCATGATTCACGCAGCTGCTGTGTGTGGGTGTCAGGGGTGGTGAGTGTTGGAGAAGGGTTTTTGAGATCCAGGGGTGTGAGGTGTGTGTCAGCCTTGACAATGGTTGAGTAGTGGGGAGTATTGTGCTCTTTGGTGGAAGTGTACCCTAAGTGTGTGTACTTGTTTTTTGTAGGGTGATGAGATTGATGAGTCCTCGGCCTCCCTCTTTGCAGGGAATTATTATTATTATTATTATTATTATACAGATTGTTTACACCGCTCACCAGATGTTCCTGGTCGGGATTTTGGAGTCATACTACTTGAGTCCTAGCCCAGGACCTAAGAATCAGTGAGGTATTGTCTAATTATGTGGGTTAGTACCCAATAGTGCTACTCTCCACAATTGCTCCATCGTGATCTTATCAATACCAATCGTACTCACATATTTTTTCAACTCTCTTGGGATTATGCCCAGCTCTCCTGTTACTACTGATACCACCATGTTTTTTCCCCCCAGAGATGCTGTACTTCAGTTTTTAATTCCTAGTATCTCATGATCTTTTCAATCTCTTTTTCTTCTACCAACCGTCACCTGGGATTGCCACATCAATCAATTAACCAAGTTTTTGTCAACCAAGTTATGTTTGGAGTATTGTACTCGAGCTTTTTATCAATTTGGATCTTAAAGTCCCACGAGATCTTGACCTTCTTTTTCTCAACCACCTTTTTATGTTGTGATCCCACCAATATTTGGCAGAGGGTATCCCATTGTTCTTTCATTGATTCCAATGTAACATTGTGGTGATTCGGTTGTGGCTCCTTTTGTAGTCAGTCTGTGCAATCGTACTGCACCCACTGATAATGTGATCTATTGTCTCATCCTTTTCTTTGCAAAGCCTACAATTGCTGTCAATTCCAGTTATTATTATTAAATTTAGTTTTCCTTGAGCTAACTTTCTGTCATGGTTAATTTGATATTATATTATTAATATTATCAATTGATAATATTATAAAATGCTAATTTTATTAAGTAAAAATTTATTTTTAAATTGCAAAGAAATTATACCTTATAATGATGGCCTGTCATATGATTTTGTTTTATTTTCGTTAATTATTTAACTTTTTGATTTAAGATGGAAAGTGAAGATCCTTTTACCAAAAAATGTTTTATCTGCTTTTACTGAATTTTAAATTTATCATTTGAAATTTTAGTTTTTTTGAGACACATTTCTTTTTAATTTTATAGTGGGGATCGTCCTTAGGCCTATTGGCAGTAAACACAGTTCGAGATTTGTATATTCTCAATGAACATACAATGAGCTTTCATTTTAAAGATCAGGTAATTTCAAAATTTAAAGCAAAGCTTAATAGATACTATTTAAAAAATGTTGTTGAATACAAGATATGAATAGAGAGATATTTTATAAATGAAACTTTGTTAATTTATAAAGGTCCTAAATTATATAAATAATGATGAAAAGAGCCTTGTTATTCAAAAGTTCTTTTCCTGTTGACTTGTATTTCAACATTTTCCTTTTCCTATCCAATCTTGTTCAACAATTATTTCTTTTTGTACTTTGAAGTTTCATCAGGTTGTAAATCTGACAGATCAGATTTCCATTGATGATAATTCAAAGTATGACTGTTTTTTTTTAACCTTCTCATAATTTACCAATGCAACATTAAACCCTATTAGTTACTAACATTTTCATGTTAATGATGTAATGAAAAATAAAACTAGTTAATTAATTTGAAGAATATAAATAACAAATAACAGCAATGACTATCAACAGAAGTAGAAGTGACTTACTGAATACCCAAGTACTTGTCTTTGGAGGAAATTAGCAAAGTTATTTGAAACTACTGTAGCTTATTTGTATAAGGAACAAAGAAATGATATAAAGAAAAAAGTAAGTTAGATGAAAAAGTATATACTGTATATCAATAGTATTTGATTACAATAAAGACCATAATGTTTGGAAACTTTTTAAGTTTTTCAATCCTAATAGTGTGGAGGGAGATGATAAAGTTAATCACACAAAAGTAACTGTTTTTATTTATTTACGGAATAATTTTCCCATGTTATATTCATCATACTTTCGCAGTAATACAAAATACTTTTTTCCAATGCATTTACCAAGTTAAACTTTGAGAAAAAACTTTTTTTATACCTACAATGTGTCTTATAGGTTTCAGCCGTTCAGATATCTCCGTGTCAACTTGTTATAGATTTGTTTGCAAATAAACAGCAAACACAGCTGAAAACTGATCTTCAAATCCATGGTGTTTACGTAATGGTGGATCATATTGCTGTCTGGAATAGGAAAAAAGTAGCCATCTATGAAATTTCAGATAACGGAAGACTTATTGCATCAGGTAATTGACATTTATTTTAAGAGAATTTTCATATAAAAGAAAAAAAAAATGACTTAATATCATTTAACATTTATTTATCATTTCTTATAATTATTCTTTGTCAGGTTGTTTTGTTGCAAATACCAACGTTGTAGCATTACTTGAGCATAGTGTCTACACATTTGAAGATGGAAAAGTTCAAGTGCGCACATTTCAGGTACTTAGATTTCAGATGTTCTTGTATTGTTACAAAATTAAAAAAAAAAGTTTAACAAGCTGTTAAAACATAGTATCAAGAGGAAGATCTGGTTAAATTAGAATCACTGTTAAAATTAGGCAATGGGGAAAATAAGCAATGAATGTATTAACATTCTATTACATTATATTTTGCAATGAAAAAAAAATGTTAACTTTCACATTTAAATTTATCCACTAGTTCATACTGATTTATCCTTATCATAGAATTAAACCTTTAAATAAATCTTTAATAGAAGATTGTCATTCATTTCTTGAATGTATTTTATACTTTTCATTTTGGATAGTTGTTTAGTTTCACTTCTGATGAAGTAGTTTTCCCCGACGTGCCTGGTACAGTTTCTTACCATAACATTCCCAACATTTTTATTCAAATTGTTTATTGGTTTTTTTTTTTGACTTATCAGAGTTTGTTTTTGGGCTCTATAGGAGTAGTCATAGCAACAGAATTCTATAAAAATGTTTGAAGTTGATGTTACAAATAGTTTTTATAAAGGACGAACTTTTATTAAGTTTATTTACCATTTACAGTTTTGAAAGTGTTGGGCTTTCTGAGAAGTAACATTAACCTCAATCGTAGAACTAATTTTATGTTTTTAGAAAATGAAACATAAAACATTTAAATTAAACTTTTGACACAGCTTGAAGATATAATGATAAAATGATATAATTTAAGAACACATACCCTTGGTTGAGGTTTTTATAATGTAGATATTCAAGTCTCACTAGGTTTGAATAATTCTCATCTATAGCAAAAGAAATTGGATGTAAAAAAGAAAGTCATTGTAAATAAACACTAAACAGTAATTTTTTAGAAACATATTTTTTGTTCTACCCATAAAAAGAGCCACTGTTTAGTACTCGATTTTTAAGGAATAAATATCAGGAATTGTTGGTATGCAGTTATAGAATACAGCAGAAGAATGAATATAGCAAAAATGTTGAACTATTTTAAATGTTGTAAGTGAATGTATTACATTTTTAAATTTAAATTATATTTTAAATTTACGGACAGAAAATTGTAATTGGCATTTTATTTTTTTACTAGGGTACAGTAAAGCAAAGTTTAGCTTTTTTAGAAGATGAAGGCCAGCCTTTATGTATGGATATATGTGGCACCTTTCTGGTGGTTGGAACAACAGAAGGTTTTATCAAAGTTTGGGACATATCACGCAGGTCAGAAATTGACATTTTTAATGTACAAGTGATAAATGAACGTCCTAGTAATTGTATTTATTTAATCTATATTTTTCATTCTGTATTCACAGAGAAGCGAAACTTCAGGCCAATCCAAAGTCATTGTCTCAAGTCATTCCTGATTTTGGACATATAGTTTCAGCCAAATGCAATTGCAATGGTACAAAAGTTAGCATATTATCAACTCTAGTGAGTTTCATTTCTTATATTATCTTACAAACTTACCTTTGTTAATTTAATGTCAGGACTATTCTATTAAAGAGAAGTCGTATTCTTAATGTTATATTGCAATAATTCAGTTCTGTACACTCTTAAGTCTTTCATTTCATCCTTTGTGATTCATTCTTAAAACAAACTTCTGCTAATTTTCATTAGGATAACATGGATTAATATAAACAGATGTAACAGAAACAAATTTCAAATGTCAGCAATTACATGATCCTAATAAATTTATTACATCATAAAGCTAATAAAACTGCAAGATAATGGTAGCATATTTTATAGGAATCAAGTAGGACAACTGTTTTAAGATGATTATACAAATTACAAGAACGTTTTTACAGGTTATAAAGTAATGGAATATTTTTGCTCACCTCAGAAATAGTAGCTAAGTCTCATGACAAGAATTCCAAAAAGTCTAATCAAAAGATGATTAATTTTCATGAAACTCTTATACTCTTGAGTAATTGCCTTTTACTCAATTATTTAAAAAAAAAACAGAGAAAGAAAGATGGAAAAAATAAATTTAACATTAATTTGAATTTATAGGCAATTTATTACATTATTTTTTGCTAAATCTGAAATTGTAGGACATTTTATCATTAGTTAAAGTTAAATTTTCTTTTCTCTCTCCCATTTATCCATAAGAACAGGTCATAATTAGTCAGAAGCTTTTGGATCTCTTCCTTTAAAAATTTGTTTCTTTCCTTATAAGTTGAAAAAAGATATTGAAGAGATCGGAGCTAAAAACATTTACAGTCAAAGATGCATTTAAATCCATGGGAATTCAGCGAATTAGAGGTATTCAGCCAATTACCTAACCCAGAAGATTTTGCTGTTTCTACAATGATTTTTATATATATCTACTAAAGAACTTGCATTCTTGCATGGAGGTTTAAAGACCTTCCCTCTAGTGATTGGAGAAATCAAAGACAGTTTTCTGCATCAAGTAACAGATTTTTATGTAATGAGTGGAATATTAGTCTTTGCTTTCTGATGCTGTTGACTTGCTCTTATGATTCATTAAAGAATTGTTTGCGTTTCATCATAGAAAGATTTGTCTTAAATTTTGTAAGCAGTTGGTGGTTGTGTTTGGTACTGAAGTGCTTTTTGTAAAATGTTTCTGTTAGTTTTTTTGTTATTTAATAGTCCTGCATTGAGGGCATGAATTAGTAGAGAAAAGAAAAACATCTTAGGGATAAAAATGATCAACATCTACATTTAAAAGAACACATTACGGCCAACAACAGAAAGAAAGAAAAAGAAAGAAGATAATTGGCGCTTGGTGACGCCCTGACAAGGCATTACTTTCCACTGCTCTTTTAACACCTGGGTATGCTATTGATATCACACTGGCAAAGTGTTTTACTGAAAAGCTTATATTTAATACATTTTTAATTGAGGCTAAATTTGTGAAAATAATTTTCAAACTACATAAACATTAGACCTAATGTTTAACGTAACATTGAAGTTAAACTTCAAATCAAAGTTAAACTTGACAAAGAAATAAAAAGTGCAAATAGATTTCTTTCTGAAATCAAAAGCACTATTCACAATGAAACCTCTTAATTTTTATTATTATTTGTATTGTTTGAGAATAGAATTGCTTTTGAACAGTCTATAATATGAATATGACCTTCATTGGCATTTATCTCTGCAAAAACTTGGCAAGATTATTATATCATTTGCAAGAAGATTTCATTCAGAAATTCACAGTGGCCCTAGGATTGCCAAAAAATCAGGTTTCCAGGAATGTTCTTCAAATAATTTTTCTTAAAGTTAATAAGTTTGAATAATGTAACAGTCGGCTATAATATTCCAACAAGAATTAAGAAACCTAAAAAATAAATTTCTGTTACAACTACTTACCACTAACAACTTATTTGTTATTTGTGGTTAAAAAAGAAAAGAAAAGTAATGCATTAAATTTGTAATAGAAATGTGTGTGATGAAAGGTGATGAATGAAGGAATCATAATGCTGAATACATCCATTTATTTCTTTGTGGTGAGAAGAAGCGATCATACATAACTGTATTTAGCTGTATTTAAGAAAAAAACATTTCCAAATTCCTTTGATTAAAGTCAGGTAGCAGAACTTTGTTTTAGAAATGTTGCTTTAAAATTTAAAACTAACATAATATTTTATGTCTTATCTTCTATTATACATTTTCTAGTTTTGCAATTTTGGTACAGCTGTTATCTAATTTATTCCAATTCCTTAATCCTGTAGGTCAGTAATTCCCCTAATTTTAAACTATACATTTGGGATTTAGATACAGATACAATTCAGTATTTTAATTTTTCTTCTGGAAAATCAGAACAAGATGATGATGATGAAACCTTGTTGAATAAGGACACTGAACTATCAGCATCTGAAAGGTAAATTATTATAATGTACTCTGATTGTTTTCTTCTTTTGCTGACATTAAAGGTTAAATGAAAATTATCACATTTTCTGGTACTGTAGTTATCTCTGAAAACTATCTCTATTTCAATTTCAGAGCATTTTTGAAATCAATCTATGGTCACATGAAGTGGACATTAACTTAAAAAAGGCTTGGTAGCTTTTGTTAGCTAGTAGTGATGTAATTACATGCTCTTATATATATACTGTCATTCAAGAAAATAGTCCTCTTCCTTTTTAAGTTGATCTTTGCAGTGATGGTCTGTTCTACTCATGAAATCCTATAGTCATGCAATGCTGTGGCTACACAGAAATAATAGGAAGGGGGAGTAGGATGTAGTAATATTTCAAGTAAGAACATGATTCAAATCCTCAAACTATCATTTCTTATTGTAGAAATGTTTTTAATGCGCTGGTTCCCATATTGGAGATAACAGTAAAATTAAGAATTTGATAATTGATAGGATTGTCCTGAACCCCACACACAATTCCAGAATAGAATGATAGAAGGAAAGGAAGCTTGACCCAATAGGTACTGCTTGAAGAAGACTATGGTCCAATACAGAAGAGCTTTGAGAGGAGCTTTCTCATAAGAAAGTTTAATGGCCTGTCATATGCAAGAGGCCAGCATGATCAGTAGAAATGAATAGTGAAGAAATGTCGTCTCAGTTATTTCAATAAAACTGTGCAAATGTAAATTAGTGGATTGCACAGGAAGTGGTTGGTTGTCTATAATAGAAAACTGTAACATTAATCTTATAAACGAAGCTGGCAAATGGTGAAATGGAAGTATCCTCTGCACAGTGCATGGAGAAAAGATAAAGCAAAACACTCATTGCCTATTATTTCAGAAAGATGCTTTCAGAAATGACAGAAAAGACAAGCTGTTTTAATAGATACATGTCTCATGGGATGGTTTCATTAGAAAGTGGCCGAAGAAAAAAAGCAATAGTCTAACCAAATTCTACAAAGTCAAGAGGATTGGTGAAAAGGACAAGAAAATTAACAAGAGTGGAGGTACTGCTGATAAAGGATATTATTCTCTTAGTAAGATCAGCAATACTGTTTTAAGGGAAGACTTCATGTGACAGCATCTTAATCTTCAAAATGGCTATTAAATTCCTAATCTAATTTGAGCATGTTTAACAAGTCCACTTAATCCACTATCTTTTCATTGTCTATTACTTTATAATCAGTTTGCCCCCTTCCCCCCAAATGTTTGAAACATTTAGCTAATAAATGTAACATAAACTACAATTTTAATATGATTATGATTCTGCTTCAACTGAAGAATCTTATTAAAGGCAAAATCAGGATCATCCACAGGATGAATGATAATATAAAGATAATATAATATAATATAATATAATATAATATAATATAATATAATAT
>JAFIDM010000004.1:65898724-65968790 GCA_023159025.1 Thereuonema tuberculata
TAATATAATATAATATAATATAATATAATATAATATAATATAATATATCTTTGATTGTGGATGTAGTGATTAGGAACTGTGAATAGTAAGGATTAATGTGTATATATCAGTGTATCCAAGTATATAATTGTGACTTGTAAACCTCCTTTGTGGAAGGTTGCATAGAGCCAGTGATGGAGATCTATCCTTCACAGTATGCATAGATATCACGATGACTAAGTTATTGTGCAATGCACTTCAATAGAGATGTCTGAGAGGTCTGGAAAGAAGGAACTGCAGAACATCATGCAAGAGTTCCAGAAGGATTGCAAATTAAGGATTGGAGAACCAGGCAGAGGATATTAAAATCATCTGGCATTGATGACTAAAATTTGAATGATATATTTTTTCAAGTAGAAGGATTAATGGAAATATGTTTAAAGGAAATGATAAAGGCATTCTGGAAAATACCACATAGTCCACAAACACACTGGCACATAATTGAAGCTGTAATTTAAGACCAAGATGAAAGATCCAGCTTGGAAAAACCCCATTATAAAAAGATTACAGAAATATTGACAGGGCAGAGCTACCATTCTAAAGACATGAAAGCAGGCTGGCTGAGTGATTCTGATCCCCAGAAGGCGAAAGCTAAATAATGTGAAAGGATTACAAATGGTCATATAAAAAGATGGTGAATTGCAATGAGCTCCTAATACTTTCCAGAATAGAAATTTGTGTTTTTCAGATTCCCAGAACTATGTATATACAGAAATAGGATGGAGGAAGAGAATCAATTTTACGATGGTGGGAGTAGTGCAATAATAATCAATATTTCTGGTATTATTTGGGTGCACAAAAAGCTTGTTTTTATTTACCTAATATGGTAAATAAATTTAATTTATTGTTGAATATGCTTAAACTAATGGCGTCGTTTTGGAATTGCTCCAAACAAAACTGCTTCCTTTCTGTGACTGACCCACGAATTGAAAAGAATAAGAAAAGAGTTTGATTTATTAAGGAAAAAAATGATTTCCATACTCTTTTGTTACCTTTCCACTGCCACAAGCATCTAGTTGTTTATTCTGCAAAACCTAAGGATCAAATCATCCTCTTTCGCCTCTTGAAAGCCTATCTAACAAATCCTGCTAAATTTGCTAGCCATTTTTTCAAACATTAAAATAGGAATGTCATTCACTTCAATTTCAATGATTTCATGTCAAAAAAACCTGTTTGGTTCATTTTTATTGCAACATGTGGGAAAGAAGTGAATGAAAATGAAAAGAGTCACTTTGCCTACCTTTGATGTTATTTGAAACTACCTACCATTTCTGGTAGCTTTGTCAACCTTTTTCTACACCTTAAGAATTGTCCAAAGAGCTTTAAGTCCTTGTTTTTCCCTTGTTAGTTTTTGATCGTGTAACAGAGAACCTTGAATTAAAAATAAAAACCCTTTTAAGAAAAACAAACCCAAAAGCAGAAAGTAATTAAAGCTTAATATACAGAATTCCCCTTAGATACCATTAATTCTGAATTTTGTTAATTTTAAAAAAAAGATCAATCTAAAGGCTATTTCTTTTTGTTTATTGTTTATTATTTACAAGGTTTTCAATTAAAAAAAATCTAAATCTCAAGAATTAAATACATAGTACAAATCTTAAGTGAAGAATCTGAAATAATACAAATTAATGTAATAAGATCAATGTAATGTCCAGTTGGAAACATTTTGAATGAAAATTCTTTAAGTTATTCTTACCTTTAAGAATACTCCTGCATCGTAATTAACATTTTTGTATTCATGGCTATCTTGAGTATTTTCAAAGAAAGATAATAAATGTAAACTAGAAGCAACTTAGAACAAAAGAAATTGTTCTATTTTTTACCTAAGGATGATTCCATTGACTATTATTTACAGTGTGCATCAGTCTTCATAAGCCATTCAAAATGCAATTGTTTCAGTTTGCAGGGAGTTCTATAGTTTAATAACTTGCCCCTTCCAATTCAGATAAGCCCTGTCTGAGATTAGTCAATGAGTAGCCTTAATCCACCTACATGTAGAAATATTTTCATCTCAAAATCTCAGCAGTTGCTGTTGTCCTCACTTCTGAAATTGAAAACTTTTTTGTCTCTACATAAATTGTAGGATATTTATGATCAGGAATAATTTATTTTTTTGTCTTCCTTGATTTGTTTTATGCTGGAAGATTGGAAGACTTGTTACTGGATTATATATTACTCTATTCGTTCAAAGTTTTCCTGCCATTTCATCTTCTAGTTTTCATTTTAATATTATATATGATATATGATATATGTATCTTCCAGTACAGTATTTTGAACCAAACTTTTTATGCTTGTTAGATTTCTTTTTTTTTTTTTTTAAGAGATTTGTGAAATTTTTTGTTTTAAAAGTTGAGTATTAGATGTTTTTTTTTTGTGTGTAATTCTTGTAGAGCAAGATCTGAAATAGCTCACGAAGTGGCTGGACATTATCCTATTTCTCATTTCTGGGATCCTGAAGAAAGTCACCAACTTGTTTGTGAAGCTGCTCTTCTGCCGATGAATCTCCAAAATGCTGAAAAACCAATTTTTTCAGATGAAGTAAAAAATCAGGTAATAAGATATGCTTGTTTTCATTTTAATTGCTATGTTATTTTGAAAGACATTCTTCTCTCAATATCCAATAAGTTTAAAACTATAAGTTCATTCTCTTTCAGTTAATAAAGTTTAAAATGAAGTTTTGCAACTGTTTGCTTTGTTTTTTTTTTTGTTTTTTTTAGGAAATATAAGAAAGAGAGAGAAAAAAAAAAAAACAACTTTGACTTCAAACAAACTTTTGAAGTTTTTAAGCAATTGGAATGTTCTGTATATAAGCAAATATCATTAATGTAAAGTTTTATATAAACTGGCCTATAACTCGTTCTGCTAATGTAAGATCTAATTAGGAAACCATTCTGATAGAAATCTGAAATTTGGTAGGACTTGGGGACATGCCAATATTTTGAATGAATTAAATTGTATAATGCGAAATTTTTTTCACCCTTTCCTAGGATGGGAACTGAAAAAGTGGATCTACTCTTCCAGAATTTTCAAGTTAAATTTAATCTTGAAAAAAAAAAAAAATCATAAAAATTGAGTTTTAGATGTTTTTTTTAAAATTTCAATTCAAGGGTACCGATTATGAATATGATATTTCAAAAAAAAAAGTAATTTCAATCCTTTAAACTGGGGGGGGGGGGAGGCAACCCGTAAATAAAAATAAAAATTTTTGACAGGTAAAATCTGTTTTCAAAGGTTTTTGAGGGTGTGATTAAGAATATGATATCTAAAAATTTCTTTTTTTTAACCCCTAAGCCAGATGTAATTACCCTCACATCACTTCTTATCTGCATTGGTGCTATTTTTCAAATTGTTATTGAATTTTGTCATCATATACTCCTAATATCAATATTCCTTTTTTTCCCTCCGAACAGGTGCAACTTCAACTTTAAATATGGAGGGTTGAATCATATTTAATCAACTTTAAATATGGAGTTGAGATGGCACAAATTGAAATGCATGTAATGAAAGGCACAGTGATCCATTGGTGAGGCATTGGGGACTTAACAGAAACCAAGCTGAAGGGTATTATGTTTATTCTAATGTCATGTGCTTTTTGTTCGTAAAAAGCCATTGATGTTTGCAAAATGTGGCTGGATGTATTGTCCATGTGAATATAGACCTTTCCTATGTCGTTTCCCTAGAGCCTGGGGATGTTTTGTCGTATATGTGATTAATCATAATTTTTTGCAAATAGGCTGCATTTACCTTCACTTTTCTGGGAACTTTACGCATTTGTAAACTGCTACCATGAAACCCTTTGAAAACGTTTCCTTGCACTCTCAAACAAAGTCAGAGCGTCCTTAATCTACTTTGAGTGATAATATATTGCCTAAGGTTTCTTGGTATTGGTTAGGTACACCCATGCTTCATCTAGAGTCACGACAAATTTTCATTTTTCACCTGCAAGATAACGTTATACAGTTTTGGGGCATTTGTGAATTGCTCAGCCATATACTTTGTGCTTTGTGCTGCCTCTCCATTTGCATGTTTTATTGAATGATAAACAGCCTATGGTTCCCTATGATGTTCCTAGCTTCCCAGCCGTAACATGTTGCATGGGGGGGGGGTTCCTTGAAAGCCATTTCCTTCACACTTCATACATTGGCTGAGGAGCTGACTGGCTGCGAACGATTATGGCCATGCTTCAGCATACATCTGCGATCTTTTGGAGCCAGATTTCTGTTCCTACATATCACTTGGCCAACATTTTGACAACTAAATAATAAGTCCCTTTTCTTTATGATGTCGGAATAGGAGAATCCACCTTTGGAAAGTCCATTTATGTAGCCTTCTCAATAACAATTCAGTTTCACCATCATTAATAAATATTCTTTACTGCTATTACAACATAAACAATTAATTAACTATATGCTTCTATTCTGCCATGTGACGCTCATGCAGAGGCCATTGGTGCATGCTACACATTCAATTCAGTTTGTACCATCGTAACTGATTCAACCCTCAAAGCACTTCAAAATTTGTTGACAAAGAAGTTTTAAAACATTAATTAACTGTGCCATCAAACTTAAATGAACGTTGCCCTAAAGAGCTTAAACGAAAATTATTGAAGTTTATATTGAAGAGAAAAACTTGCTGAAGACATGCAAGCAGACATAATTGGAGTTAAATTAAAATCAAACATATTTTAAGGTTTTATGAGCAGTTTTTAACGAAGAATTGCTTCAAAAAGAATCATCTTCCAATAGGAAATATTCTGAAAGACAAACAATAGTAGATGTTCCTGATAATCAGAATAAAGTGATGATTTCTCTGTTGCCAATCAAAATCTCTGAATCACCAAAGCTTATAGCTTGATATCCCTCATTCAATTTTGCACCATTTCTTCAAGGTACCGTACAAAGTTGGACAAGGAACATTAAACTTTCTGTATTTCATGGAGAATGGAACAGAGAAACCATTCTGATCGTCTGGAAATCTTCCACAAAGTGTAGAAGTCAAAGGAAGTAGATTTTGCAACTTACTTACTGTAAATCCCATGTTTCTTTGGGTTTGATGTTTAGCAATGAGGAAAAGTTTTTCTTAATTGGGTGTTTTTCTTCATGCCATGCTTATTACTGGTGTGACTCCAACTTTTTATGGAAGACAAGAACATTCATTGGACTACCGAGATGTATAACGGTATTTTGCACTAAAACTGTTACACACGTTTTAGGCTGTATATGTTTTAATGAAATATATGATATTTTACTACACTTGTATATTTATAAATTGGGTTTTTAATTATTAATTAAATTTCAGTAAATACTGAGTACGACATGAAGCACAAAAGGAAATTTAAGTAGCTTCCTAAATGATATGAGAGCACAAGGAAATTTATGATATTTCTTTAATATAATATTTCTTTATTTTCATAGGATATACTGATAGTGTCATTGTTAGTCATGCCTGAAAGTGGAATACTAGTTCAAGAAACCTTTTATCTGGAAAGTTCTTATAGTACGTTATTAGGAATACACATTCCATATTATTATCTCCTGAAGAAGGTAATTATATTTTTATTCTTTTTTTATTTTGTTTATTAAAAAAAAAGCATTTTTAAGCATATTATTATTATTATTATAATATAATATAATAATAATTTTATTGCCAATAAAAAATATTTACAACAACTATACATTGATTACAGTTTTGACATCCCAGTTGTCTTAAGGGTGATCCCGTCGAGAAGACAAAAGGGTGTCGGCATCGAGGCAAATTACATATGAAATTAAAACAAAAAAGAATTATATTAAAACAAAGCATTACAATTAAAATAAAAAAAGGGGGGGGGAAATAAAGAAACTGCATTTGTTTCCTTTTTTTTTTTATTTTTTTTTTTTACAAATATTTTACTTTGTACATTATGAGGACGAAAAAAATTCAGTTCATCACATTTTGAGGAAACTATATGCTGAGAAAATTACATAATTTTCAAAAGTGATAAAAAAAAACAAAAAACAAAAAAACAAAACAAAATTAGACTGATGGCGTTTACCTAGATAGAGGAAGGAGAAAATAAAAAAGAAGAGAGTGAGAAGAAAGAGAGGAGATTACAATCAATTATTGGGTTCATGTAAAGAGGGGAATTATATATCTATGAGGATTTATTAGCATTGAGTAGAAAAGTGTTGTTTAAGTTTTCTTTTAAATTGTGCCAGAGAAGTGCAATCACGAATTTCCTTTGGAATTTTATTCCAATTTAGAGGAGCTGAATAACTGACTGCTCTTCTTTGATAGTTGGCTCTTGTTTTTGTTAGTAAAAGAACAGGATTGAGTCTAGTTTTATAAGAATGGGAAAATATTATTATTATTATTATTTTTTAAGTCCATTCACTTTAATCTTAATATGCTGTTAGTTTGGCTAGCAGTGGCATTGATGCATACTTTATTTGTGTATCAGATGATATAATAGTGAATTGAATATGTTATTATGGTGTCTTTAATAGAAAGGAAAACATGCCTCTTTGTCCACCTACAATGGACTATAGGAACTTGTAGGAATTTGTAGTAATCCAGATGCTTGTGGTAAATATTTGTGCTGAACCTTCTTTCTCTTAAAAGAAAATGAAACATACAAAATGTGCTTATAAAAATTAAAACTATGACATCATCCAAAACATTTTGATCTATTAAGAAAGTTTAATTTTTGGCATAACAAAAAATGGTGAAGCACTTGACTGGAAGAGCTAGGTTCAATACCCATCACAGGTCAGGGATTTTCAACTCATGTTGAATTCTCCTCCTGACTGGTCCTCCCATCCCTCTGAAGAAATGGATATTTGGATTTTTTTTCCCTGGTGGTTAAAGACAAGCAGGTGTTGAGCTGACCACCAGATCTCAACTTAATCCTATTGGTCAGGAAATGCTGAGAGCTTAACACCCATGACTCAAAGGCTTACATTGTCCTGTAATGAGATACATTAACCCCTTTAATGGTCCCCATATTTTTTCAATAGTCACCTACCTGGTGGGAGTTATTTACCTTTCGATAGAAATAGTTGAAATTCACTACAATAATACCTTTTTGCCTTTCGAGTAGAAATATTGAAAAACAAAATTACTCGCTTCTTCTTCCCTAAGCACCAACATTTTATTGATGATATCCTCAGGCGGTCTCTTAGCCATTTAGGAATAACTAAGGAAAGTTATCAAAACAACTATAAACTAGACACTGACGAAATATTCTATGAAAATGGCAAAACCCAAACACAGAATGGGAGCACACGCAAGATCCGAAAGTTCCGAGGAGGAAAGTATGTATGCCAAATAAGGGATAAATACACTTCTAAATGCTGCACAAAAGAAAGAAAACTCACTAAAGAAACGTATGAAGCTCCACAAACACGACAAGCAAACTTGTATTTGAATTACCACTCACATAGCAAGCAATAATCAAAAATATTTCAAATGTTCCTAACTTTGCGCACGGCAAAAATACGAAAAAACACTGCTGAATAAGACATGTCTGTCCACAAAAATATACATGTCAAAACTAAACTCATCTCTGTAAGACATGTGACAAGGGGTAAGTCCAATAACAAGGACCATTAGGGATTCTTGGAACCTAAAGCTACCGTAAAACGTTCACTCAAATAAAGGATGTTTGTACGTCTGCTGCTATGACCACCAAGTTAAAAAAAAACACACTAGATGACAAACCCATGCAGAGCATAGATAAGTAGGATCTGCGTTTGTAGACACTTTCCCCGATGAGAGAAAAATCTTTTTATATAGCGTGTCCGCAGGCGCGCTCCACATTTCACGGACGTCCTTGGACGCGTCTAGAAACGCGCTCCCCAGTAAAGGAGTTAACTTTTAAGCATAGCTAATTTTCAATAATCATGCTTGTATGCCCATATTTTTGCTGAAGATGAAACATTCCTATACTTTAAAATGTCTTTTATAATATTTAATTTTGATCTAAAATAAAAAACACGCACAATAAAAGCATTTTTAATTTCTGATAATGTTACTATGAATTAGAGCATTTTAATGTCATTTTTATTGTTTATTTATTTACAAATATTTGTTTTTCACTTCAAAAAGCACTTCTGGTTGATGATAGTTGTTTTGTTTTTCAGGTAGATGACTTTGAAAGTTCCAAGAAAAGCCCAACACCCAACAATAAACAAGAGAAAAACAATCCAGGGAAGTTATCAGGTTATGTTGTTCAGAAGACAATTCGGGACTTTGTTGGCTTAGAAGAGAGTGACAAAGCAACCAGACAAGCAATGATGAATTTCAGCTATTATTTAACGATTGGAAATATGGATGAAGCCTTCAAAGCTATTAAATCTATCAAAAGGTTAGTTTGTTGTACAGCCATCCAACCAATGAGAACTCTTAGAAAGAATTGAATGCTTTAATACATTCTTGTTCGTGATATTGTGCTCCAGTAGTCAAAATGATGCTATTTATGAATCTAATGATATTTTACCTGCACAGTATGACATTCTTTATGAGGACAAAGAAAATATTAATAATATAATTGAATGTGTTTTGCAGCACATAGATTTATCAAAAAGTATTATGTTTAACATTTTTAAATATATTTGTATTTGGAGTTGAACCTATTCTTTTAGAATTAAGTCACAGTATAAGTAAAGCTTTTGCCAATCCATTATTTCTCTAATTTCCCAATAGAAATTGATGAAGGCATTTTACAATTAACATACATAGTGATGTGCAAGAAATTGTCAATACTTTATTATATGTTTAGAATGACATTCTGTTGTAAACATCTTATTTAACATCAGATTAGTTGATCGAGAAAGGTAAAGAAAGAAATAGTTTGAATCATTTCTTTTGCTTGAATATGAGTAGTTCACGATGTCATAATTAGAAGCTCTTTAATATCTAAAAATTATAAAAAGTTTATTAATTATATAAAACAATGCAGTATTTTCTGATGATGATTTCATAAAAACTAGAAAGCCATTTTGAGCATAAATGAAAAATATGATGCCCAAAGGCTAAATAGATCTTTCTTTTTCTTACTTCTCATCAAACAGTACATATTCTCTGTATTATTTTTGATATTTGAAGATACAATATTCAGAAATGTGGCATGAAGCTGCTTGAATTTTCATTATGATACAGCAAATTCCAATATTTTTTATGTTTTCTGCATGTAGAGTAATAAAAATAAAAAACTTTTGATTTTCAGATATTAATGATTGGTATTATGAGAACTCACAATATCTCGAAAGACAGCAGATTCAGCATTATCAACCATGTGGATAAAAAGAGTTCTATTAAAATTGTTTATCATTTTTTTCCTGTAGTGGCTCTGTTTGGGAAAATATGGCAAAAATGTGTGTTAAAACAAAGAGGTTAGATGTTGCGAGTGTTTGCCTTGGTAACATGGGTCATGGCAGAGGTGCAAGGGCTTTACGGGAAGCAATGAAAGAACCAGAATTAGATGCTCAGGTTGCCATGCTAGCTGTACAACTAGGACTCAATGTAAGCAAGAGTTTATTATTATTATAAACATCTTTCTTTTTTGTTTTTCAGATGTAATTTTATTTATAATTTTGATGTTAATGGCTATTTAGTTAAATTGGGATAAAAGGTTAAAATATTATTAATTTGTTTTCTGACATAACAATCATAAATCAGCTTTTTTCTCTTTCTAAATATAAATCTTTCAGAATCAAAAAGATAAATTGTTTCATAATTTATTAATTATTAAAATTTTAGCATTATTCAGCGTTATTATAGAATCAACTTTAGTTGGTATTAATGTAAATATTTTATTTTTTATTTGTAGGAAGAAGCTGAAAAGCTTTACAAAAGTTGTGGACGCTATGATTTACTGAATCAATTTTATCAGGGATGTGGTTTCTGGAAGAAGGTTTGTATATCATTTTGCTCTCAAATTTTCTTTGAAACTCTTTTGAAAATTAAACAAATAATATTTTACTAGTGTTTTACTCAAAATTTTTATTTTATGTTTAGGCACTTGAAATAGCAGAATCTCATGACAGAATACATTTGAGGACAACATTTTACAACTATGCCAAACATTTAGAATCTGCAGGAGATATTACAATGGCTATTCAGAGGTACTTGAATTTGTAACTTTTTTAATACAGTAAAACCCCGTTATTACGCTCCCGCTTATAGCACTATCCTGTTCTTTACGCTCCTTTCATACGGTCCCTGGAATTTTCTATGTAACTCTGTATACTTTTACCCTCTTATAACGCTTCAAATCCCGCTTGTAGCGCTTTTTTTATATCGGAAATTTTGTATCGAAAAGAAATGTAACACTGTAAAGATTCTTTTCTTTCCCTGGTAGGAGGGAATCTTTGAACTCTTTGAAGTGCGGGTCTGTGATACAGTAAGTTAGTGCAAAATGTCGAAGCGGAAATCCCTTTCTATAAGTGAAAAATTGGAAATTCTCCTTAAGTACGACGAGAATTCTACACTAAGTCAGAAGGATTTCGCAGAATCTCTAGGAATTCCCTCATCCAGTCTGAGAACAATAATAAAAAATAAGAATGGAATTTTCAATGCGGCGAAGGGTGGTTGCAAACGTAAAAAAGTAAAGTGTGGAAAATATTAAGATGCCGAGGAAATTCTAGTTGAATGGATTCATCAGTTCCGTGATGCATCAGTGCCATTAAGTGGCCCAATCATTCAAGAAAAGGCGGGTGAAATAGCGGGCAGTGCACTACATCTGCTCCGAAAATATATTAGTGTTGCTCCTAGTGGTGTATCAATTGATGTTAATAGTTACTTGAGCCGCATTGAAAATGTCGTAATTCATAACAGTAGCACACACACACATGGCAAACCACAATTTTTTTAAGATTTTTTTAATACGAAATAAGCTCCATTTGCACTATATCTATTGCAGAATCAAGTATCATTCCTGTAAAATGGTGTCTAAATGTTTCCGCATCTCATAAATCATTTCCCGTCTATAGCGCTATCCCGCTTGTTACGCTTGTAGTTCATGGTCCCTTGACGAGCGTAATAACGGGGTTTTACTGTATTTATTTTATAGTGAAATGTGAAATGAAAACAGAAAAACAACGAGATGCAAAATCGTTAGCTTTCACGCCTAGAGCTATCATTGATGGGAATCTGGGACAGCAGTTTCATCCCTGTTAAAACTCATCAGCCAGATTTAACTCAAAAGTAAAAAAATTCTTTTAATTGGCCAACATGCTTTAGCAAATAACAGTAAGAAAAAGATAATAAAAATATATTTATGGAATAATGATAAATTATTGATTAATATCTTAAAATACTTTGTGTATTTCGTCATCAGAGAAAGTAGAACAGTACAAAATTTAAAACTACATAGAATATGTAGGGGAGGAATGGAAGAATCGTCAATTAATAATTGGCAAATGCTTTGCTACTGGTGATAAGAATACGGTTTTAAGCTGGATTATGTAGAAGGTTTCTTCTGGGAGGCAGTGAGTTGAGTCTGTTGGGGTGGAAGAGAGATGTATTTTGTATTTTGACAGTGTTGAATATTTGTGGCCTTCCCTCCTTGTTCTATTTGGTGTCTAGATAAGTTTTTGCTGCTTTGCTTCACATCCAGAAGGAGCTTTTGGAAGGTGAATTCCAATTTACTGTGTTATTACTTATAATGAATCGAAGCCTAACAAAGATCCTGCAGATGATAACAGCAGTATATACTCTTCAGTGATCATCTATATTAGTGTGTTTCATTATCACATCAAACCTCAGAAAGTATTTAAATTTGATTTTTTTTTTTTTAATTAATGCAAAAACAACATTTCCACAAATAATTCATGCAGGCCAATTTAGGTTATTTTGAATAAACAGTATTTTTGCTAATTAAAATTAAAATATTCACTTTATTTTCTTCATACATTGAACTATGTCTTATGATTGGCTTTCTGTGTCTTGTCCCATGTTTTTTCATATGGCTCTAATTCAAAAGAAAAGCAAAGAGAAATCTTTTATATTTAGTTTAATAACTGCATATTTTAATACAGGTAATTTGAAAAAAGCATAAGCAAAAGATAAATGATAATAATTTCTTTTAAAATTTGATGTTTTCATATGGAATAGATTATTAACTAAGTTAAATGTGAAACAGTCTGTTTTGGATTTCCAGTGCGAACATTTCAAAAATAGCTCAGTGAATCGTTAATTGTTTGCATTTTTATCTTTACTTTTTCCTTACTAACATTCTCATGCACTTTCAATTTTTCCATGATGTGTATGTTTATTTTATAAATTAATCCTTTATAAGCTGAGCATTCTACTAGCAGGGATTGATTTACTGCCTTTTTTATTCTTAATTTGTATTTTGATGTTTTTTTAACTGAAGGGCCATTGTTCTGTTTATTTGTGCTTTGTTTGTTTCTTTTGATTCCACTGAGCTATTGAGTACTGGGCAAATTCAACTGATGATTGCTTGAAAGCGTGAAACAGGTCTGTTTTGGGTTCCCAGTACGAAAATTCCAAAAATAGCTCGTTGAATCTTTAATTGTGTGCATTATTATCTTTACTTTTTCCTTACTAAGTTAAAATTTTCTTTGCTTTAATTTTAATGTATGGATGACATACAACTCTGTTTTTCAAGCTAATATATCCAATACTAATATATTTATCAGTTACGAGAAGTCAGATACACATCGTTTTGAAGTTCCAAGAATGCTTTTTGATGAACCTCAAGCTTTAGAAGAATACATATCCAGAAGTAAAGATAAGTATGTAATTTTGAAATATTTTAGTTTTAATTTAATTATTATTCTTTCTTGCTTGAATTATATACAATACGTTGTAAATATTTTTACATTTTATATTATTAACTTGAAAAACTGTTAATTAGAAAAATGCAATACTAGTTAACCATAACATACTTTTAGTACCATGCAGTTATTAATCTTATTCAAGTGTATTCGTTCTCAAGTTGATAGTTAAATTCTTTGTCTCCCTTTGTATGATTATTTGATGATCCTATCCATCGCTTCATTCAGTTTTGTCTCTTTTGAGGTTATCTCAAGTTTTATTCATTAATTTTAAAAAAGTTTTCATCCAAAAAGCTAAATCAACAATTTAGACGAAATCATTGTTGTTGTATATCACTAAACTTTGTAGAGCACCTATTTCCCTATCATCTTGTTTCAATAAAACTAGAAACAAGATTTCTTCTATATTCCTTTTCAAGAGTATGTGACTTGGTCGAGTTCACTGCTTCTAATGTTCACATGTACTGGTATCGTGTAGCTATTATATGCATTGTCACTTGCTTAGAAAGTGTGACTTTATTATGGTTCAATTATGTTTATACTTAACAAAAGTTTGCATTTTAAGATGGGTTTCTTCCATTAAGCAGCAGGCTTCGTCTCACTTGTATATTTATAGAGATTTTGTTAGGGTTAGGCAGTGGCAATATTACTATTCTTTAGGAGACTGTTGGTTATTTTTTAGGAATATGTCTTTCAGTTCCTTGATGGTTAAAATGACATTAATTTCCATTGTTAGGTAATTCAGCTTTGTACAACAGCTGATTATATTCCCTGGCCTAATTTCAAGTTTACGTGGTTATAATATTTCAGAGTGGTCCCTGTTTTAAGTAATGTTTTATTCTGAGTATTCAAAAGTAGGGGGAGAGACAACAAGGAAGGGACCAATCAGGGGCTTCTTCATAGCTCAAGTCATCTGTTTCAGTTCGTTCGAAAGGGAACAGTCTAAAAAAGTACATAATGGGGGTGGTTGGTAGGTCATCACTTGAAGAAAGGGAAATGAAATATCCTTTTACCAACTAAGGCAGAAGAAAAACAAACAATTCCAATAATTGTCGATGACATGTAATCTGTGTATCCTCACCTTGTTGGTTTTTTTTTTTTTTTTTTTTTATATTGTTTTATTTTTCTCCTCTACCCCTTTCTCTATTTCCTTGCAGATGAAGACCTGTTTACTGACACCGCAACGACTGCCCCAAGGACATACATTCATTTTCTTTTCTTTAAGTGATGACCTACCAACCACCCCATCACGCGAGCTATGAACAAACCTCTGATCGATCCCCTCCTTGTTGTCTATCCCCCTATTTTTGATTTGCCCACCTTATAATGTGAAATTTTAAAGTGTAATACGCATTCAACAAAGGCTGTGTGGAGAGCTGAAATTAATTATGTACAAATTTTCTATACCAGTAAATGTTTTTTAGATTTTTAACTTTGCTTAATTTTGTTAATATTGTCACGAGAAAATGGATTCTCGATAAACAATAAAAGAAATAAAAAAAAATATATCTACTACTACCTTGTCGCTGGGACAAGGAAAAATAAATATTAAATGAATGAAAATACCAAAGACAAGATTAAAATGGAAGCAAAACGATGCGAATTTAATGATGTCAAAGATAAGGGAAATACAAATCAATTATAATAAAAAAAAAAGGAATCAAGGGGAAAACTTTAGTAAAACTCAACATCACAAACAGATACAAAATTGCTGAAAGTTCAGTTAAACTCTTAAGTCTTTTACTTTCCTTCTTCCTTCTTCTTTATAGTGTTCGAAATAAAGGAAGGGTTTGGATAAATTAAAAAAACACATTAAAATAAAATTGACATTCTTTTCTACCAAAAGAAACATCACTTAGTCAGCAGTTTTTCATCAGCAGTGAAGAATTGGGATCCCAATTGACATAGCACAAAATCACTAAAAAACTCAGAAGAAATTTAACACTTCACCAAAATACTGCACATAAATCACTCAGCACAAAGTTCGTCATTGTTTTCCGATGACATGCATTGTGGCACACGGTAATTTATCCCCATCGCCCGACTCATTAATCACTGTTTCCCGGTAACCTCCACTATGGTACATGGCAGCTTCTTCGTCTCGGATGGATCGTTGTTTCCCGGTAACCTCTACTGGGGTACATGGCAAGCTCCTTCATGTAGATGGGACAGAATCCGGTCGGCACAGGAAGTTTCAACAGTTATAAGAAAACTCATCATTTTCTCATTCACCAAGTCGATATCGAATACTGGTGAACTTTTAAATAAATGAAAATCACAGCACAAAATAAAATTTTTTTCTTACAAAAATTAATCCACAACTACAGTCCACAAAACAAAGGAGGGGGTGTTTAAGTTGCCACCTCTTAGCTTCCTACTCCATTGATTCTCTTAAACATTACAATAAAATCAAAAATCACAGGAATAGATACAACAGAGACTGAAAAATAAACATCTTCATCGCTCGACAGCTCCAATATCTATATTTATTGTTCAGAAATAGAAAATGCAGCAAAACGATGAAAATCACGTGACAACAACAAATCAAAAGGGGAAGGATACAAAGTTACGGAAAAACAAAGTTGCAAGAAAAGACGATATAAAGAATCACAAAGAAAAAAAACTCATGGGAACAAGAAAAAAAGGAATAAAAGAAGAGAAATTAAAACAACTATGAGAAAAAAAATTAGCAATACAAAGATGGGGAAAATGGAGAAATAAAAAAAAACAAAAAACTAAAAATAACCGTGCTACATCGTTTGCATTACTTATAATTTATCTCCGCATGTTAAATCTCTCGTATTTAAGTTTTGCTTTATATATTTTTAAAATTAAAATATGCTTTACATTTTTTTTATTAATTTAACATATTTAAATTGAAGTATAATTCTTGCTATTTTGGTTAGGGTTGTGGCTAAAGTTTGTTTTCTGTACTCAGAAAGTTGCAATGAACATAGTGATGAATAGAGATCTTTTATCTGAAGGATTTGTTTTTAATTTTGTCTTTTTTAAAAGAAATTACAACACGGTTCAGTAACAGTTAAGCTGTTGTTTGAATAAAACTTTATGATAAAAACTTCTAACTTAATAATAATTGAAAATGTTAAACACTTTATTGATAAATTTCTTGATTATTTTCTAGGGTCCTTCAGAAATGGTGGGCCCAATATATGGAAAGCACTGGTGAAATGGAAACGGCTCTTTATTGCTATGAATTGGCACAAGATTATTTATCATTAGTGAGAGTTTATTGTTATTGCAACAATCTTGAAAAGGCAAGTAATAAAAGATTTGGTTTTTATGGTTCTGAGTTTTTATTGTCGACTAAACTTCCCCATTAAATTTATTTTTTTATTTTTTGCCCCCCATTTAACACGTAACATTGCTCTTAATTAAAAAAAAAAAACAAGCTTGTTTCAATCTTATTGTATAACTACGTTATGCATTATCCAGATTTAATTTTACAATGATGGATCTCAGAATAAACTTATTGAATGTAATTAATGGCCAGCAGTGTATTTCAAAAATTAATCCTCTTAGTTTTTCATAAAGGTCACCATTTATTGTCCTTTTCTATCATTGTCATGTCTGTTGTACCAGGAGACATTATCATAGGGCTCTCAAGGGAGATCTGTGAATATGTTATTTTGGTGAATAAAATTTCTAGTGAATTAAACCTTAACACTAGATTTGTAAAAGACAATTTTCAATCTGGTTACTGAATTTGATTTTAAATTGAAACAATTCTTATTTTTTCTGTTTTTGTTTTTTAGGCAGCTGAAATTGCAAATGAAACTGGAGACAAAGCAGCTTGTTATCATCTAGGCAGGCAGTTTGAAAACCGAGAAGATATTAAAGAAGCTATTCACTTTTACACCCGTGCTCAAGCTTACAGTAATGCCATTCGCTTATGTAAAGTAAGTAAAATGAGAGTGTAACAAATAGGTTTAGTGAAATCTCTTTGATTAAGGACTAAAATGTGTTGACTTCTATTATTTTTAGTAATAACGTTTATTTACATTGTACAAAACTGTAATGGAATAAAAAATAGTGTAAATGGCATAGCTTCTTAGCAAGATTCTGAGAGAGGGTAAATTTAAAAACTTAAGAATCTTTATAATAAATCTGTTTTAGAAGATAGAATTCACCTAAAAGCATTCGACACAAGTAGTTAAAAATTATACCATTAATATCATTTTTTAATTGAAAGGAATTAAAAATTAACTTTTATTACAGGAACAAAATATGGAGGAACAGCTGCTCAATTTGGCTTTAATGGGCAATGAACAAGAAATGATAGATGTTGCGTCTTATTATGAAAGCAAACAAGGCCAGGAAGAAAAAGCAATTATGTTGTATCATAAAGTAAGTGAAATCCAAAGTTTAAATTGAGAAAAAGTAAGAAGAATGTAGAAGAATGACTCTTGATATCATTTGACTTTTCATAGTTATCCTTATGTGAATTAAACAATCTAGCATTTATGTATAAAATTAGGTTTGGATGAGCCATATCCATATCCATTTTTCTTTATATTCTTTATTAAATATCTTGTTAGCAGAATTCTACTTTAGAGGGTGTATTCGATTTTGTAATTTCAAAAATTATATTGATGATATTTAAAAAAAAATAATAAATAGAATTTTTAAATAACAGGTTTCTAAATAACAGGTTTTTTTAGGAAATTAATTAATTTTGAAAACTAAGAGGAGCAATGCACTCATCATCTCAATCTAGAATCACTCTTAGATTACATTTAAGTTCTAAACTCTTGTTTATTCTATTTGTTTATTACAGGGAGGCTTGTTTGGTAAAGCTGTAGATTTAGCCTTTCGAACTCGACAGTATTCTGCTCTTCATCAAATTGCTAATGATTTAAATGAAGCCACTGACCCTCAGTTGCTTCAAAGGTGTGCACAGTTTTTTGTTGAAAACAACCAGTTTGATAAGGCTGTTGATCTTCTTGCTGTCGGAAAAAAGGTAAAACTGCTTCTGAATCATTGTTAATTTCAATATCCAATTATTAAATTGCATAGAGTTTCAAAAAGTCAGTATTATAAAAAACAAATTGAAGCCACAAACAAACAAACAAACACACACACACACACACACTCCACTAAATTACGGGCAATGAATTTAGTGTAAATGCCAATTCAAGTGATAATGATTCTGTCAATAATAATAATTAGGTTAACTCACAAGAATAATTTACTTATTAAAAAAAATCTTCTAATGCTTAATATTCTTAATCTTGTCATGTTAAAGGTTTACTAGAAAATGCCCTTTTTATGTAATGTTCTTATCTTAAAACAGACACTCTTCCAATGCCTAAATGCTATGCTGTTGTTGAGAAGTAGCCTACTCAAGGAAAGAAATAAATGAGTGGGCGGTTACTTGATTATAATCATAATCAGACAAACTAGAATGGCAGTAGGGAGTTAATCGTCAGAAAATAGATATTCAGTTTACAATTAAATGTATAGGAAATTGACAAATAAAAATTTTGAAGTCATTAAGCAAATTACTTTACTTTCCTATAAAAGCTTGAAATGCTTAAATACCTATATTATTATTATTATTATTATTATTATTATTATTATTATTATTATAAAATATGCTTTCAAATGTAGAATCTTGTAACAAAAATTAAAAGTAAAAAAAAAGACAATTCTGCTCAATTTAAATCTGTGGACAGTTCATTACTGTTAAAAGCGGGGAAGAAAATAAAATAGAAAATATTCCTATTTACAAAATATTCCTTTACAAAAGCTGTATTCAGCACTCATTGTCTGACAGAAGACTGAAAAGAAATGAAAACAAAAATTGGTTATTTAAAAAAGAGAGAGAGAGAGATGTAAAGAGAATAATAATAATTATAATCACAAACTCCTTGATAAGTGACCATCAAAATGTATGAATTATACTGAATTAAAATATAAAGTACTTACAATGAAAATTTGAGAAAATGATTCTAAATTTATTAAAAAAATATTTTTATTATAAGTTCAAAATTAAAAAAGAAGTTTGCTTTTATTATATTTTTAACAGTTCATAGAAGCACTGGATTTGTGTGTTGAGCATAACATACCAATCACTGAAGAACTAGCTGAGAAACTGACCCCACCAAAGAACGAAACGGATAACGGCCTCCGAGTCCGAATCCTTGAAAAAGTTGCAGAAAGCTGTTATCAACAAGAGAATTACCATTTAGCAACAAAGAAATTTACTCAGGCTGGAAATAAAATTAAGGTTTGTTCTGATTTATATATCTTTTATATATTTTGTCTGATTTATTTATATTTATTTTAGGAATGAGAATTTATTGACTTATATTTATAGATTTTGTTTCTATCATTTGTTGATTTTTTTTGTCAGAATAAATGAGAACATTTCCTTTCTACTGCCAGTTTCTATTCTGTGTTCATTGGCAGCTATGTGAAGTTTTCATATAAAGAAGTAATGAAAAGTTAAGTGAATTATTTAAACAACAGTGATTGCAATCATGTATTTACTAGATGATATCCTATAATGGCTGATCATCAGCTGGGAATAGTCACCAGTATACAACAAGGTCTCATAAGTCAGTGAAGAGGTCATTAAAGTCGCCACAAATGAACTAGGGGTGGAGCTAATTGGCAGTTGTTTGCGACTTCCAGGAATTCTCAGCGACATCTATTGCAAAGCATCTTAACTATTTTACACATTCTTCAAATTAAAGTAGAAAATAACAAGTTCTTCAATTTTTTTTTTAATCTTTTCATCTTAAATCTGCCTTTTTAATGTTGTTATTGTTAATATAAATAATATAAAAATAATACTTTTTAAAATTTTATGATATTCCAAATGAGAAGAGAGCCAAAGGATGGCGTCAGTTCCTATTTCCTGGGTGGCTACTTGCTGCCACATTTGTCACTGTGCCATGTTTTTCTTTGATTGTGTGAGCATTTATTCAAGTCTCATAAAAATAATCAAGCATCTTCCTTTCCCAACGTTACCTAATTTGCCCTAAAGTATCCTAAGTGTGGATGGGTTATAACGTCAGACCTTTCAAAGTAAAATTTTCTCATTTGCACGTTTCCATATTACTCTGCAGCAGAGAGTTCTAGGATCAACTGAGTGATCAGAATTTTCCATATTTGTTCTTTCTTTGTGGCTACTGTAGGATTAAATGGTAAAAACAAAAGAATATGTTCACCTTCAAAATTAATAAAACAAAACAAAACAAGAACAATAAATACATAATAAAAATAAAAAAAGAAAAATATTAATATTCTGGCACTCTGTGGCCTCAAATCAATTTCCTATAAGATTAAAAAAAAACACAATCAAATTTACAAGTGTTTACTAGGTGACGTCCTAGAACGTCCGTTTCACTGTTTATTGGCGAACATTAGCTGGGAATAGTCACCAGAAACAATGAGATCTCATTAGGATTAATGGTTAAAAATGGATAGGGCACTTCCAAATTTAAAAATCTTTTTATCATTAATCCAAATGACCTCCGTACTGATACCATTGTTTACTGATGACTATTTCTCAGCCGACGATCGCCAATAAATAGTGAAACGGACGTTCTAGAATGTCAACTAGTAAACAGTTGGTCTCAACCATTATTGTTTAAATAATTTTAGACAAATTCCTTTTTTTTTTATCTTATAGGAAATTGATTTGAGGCAACAGAGTACCAGAATATTAATATTTTTCTTTTTTAATTTTTATTGTGCATTTATTGCTATTTTTAATTTTGGAGGTGCCATATTATTTTTTACCATTAAGTGAATTGCTTTGCAGTTTGCATTTTGATTGAATCTGTTAGGTGCTTTTATGAAAATAATTCAAGTATTATACTGAAGAGGTGTATTGATGTCTTAATCCTAGTAAGACAAGTTCACAAATTAATTTTTTAATCTTTCATTTTTATAAGCTTGTTTGGTTTTTATTGAAAAACAAAACAAAAAAAATCAGTTGACTGTATTCCAAATGATTAATGAAGCACGCTCTCAATTTCTTTTACTGTGATTGGTTGGCAGATGCATCAAGGCCAAGAAAAAAGTTAGTGTTACTTGAAATGGTTTTACAAGATATGTTTTACTTCCAATCCCTGACAGACAATATCTGTTGATTTCTGACTAAAATAAAAGTGATTTATCACACTTTAATTTAGCTTCATGTTCTTCAGTGCCTGAGTATTATGATGGAATTACATTAGCTATAAAGCTAGGCTTGCTGTTGGGCCCCATTCTGCAAAACCTATCTGCTGTAGGGTAACTCTTCTGTATATTTTCATATTTCTATCTCAGTTGTAGGTGAGTTGAAAGCTCTTCAACCATTCAGGTTTTAGATCACCTTATAAAGGAGTAATCCCCGTTTCACCTCAATATGGTATAAATCTGCCCAATGAATGATCAGCAGATGATAATAGAAATGATAGTGCTATAGAAAAGAAACTATTAACTTTGTCATATTTTTACATCATCTCTTTTGCCTTTCCAGAGAATTTGTTAGAAATAATAAAGAAAAATGATCAGAACCTGACAGTAATAGATATATAGTTCTAGTGAATCTATTATTGCATAAGATTAAGTTTTCAAATGACATACAAAAGCAACAAAATACAAAAGCAGTAGTGTAGTTACAAAATGATTTTCTTTTTATTTTAAAATTATAATTAAGAATATTAAAGAATACTTATAGTTAAATTTATGTTTTACAAGATAAGTAAAAAGAAAACAAAAGAAAAGAAATGAACATTTTTTTGTAGTTAAATGGTTTTGTTTTAATCTTACAAATTTTCGTTTACCAGCACAATTTATTAATTAGAAATCTATTTAGAATTATCATGAATAGCAGGAAAATTTTGAAAATTGATTTTATTTAAGATTGTATGATACAATTTTCATTTTTATTTTTGTATTTAGGCTATGAAAGCATTGCTGAAGTCAGGTGATACAGAGAAGATAGTATTTTTTGCAAATGTATCACGACAAAAAGAAATTTACATTATGGCTGCCAACTACCTACAAAGCTTAAATTGGAGAAAAGATCCTGAAATTATGAAGAACATTATTGGGTTTTACAGCAAAGGAAGAGCTTTGGATCTGTTAGCAGGGTTTTACGATGCCTGTGCCCAGGTAAAATAGTTTACATTTTGTCATTCAAAATGCTGAAAAATTTTATAGTTAAGATAATTACATTAAATAGTAATGCTACTGAAGCTTAATTCTTGTTTTAAACAGTCTGGCCTCTCCTATCTTGATATCAAAGATCCTCATAAGATCACAATGGTTGGAATTATGACCTCATGTTAATAAGTTGGTAACTGTGATTCTTACAAAACTTTAAAGTTGTTGTTGTCTAATCAGGTTTATTATTAATAGTATAGGAATTAAAACTATATTTTATAAAGAAATCTTAAGCAGCATCTTCAGGGTTTTGCCAGATACATAGTCCTATCGATAAATAAAATAGATCTGTTAGGTAAAAGAATTATATGAATAGGAATGATTGAATAACTTCCAATTGAGGGACTTACAGTAAATAACTAAGCTATTCACTCTCACAGTATTGAGAAGGGAAAACTAATTGTTCAAAACCTCATAGATGATAACAGGAGAAAATCTTTCTTTATAATAATTGTATAATCACATTATACTAAAGTCAATTTCTGTTAAAAAAAAAAAAAAAGCTTTTTTTTTTGTTTTTCTGGTTAACAGTTGTTGCTTCAAATCTTTTTAATTTAATATTTTCATGTTGTGCTTTAGCTTTACTTTTACCTGTGCCTCTTCATTGATCTCATTACAAGTTAAAAATTGCAAATATGTTTTCAACGAATACGTGATATTTAAATAAAATACTGTGAAACAAACAAATAATTATGAAAACATCAATCTAAATATACTACATTTGGAATTTTTGAGAAGTGAGAAATTTTTGGTATATCATTGACAAACTGATTTCTCTCACCTCTCTGCTGGTAAGGGAAGGTAAAGAGTAACAGAATTTGTAGAGCAAAAAAAAAAAAGTAATAATAATAAAAAAATGGGGATTTTGTTTTTTAGCCTTTCCTTAGATGTTAATAAAGTTCTATAGAAAACACCACTAAATCAGTTTTTTAATTAAATCAAAAGTTAAATTAGAATATTTGTTGTCATATTAAGTCTCATCAGTAAGATATCCATTCTCTTCAAAACATGTAATTCCAATTTTTCTGCAGTCTAAGAAGTACATTATATTGAATTTTATTTATATATATATATATATATATATTTGAGTTTTCTCTGAAAGACAAAGACTTCATTTGTTTTGATAAGTGAACATATATAGCAGTGAAATACACTATATGGCCATTAATCTCTAGACACCCCTGGTAATGTACTAACCAGGATATGGTATGATGTCAGTATGATGTTGGTCCGCCTTTTGCTGCTATCACAGCCTCTACCATTCGAGGAAGACTATCCATCAATTTGCAGTAGGTTTCTGCAGGAATCTAGTTCCATTCCTCCTCCAAGATGTTGAACAGCTCTGGGGTGGTTTGGTCTGGCTTTCAACTGGGGCTCCAACTCATCCCAAAGATGTTCAGTGGGGTTGAGGTCAGGGCTTTAGGTAGGTCATTTGTGTTCATCCACTTCCATGTCCTCAGACCACTCGGTTATATCCTTTGCTTTGTAGACGGGTGCATTGTCATGTTGAAAATGACATTGGCCAATTCCAAATTGTTGCCACAATGTGTGTAGTGCTGAATTGTCCAAAATTGCTTCATAGGCCTTGGCATTCAGGTATCCAGGCACTAAAACCAGTGGACCAAGATCCACTAAACAGGATAATACTATGATCCCACCACCTCCGAACTTCACAGTGTGAACAATACAATCCTGTAAGTAATGCTCACCAGACATTTGTCACAACCACACATATCCATCGGATCGCCACAACTTGTAGCGTGATTCATCACTCCACAGCATGTTCTTCTATTGTTCTAAGAGTCCAATGGTGACGTGCTTTGCACCACTGTAAACGACGGGCAGCATTCTGTGCAGTGTAGGCTTGGAATCCAAGTGCAGCCAGCTCCTAGCAGATGATATAATCACAGATATCATTTCCCAATGCCAATTGAAAGTCTTTGGCCACCATTTGTAACGAAACCTTACCTTTAGACCTCAACACATGTCGGAGGCTTTGACGGTCCTGAAGTTCAATGTTTTCAGCTTACTGGGTCTGGCTTGGCTTGTTGTAACTCCCTCTTGCTTCCATTTCACCTCTACATCACCCACTGTTGCGCGGGGTATTTGGAACTTACCTGAAATCTTATTGATTGAATGACCAAAGCTGTAGGCACCAACAATCATGCCTTGTTAAACATCATTAAGCTCATGCCGTGCGTTCCTATTGACTGTAGCTGCTATACATGTCAACTTAATGTTCAATGTCCTTTTATAGGGGTATGATGTGTATGGATGAGGGGGGTGTCCGGTGATTTTGGCCGTACTGTGTATTTTGCCATTGATAAAAGCATTATCAAATGATGAGAATTATTAGCTAGTTTTTATTAAAGAAAGTAGTGGTTTAATTTATAATCTTCCACATTAAATATGCCCTTTAGAGTTTGTCTGTTTTGTTTTTTATAAATATAATGAACCAGCTTCTGTGCAGTTAATCTTCTACTTCACATCCTGTTGCATCTCCATTCCATGAATATTGTTGCTTTACTTTGATAGAATATTACTTTTCAGCTACTCTAATTTCAGATGGAAATGAAATTGTGAATAGCACAGGATAAACTCATTACAGAATACCCACAACTGATATAGATGAAATAGACATTCAAGAAACACTTATTTTATTAACCATTTTGAAAATGTTTTATATCAATTAATAGACCCAATACTTTTTGCTTTAATTGGTTTGTTTTATTTTAATCTTTTTTTAGGTAGAAATTGATGAATTCCAAAATTATGAAAAAGCTCTGGAAGCACTAAATGAAGCCAGTAAATGTCTTTCCAAGGCCAAAACTCATCCCCTTTATGAACAAAAAATGGCACAATTACAGATGAAATTAGAACTTGTGAAAAAATTCGTCCATATCAGAAGGCAAGTTAGCACAGACAGACATTGCAGAAATTGATTGGTTCTGTTATTAATTTCTTTATTTTATTTGTTTCTTGTAAATCTTTAGTTTTAACCATTCACTTGGTAAACTAATTGTGTAAAAATGAAAACTTATTATATGCAAATTATAAATAGTGGCAGCCACATTATAAAGGTCAATAGGTAAAAGTTGAATTTATAAGATATGGATGGTCAGCCACTTTTTCAACATTGTGTAATAATATTTCTTTTGACACCAGAGATTATGAGGTTTGTAGTCCCAGAGCTCAGCTGAAAATGTTCCCAATCGTTCCCTATGTGGAAGTGTAAAAATTATATTAATATCATTGAACAGTTAATATTGGGACACATTAACATCAATTGAAGATGTTTGAATGTGAAAATAATTCTTCAGATGACGTATGTTGAGCAACAGATTTTAATGTACTAGTGAACCATGATTTCTGAAAAAAAATCTTTCCTAAATGTTTGTTTTCAGATTCTAATACAATTAAATTAATCCCCGTGTTTATAGTTTTTCTTTCTTTGCTTATTTCAATATGAATCATCATAAGCCACTTTTTCAGTAGCTTCCTTGAATTTGTGATCAATAGAACAAAACAGGCATCATTGATCTTAATGATGTTCAGGGATTGTAGAATTGCTGTGTTCACCATTATTTAGTTATTCTAGAAAATGCATCCATGTCCTGAAAAATCTCTGATCTCTAATTGCTCAAGTCAATAACTTCAATTACTTCCAAAAAGCTCCTTTTCTTGACATGCTTTGAAAGGGTTAACTGAACAGAAAACTTCTCTCTTCAAGAAACAGTCTCTTTTGATAACTTTTTTTTTTTTTTTGCTGTTTGTTTTGGAATTTGCTCATCAGTGATTTTTAGCAACCAGGATTTTCGTTATTAAAATGTCATTTTAATAAAAAGATTTTTACGTTTATAAAATTTCATTAGTTTATCTAACCATATTAGCACATTGTCAGTTAAAAGTTTAAAATATATATATATATATATATATATATATATATAAAAGCACTTAAAACTCACACAATGTTTCTGAACTCCATATTTCTTGAGTCCTGTTCTCAAGTTCATATTGCACATTAATTGACAATGTGCTAATATGAAGCACATATTTTCAGATATGTGCTAATATCGTTTGTTTGTTGCAAATCGTTTGTTGCAAATTTTCTTCAAATTTTTATTATTTTATTGGAAGTAAAGAAAGATTAGGCACACTTTTAAGATTCTTACCAAACAACAAGCACATTCAAATTTATTACTCTAGATTTAAAAAAAAAAAAAAGTAGTGAAAAGTTTCTCTTATAAATTTCCTTTGTTTTAAAATGTTTTTTGTTTTTGATATACTTAAACTGTGAACAACGCAATTTCCGTATCAGACTATTGAGGATAAAAATAGGCATCATGGGAAGTTTAACCAAAAACAGACCTTTTGAATATTTATTAAGTGAATTAGATTAATCTTTCAATGTTTAGAATGATAAAATAAGTAAAAGAAATCAGATTTTTATTAAGATAATCAGTTTTGATGTATTTTTTATTTTTATTTCAAAGGATGTATGAAGATGATCCTGCTGAAGCCATGAGGTTGTGTCAAAATATTCTTTCTGATCCTGACTTAGAACTTGGAGTTAGAAAAGGAGATGTCTATGGTTTTATGGTTGAACATTATTCAAGAATTAAAAATCATAAAGCTGTAAGTTCAACTCAAATATAATTATTGTAATATGCACTTGTGCTGAAGTCGTGTCCATAACAGTTTATTATGTTTGAATTGGCTGTCTTTTTCTTCTAAACACTTTCATACTCAGATGATGTTTGAACATTTCTAAATGCAGTATCGTTTCCTCTAATGTTCACAAATTCTAAAGGGATATACTTCTTTAGATCATCAGTTGTTCTGGGTGTGATGATATAAACAACTGTTTGAGGTTGACCTATAAGAAATAATCCATTGGTTTTAAGTATGGAGACTTCAGTGGTCGTTCAGTTGGCTCATATTGCCCAATCCATTTGTATGGAAATGTTTCTTGCAAAAAATTCCAGATGATATTTGCAAAGTGGGATGGATGAAGTGTGATTTTGCCAAAACAGCAATGCTGCCTATTCTGAAGATGGGATGTCATCCAATTCAGGAATCAGAAATATTGTTAGCTTTTGAATGATTTATTCAAAAGCTAATAATTTTAATTTTTCACCCATACCAACTTCCTTTTGGGAAAGCAGTATAAAGCAGTTTAATCTTTCACCCATACCGTAATTTGTGGACCATTTTACACCTGCCTTCCATTACCCACTGTGGGTTTCCAATGATCCAACATCACACATTTCATTTGTTGAGTGAACATTTAAGATGAAGCACTGTTTCGTTTTATCACTGATGATATGTTTGTCAAGCTGTGAATGCTGATCAAATCACTCTCAATACTCCAAACATATCGCTGTGTAATTCTTGAGCTAAGTGGATTTTGAACGATAGTACAAAAAAAGTCAGTAGTACGGTAGATCTGGAATAGAAAATACTAAGTAATAAAAATATAATAAATTGTCTGTGGCAGCATTACTTTTGGCACATAAAAAATATATATTTTTATATTACAACAGATATTAAATGATCGACACCCTGAGATTTGTATTCTGAAGTTATCATTAATGTAATGACAGTGAATTTTCTCTGAACTCTTACTTTCCATAGGTGAAATGTTTTGACATTTATTAATTCCTCCTCTAAATTTAGTCATTAGACTGCAGATTAATTTCAGCTGAGGAACAGCAAATATAAATGCAGATATTTCTGGAATGTCAGTTGCAAATATTAAATCGTAAATGATTCTGAAGTTATCATCCAGACAGAATTCAGCATTTTAACATCCACTGTCCGCCCACTTTATTAGGACACCTACCTAGTAGTGTGTTGGGCCTCCTCTAGCCCTCAAAACAGCCTGACCTCGTCGAGGCATGGATTCCACAAGATGCTGTGTACCATGCAGACATGAGTGTGTCACGCAGTTTCTGAAGATTTGATGGAGGTGTAGGCCTGGAGCAAACAGCCCGTTCCAGCTCATCCCACAAATTTTCAATCATGCTGAGATCCGGGGACTGAGCGGGCCACCGCAGTAAGGAAAAGTCATCGTCATGTTCCTCAAACCATCCTATAGTGATGTGGGTTTTGTGCACCGATGCATTATCCTGCTGGAAGTAGCCATCTGCATGAGGATAAACTGTTAACATGTACGGTTGCACTTGGTCAGCTTCGATGTGTAGGTACGCTCTAGCATCCTGGCATGCCTCCAGAGGTATCAATGGACCCAAAGTGTGTCAGGAAAACATCCCTCACACCATGACACTGTCCCCACCGGTTTGAAGAGTTGTAGTGAGACACAGCAGGGGTGTACCTAATAAAGTGGCCAGACAGTGTATATTCTTGACAACCAAGGATTTACTTTGATAAAGTTAATTTTTATTACTTTTTTTATCTGGGAAGAGGCACTAGAAAATGAAATTCTTTGGAAAATTTTAAATTATTTAATAATACCAAGCCAATTTTCTTAACATGATTTTAGCTGTTGTTTTGATAATATATTATCAATTTGATTCATTGGTATCATTTACTTCCCTTTTGTGCATTTGCTTTCACTTTATTGAAACTTCCCTCCATTTTGATGTTTTTATTTTTATTTATTTTCTCCAGAGAAATGTAGATATATCTTGAATGAAAGAGAGAGAGTTAGGGAAATCAAATAAAATTTAATCTTAATTGTAGATCAAAGATTAATTCCATTATTTTAAGATGATCTTAATAGACAAAATTTTTTTATTAATTTGATGAAAATTTATAACAATAATTTGAATATTCAATTTAATCATCTTTTATCTCTTAAAATATAGGCTTACAATTTAATTGAAGAAATGCGTTCGAAGATGTCAAATACAAACATTGCCTTTTATGTTAATATGAAGACCATTGAAACTATTTATCAGTCATTAGACATTCCATTCAATAAATCACCTTTTGATAAAAATAAAACCATCCTGAGACAAGGACCATCAGGCGATGACGACGATGGCGAAGAAGTTGAAGAAGAAGTAGTAACTGATGGGTTTGGCAAGAATGAAATGCTGAGATCAGAAAGTCTGCAACTTTAGTTAGGGAAAATGACAACTGTATGAAACAATTTATTTTATTAGGTAAGTATGTTTCATTATTTTCTGATTACCTTATTTATATAAAACAGAGTTTCAGTAGTCCATAGAGATGAGTGCATTTTGCAAAACTAATGCTTCTTACACTTATTATTTTTAAGTATTTCAATTCCTTCTGCATTTCATTTTTTTTTTTTTATTATTCTTAATTTTTATAAATCAAGTGAGGGGACTGGAGATGCAATCTTGAGAGAATTAGATGATTTGTTGTTTTGATTTAATTAACTGATAGATAAACATAAATTCAACGCCATTGCTCAAAAACCCTACAGATAATTGCCTTATAGATCATTGAAGATTATAGGTTAAGATAGAAGTGGTTGAAAAACCCATTTGATGAAGGACAACAACCAATGTCTTACCTCAAGGAAATAGCTTAACTGTATCCTTTTTATCTATTGTTTGCTGCAAACCCATTTAGAACCGATTTGGTGAGTTTGTGCTGGGTTTAATTTATGGAAAGGCATTTTCTTGTAGTTGGTTTTACCAGTACCACAATGGCAACAAAAGATATACTTCCATCGAAACAACAAAATGTTTATTAGTCAAATTGTAAGTCTGTAAGATAGCAGTCTTATAACCTCTGTACTTTAAGATTTAAATGACAGGAATGCTAATCATCATTATGCATCATCGTCATCAACTGCGATATTCACTCATGTTTGTGAAAATTGCAACACCATGAAAGAACCATAAAAATGGAAGGACATTTATTACACATTACTAATAGTGATACAAACAAAAGATTACAGTTTCAGAGCAATTCAACATCAGTATTTGCAAAAAAAATCAATATGGGGTAAAGCCTCCACGAGCTGCAATAAGAGCTGTTATACACCATGGCATTGAATCAAATAGACCTTGGATGTGTTTCTGGGATATTGCCTGCCAAGCTGCTTCTATCCGAGTCCTCAGTTGATCAGTATGGCTGCTGAATTGACAGACTAGTTGCCGAGTGACCATATCCAAGTCATATTCAATAGGTGACATATCAGGCGAACATGTCAGGCCACGGAAGAAGGTACCTGCTTTGCTTCGAAGACGGCCTTGACATTTCTGGCAACGTGATCGGGCGTTGTCTAGTTGGCGTATGGCTTCAGGAGTGTGCTGAAGGAAGGGCATGACTTTAACCTCCACAACTTCTCTGATGTTGCGATTGCTGTTGAGATCGTCTTATGATATGCAATTGCTCCCCAAACCTATCGTTTACCTATAGTTTGTGCAATACGACGTTGGACAATGCAGTCTGGAAGATGGCGCTCACCTTCATATTGTCTAATGCATATGTGCCCATCATTGTAATCCAAGTTGAAGCGGGACTTGTCCGAAAACACGACATGGTGCCAATCTGCACACCAGTTGGTGTGTTTGTGAGCCCATTGTAGCCTGAGGCATCGATGGTTCAGGCCAAAGCGAATCCTCCGCAAAGGAATGCATGCAGTCCTCTGCACAGCAGACCCATTAAGCCGTAGAACCAGAAAATATTAGACCTATTGCAGTGTTCTAACATTGTGCCAACATTTGGGAAGAAGATAAACGGTCCATCACTGCAGGAGAGGAGTCTATCATCCCATGTTGTCATCACATTTTGTGGTCCACTTCCGAATTTTCGACTCGTCCTGTTCTCGTCAGTCTACTGCTTACATATGCCCTGTACAAACAGCAATTTTGCAGTATGAAAATTCTCCTTCATGCAAGCCGATCATTCGGTCCCGTTCAAACTCCCTAGCTTGCTTAAAAGGTGCCCTTTGATGTCGACAAGATATACTGACTCCAGTAGGTACAGTTCACTGGCGATGAAAAACTATTTGTCTAGATCCACAACAGTCCTCTACTTATTGGCTCTTACACAACAGTTCAGAGGGCGCTGCTGAGTCTAGGCATGCACAATCATTCCCAAATTCTAATCATTTGTATATCATACCTTGCCTTACATTTCCTGTAAGTTTCACTTCATTTGCATGTTTCCTTCATGGTGTTGCATTTTTCACAAACATGAGTGTATTATAAATATACATATTTAATAATAGATTATTAACAACAATTATTATGTAAAGCATAAAAACATACACAATTAAAGGTTCACTGAACTGTTTTTGGATTTTTCGTACCGGGAACCCAAGACAGACTGTTTCGAGATTCCAATCTCTCATCAGTTGGGTTCGCCCAATACTAATTATCTCAGTGGAACCAAAGAAACATAAACAAAGGACAAATAAACAAAACAATAACCCTTAAGTTAAAAAAACATCAAAATATAAATTAAGAATAAAAAGGGCAATAAGTTAATCCCCGCTGCTCAAGGCTTAGCATGTAACGAAAAAAATCCAAAAATAATACCTTTTATTGCGTGCGTTTTTATGCTTTTTATTGTTATATGTCCTCAATGCACGTTAAATTTGACTATTATGTATATGTTTCCTTTACAAGTTAATTCTTTACATGCTAAAGCCTTGTCTTCCTTAAGAATCTTTCAAACGTTTCTGAATTCAGAATTTATGGAATTAAATATATCTTTAAAACTTATTTTATTCTTTTTAATTAACAGAGTTTGTTCTTTCATCAGCAGATCTTGGAAGAATTATTATGTCTGGAATTGGTGAGTGATTACAGCAAGGCAATGATTCCAAGTTAACAGAATGAAGTTAGAATCAAAAGTGATTAAAAATGGGGAAAACAAAATAAATTACTTCCCAAAAGTAAATTAATTTAAGCAAAATTACTTTCACTGAAGTGATATTTGTAATAGAATAACATAAATATGTGAAGAGAAAAATCAAATTTAGAAAAAAAGTGAAAGATTGGCCTTCCTTTTAAACCACAGGCAATGTAGGATTATTATTATTTTTTTTTTCCAAATGCCTTAAACTTAGTGCATTGTTACTTCTCAAAAGATATAATAAATTACTGCAATGGACAAACTTATCATAGATGCATTTGTTTTGACTAAAGCTGTTAAATGTAAATATATTGATCTAGAGTTCCTTTCATAAACATTTAAATGAAATTAAGTTAAAAAGAAAAATCAAAATCAGAAACTTTAGTCCTTTGTGTTATTAAATAATTGAAACAGTTTATTATGTAAAATTGTGCAAATGATTGTATGGTTTCCGTAGCAATGAATTCTTTTATATTACTGTAATTTTTAAATAAGATAAAAAAAAAAGGCCTTACATGAACGAGTACAAACCTTCTTGTTAAGCTTTTCAGAAGAGACTTATAATAATAATAATAATAATAATAATAATAATAATAAAAGATACCAAATCTTTTAATAATTAATGTTTGACATAAATGGATTATCGTTGACCAGTGAATATTTTTAATAAGTTGCTATGAAATGCCTTAAGAAGTTAACAAGAGGAAAATTCAACTAAATCAAAAAAAGCAAATAATAATTATATATTTCCACTTGTATTTAAAAAAATATTTATAGATTTTTCAAGCTTATTTCTTATAATAGGTATAACAAAATGTTAATACCAATTATTTATATTCCCCATTTTTCGTGAAATTACAGAATATGAAAAAATCTTAAGAATTTAATTAAAATCAAGATGTTTAGAAATATTTTATTGTTTCCTAAATAATTCTTGTCTGAATTTTTCTTATTGTCTCAGAATATTACAAATCCGTCCTTTTAATTCAAGTTTTCACAGTAGTTGATAACTAGTTTTAGTATATTTTCTTACTCTTCTATAAGATGTTAAATGTTGAGTGTTGATATTTTGAGTAACAACTACTTTCTGTTGTTACTTGTGATAATCACTCATTGGAGTGATAATTAATGTATGCAAATATGTAAAGATTAGCATAATTCTTTTTTTTTTTTTCTTTTGCTTGCAGTGCTTTATATCGCATTCACTTTAAATGTTGATTAAATCATGTTTTTCTGTGGATATTAAATCTCAATTGAAAAAGATTTACATAGATATATATAATATATATTGTTTTTCTCCTAGTTTATACATAGTCTTCAGATCTCATTCTGTGTTGACTTAAGCATTCCGATTGATTATATTATTTGAAAACCATAATCGCTAAAATAATGAAATTGAGAAATCCTAAGTCTTGAGCCCAAAGCTACCAAAAAAAACAAAAAAACAAAGACCTATTTTCCTGATAGCTTTTACAGTTTTTCTAAATCTCATCCGAATGATTTTAATCATTAATATTTGCAACAGGACTCTGCTGTCACTTGGTGATATTAAAAGGTTAAATTTATTTAATAAATTGTACATATTAAATATTTAAAGCCTAACTCATGAGCTATACACTTGTTTATTATCTGCTGTCGTTATGGTATTCATAAGTATACAATTTGAAACATGCTTTTATCCTTCTTTTGAGATATATTATAAATGACACAGCTTTCTTTGTTATGCTGAGCAATACATTAGCTGTCAGAAGATCAAAAATTAGCTGTAAGTTATGTTAAACTACAGAATATTTTACTATTTTATAATTTATCTGAGTAAAGACAGATTAGAAGAAAGAAGTAAATATCTTAATTTTAGATATTTCATTGCTTTGATCTGCAGGCTATTGAAGTAATTTTATATATTTTCTTGAAGTATATAATTTTGCTAATAGTATATATTATCTATTTCAGGATATTATATTTATATAGCATTTCTTTAAAATCCTGTTTTTTTTTTACAAAATATGCCATTCAATTTTTTTTTATTTTTTTCTTAAGAAAAACTTTATCCTTTGAAGGATTAAAAAAAAAATATATATATATATTTATAAGCAAGTAAGCTTGTATATATTTTTAATAAGAATTAATGCATTTCTGTTGCTAATCTTAGTCATAAGAATAAAATTGGATAAATAAAAAAAAAAAAATATAGACTGGTATTCTGATTAACTGATTTAATCATAAAATGTTGTTTGATTTCTGTTTGTCTTCATTTTATTTTTTAACAGCTTTATTCATTGAATTAGTTTTTAAAATTAGAGGATAAAGAAAAAGGAATTTCACATAATTTATTCAAGAAGAAATCATAGTGTGTTCCTTAATTACCAATAGTTTTATCACACATTTAGTATCACAAGACTTAATGAATAAGTATTTTCAGATATTTAAAATGGTAACAGAATTACCATTTAAAATGGTAACACTCAAATGATAACAGAATTTTATTAGTTATTATACTATACTATTGGAATTATACAATCTGATTGTGAAGTACTTCCTCCGTAATCAGAACCAAACAAACAAAAAGTTTCACTAAGTGCAAGATAATTATCTTCCATGAGTAGCTACCAAGTGCTTTTATGTTAGTTTTATTTCTCCATCAAAAGTTCCCATTGATAAGTTGTCGCTTGATAAAATGCAAGTACCTTGCAGTATTTCAATACCATAAAGTGTAAAACTACAGCTTTCAATTTGCAGGGATGATGTAAGACACTTGGTACACTAGGCAATCCAGCCTTCATCCCAAAAATTATTATTGTTCAATCATGGAGCCGCCAAAGCTTAAACAAACAATAACAAACTCACCATAAAATATAGGTGAGAAACTTCATGTGCTGGCATTCCACTGGCCTCAATAAAATTCAAGGTAGAGCGATACAATGTAAATAAAAAGAAAGAAAATTGTGAGCTATATTTATTTACTTAATGGTCTTAATGCAAATAAAAGTTTATTTTGCATTTTAAAATTATTCAATTTGTTAGGTCTTTATTATTAGCACATGGTGTTATTTATGATTTGAACAATCAGAACATGTAACAAAGAAATAACTAAATAGAATGCTTTAAAGCAGTTCCTAAGAATTAACGATGTTTCATTCTTATATTGAATGTGTTTTTTGTTAAAATTCTTAATTATATGTTACTTTATTTTAAACATTGAATGTTACTTAATCATTTATCAAGTAGGAATGCATCATTCATTAATTTCTGTAGAAGACAATATCTGTTGAGAGGAATTTTTTTTTTCAAAAAATTACAATTTTTTTTTTCAAAAAATTACAATTTTTTTTTTCTCAACATTTTTGTGGGGTATCGGGTGAAAAATTTTTTTTTTTTTTATTTTTAATACCTTTAGGTCATTATTCTTAAAAAATATCGTTTTTGGAAATTAATCTTATTTCTCTTCTGAAAAATAAGAACAATATTTTTCTTGTTATTATTATTGTTTTTATTTTGGAAAGCTTAAATAAGCCAGTAACAGTTTGTCTTGTTGTTGTCCCATTGCTTATTTTATTTATCCTTTTATCACATTTCAGTGAAAATTAAAATGAAAAGTTCGAAGTGTTTGCTTTATTTAACAGTTAATGAAAGATAGGATTTCCAGTAATTCTAAAGTTTTGTTGTTGTTTGCAATTTTTTACAAGTATAAAAAATAGATAGCCTTTATTTTAAAATTGATGTAGATTTCACCCTTCATATTTTTAATTCTTGTAAATTATAATCATCATTCATTATATTTTATGTAGTGTAAATATTTTTGTAATTTATCATTTTTAACTTATACTTTATTTTATAATAATTTATTTCCATTACAATAAAAAGTAATTAAGTAGATGTGAAAGAAAAATTTTAAGGGTTTTTTTTTTTTTTTTTTTTTTTTTTACCCTTGCATTAATAGCAAGATTAATTATTAGTAAGACTTCAATGGAACAATTGAAAGATATAAACAGTAAGAATATGCCATTATTAATTTTGAAATTTAAGATTTCAATTTTGGTTAAATGCTTGAGATTGTGGAAGTTTAGATACCTTTTTTTTTTTTTTTTTTTTGTAATTGGTGTTAATTTATTGTTAAAAATTAACAAAAAAAAAAAAAAAAAAAAAAAAAAAAAAATCATTTAAACCAATAAAATACGAAGCATTTAGGTTATTTGCAGTATTCCTGTTTTTATTTTGGAATAAGTTTAATTGAGTTAATGATATTTGAATATTGAATAAAAATTTATCAGAAGTTTGCAGCATTATTTGGGAATATTAGTAAAAGAATATGAAAAAGCATTGTTGTTAATTTGAATGTTATTGTTAATGTAAGAAATTTGACTGAATTTTTTTTATTGTACTTTAGTTTGAACAGTAAATCAAAATGATTAATATATAAGGTATGTTCTTCAAAAGGTTTTTGGCAGCTGAAGCTTGGAAAAGATAAATTGTATCCATTTGTTATTTAAAAAAATCATGTGAACTTAGATTAATTTTGATGCTAATTTAATTGTTATAAAAGTAAAAAAAACAAACAAAAACAATATTGATGTCTGTGGACCCTTGTCAGATGGCTGTAATGCTTTCTTTCATCATAACAGCAAGTTTTTATGAGCACTATTTGTTACGAGACAGCCTTAAAATAAGTGAACAGGCAGTAATTGTTAAGCATTGAAATTACACATAATATTTTTTTTTAATAATGCATATTTTTAATGCCTTTCCCTTTTAAATTATTAAAATTTAATTGAACCAGTTGTCTTAATCTTTATTATCAGAATAGAATATAAAAGAATTAATTTTTTTAAGCAACATACTCAAATTCTTGTTTCTTCTAAACTAAGGAAACTGAAAAACATATAAAATATTTATTATAATTTATTTTCTTTTACTACTAAAATTGTATCCGTCCATTTGTGATTCCATAGAAATACTGATTAGATATAAATAGTTTGTTTGTTTGTTTTTTTCCTTCTATTTTATAAAACAATATAAATATACAGATAAGGTGAATTTCTTTAAAACTTTTTTTTTGCACAGAGCTTTAACTCTTCATAGAAAACAGTTAAAAGTAAGTAAAAATAATAGTAAAAAAAAGAAGTAAAGAAACAGTTCAGAATTTAATGGAAAAAAAAGTAAATTTTCAGATTCATTGTTTTTAATTTAAAAACGATCTTCCATTTCTTGACTTAATTCAAATTAAATAAAAAATATGAAAATCCATAAAATGGTGATAGAAGATTCTGAGATGGAGTCCCTTTAAGATAAACAAATAAAAACTGTGATCTTGCATTTTGGATTTCTTTTTTGATTCATGAAAAGAAGATAATAGAATTTAATAACACTTCTATTGTAAATAGATATTCAGTTAAGATGAAACTTTTGTAATTTCATAAAAAAAAAAAATATTTAAAGTACTTGTAATTTATTAGAGATAACATGTATTCGTTTCTTCTCTGAAAGGTTTAATAGCAATACCTCTCGTGTTTAATTTATTTTTTTATCTTGAAACTCCCACCAGTAAAAGGAAAGGAAATATAACAAAGTGTTTATTATATATGTATTTACAATCTGTATATATTAATGAAAAAAAGGTTACATTTCAAACTAAATAAGATATTGTTTTAAAGCTCATTTTGTTTTTTAATTATAGTAATCCAAATGAGGCTGTTGTAAATAAATCACATTATTGTATTTGATTTTCTTATTTATGTATTGCTATTGAAGTGTATTGTTGCACAATTCCACTCTGCACAGTTTTCCTGTAAAAATATATTTCCTAAATAAATATTTTTTATAATACAATATGTTTTTCATTGTTTTTATTATTTAAAATATCCCGAAGAACACGATTAATTGGTTCCGTGTTCTTTGAAACCGTGTTGTTCGAGACTACAAAAAACCGGGTTTCCGTTTCAAGTGTAAAAAAAAAAAAAAAAAAAAAAAAAAAAGTTACGTTTTAAATTTTTTTTTGTTAAATATAAAACTATAAAATTTTATATTAAAAAATTTAAAATACTTACTTTTAAAGAAAAAAATATAAAATAATTATGAATAACATTTATAATATCAATAGGAAAAAAATAATCAAAATAATGAAAAAATAACTCCATACAATTGGTTAAAAATCAATAAATTGAAGAATAATTTTGGTGTAAGATTGGAAAACTATATAAAATATAAATTATTCAGTCAAATTAAATGGGAAAAATATAATTCTAAAACAATAAAAGTATTAAAAAGGTTAAAACTTCATTAATCGCTGACGTAATTGATGAAAATATTTCTCTAAATTTTTAACTACTGTAATTTTATATCAAATAATATATGTATTTTATTCTTTTTCAAAAGAATTACTCAATGAAAAGAGTGAAATTAGTGAATTTGAAATTAAAGATCACATAATACAGATCTCATTTAAACATCGTTGGGCGATTTAGTTTATATAAAAAGTTCATAAAAGGTTGATATGCCTTTCCTTGAATCAAAAGTGATAATCTGCAAGGCCAAAGAATTTTCAGATAATTTAAGTTTAAAATGAGTTCAAATCTAGCTTTATCATATTTTCTACAAGCATAAATTATTAACAGTTTCTGTTTCTCCGGATTCACATTCACAAAAGGCTGTGTTTCACAAATGGAAATAACATTCCAGGCTGCTAGGCGGGCTCTGAAGTTACCATGACCCGTAAGGTAATTGAGTTATTTTAAAGTTAAGTTTAAGATTTTCACAAGATTGTCGTTGAAAAGTTGTTGGAAAGAATTCTTTTGTAATTTGATCATTGGTGGTATTTATCCATTTTGTATTCCACTTCTCAATTGCATATTGTTTTAAATAACCTTTTATCATTTGTAAAGGATAACTTATTTTGATTTTTTTTTTTTTTTTTGAAGAGAAAACAACTCCACTCAGAAGGATTAAATGAATCATCTAAAATGAGAGATTTGGTAGATGAACGGAGCAGAGTATCAGTGCTATTCATATCAATAAAGACTACATGTTATAATTCAGACATCAGAATTTACAATTTAGCTTGAAATTTTGTTTTGAGAATGTACAAATCCCAGATCCACAGTTTGATTGATGATTGTAAGTACCTTCTTTCGTTACTGATTATCATTATATGCCAATTCTTGCATTATTTTTTATTTTTATTTTTTCATTTAGTTCTATAGCTGCTGGTCTACTATAGTTTGATCAAGTGTTTTTCCTAAGTCTCTCTTATTGGCATTACTTCATGTTTATATTTTTACATTAAGCTTTATTCTTACTAGTAAACTTCACATGTAGACACCATTCAATGTTATTACTGGCTGCTTTGTTTTAGAACTTTTTTTGTTGCATTGATCTTATGTAGTATCCTTCATCTCCTGCTTCTGGTGGAAACAATTCTAATTGAGACATTTCCGTAAAATAAATTCAGAAATGTGATTTTTCTGCATGCAATTGATTGTTGGAATTGATATTCTTTTTAGGCATATGTGCAATCAAGGTTCGTTGTAGTATTTTATATAAAAAAGTAGGACATAATTAGTTCAGCAAATCATTTGATAAAATTAAAAGCTTAATGCATTTTCAAATGAAATTTGAAATGAACAGTTCATTCTTTTGAAAGATATTCAGCTAAATAATTAATTTTCAACAACAGTTTCTATTTTAAAAATGATTGATTCCAATATCTTCCAATTTTTTAAGTATTTGGTTTTTTTTTTTAATTCAAATGTTTTATTGCTTAAATAAATTATGTATTTAAAATACAAATTTTAAAATGTGTCAATTAAGAACATTAAAAATATTATTTAGACAAAACACACTTAAATTAAGACTTGAAATTAATTTTAAATTTTAATCTTAATTTAAGTGAATGATATTATATTATATATTTATTGTAAATCCTCTAAAAACTCAACAGATTAAATGTGAAATGTTAAAACTATCCAAAAATTTAGCTTTTTCAAAATTATGTCCTAAAGATAAAACTGAAAATTTTAGTTTCAGGTTGTTGTATTTATATTTTTTTTTTAAAAAAAGTGTATTTCATAAAATTAATAGAAAAACATTGTTTCAGTTGAAAGAATCAGATTTTATTATGTTTTTTATGTTTGTTTGCAAAATGCCCATGCACTGAAGAAATGAACTTAAGTCTTTATTTGCTATTTATGCATATAAAAAAGAAAAGTAATGGTATGTAAAAATGATTGGGTTTTATTGAAAAAACAGAATTGGTTTTGAATTTCAATTTGTCCTAAGTAATTGTGGATAGTTATCTTGTTACAATTGCATTTTGGGGAATGGATCTGGCATTTGGCTTCTGAATTTAGACCAATTAATAGTTCAGTAGGAACTGGTTCAAGAAGATTTCTGATTCTTTCGCTAAGTCAGGCATCTACATATACTACTTCCTCTTGGCCTTGAGGATCGACATAAACCACTTCATCTGGATTTTCTGGTTCAACGTAAACAATTACTTCTGTATCAGGATCGATTGTTGGTGGTTTGTTTTCAGGTGGCGTATCAGGTTCCTCATAATCTATCTCTACTGTTGGTATGGATTCAGTTGGAGCAGGAGGCTGAGGTTTATTATGTGATGTTCCAACGCCTGTTGGAAAACTTGGATTCCCTGGTGTTGGTCTGATTGCACCAGCCTCTTTACAACATCCTTGGCCACTCAGGCGAGGACAACACAGATGATTAGCCAAACATCTTATAGTAGCATTACAGCGCCTAGCACGTGTGCGTAAAGGAACTCTGGGACATGTTTCAGGATCTTCTGAAAATTAAAAAATCATAATCATAAAATAGTTGACTGATAAATGTAACTTACCTTTGATTGATGTAAAATTTCATAAATGTTATCAGTTACGATTGCTTCCATTTCGAATTCCAATTCTTGGTTTCCACCTACTATTTTATTAATTAGGACAGCGTAGTAGATTTTATTTACTAGAACCTTATTAATGCTAATAAGAGTTGGAAAGAATTGATGTTTCATTATGGTTTTTATTCTCAAAATGTAGACCTCAGTTAATAAGATGCTTTTTCTGGAGCAATTTAAACCATAGTTAATAGAATACAAATTGTGTGTAGGTCAAATTTTGCATCATGTACCTGTCAGTGTAGCTATAATAGCTTCAGTGATTCGAAAAACCAGGACCTTGTTTGTGACGTAAAAACTCAAGTTTTTCGAAGGAAGGGACCCAATATATAAGTCTTATACCAAGGCCTACATCCTATATCTGCCTGGCCACAATTACTAAGAACAGACATCTAAGGATTTGAAAAGTCCAGATATTCATTAGCAGTCCTGTTTCATGTAGGATAATCTTTACTTGAGAATTGGTCAAAATTTGACCCATGAGTTTATATGCAGTCCTTATTTGTTTGGTTTTGGTTAATCTAGTCACATTAAAGACAATATGTGTGATTTCAAGACATTTATTTACCGTTTCCCATTAAAGGTTAAAAGATCCTCTTTACAGGCCATGTAAGCCTCCTCGAGATATTGGAGGTATTGGCTCAACAATCTGTAACCATCGGATTGAAGCTGGGGTAAGGTGGTCAGTCGAATCCTTTAGCCCCGGAATACCCAGTACCCATTTTACAGAGGATTTGGTGAACTCTAGTATCTTTCTAGAGAAGAACTATCGAGGGAAAAATCTCTGATCTCCACAGGGAACTGAACGTGACTCCCCCAACCCAGTGCTTTTACCACTGGACTATAAGGCCCACCCCATTTTCCATTTCAATTGTTATTTTTTTATTATAATTACAACTAATTTCTTGGATATCTCAACAAAGTCAAACTTATTTTCTCTTCCAGAAGCAGAATACCGAGATCAATAGTACATTGTTTCCATTTGGTTCTTGTTGTTGACCTTAATTATGCTTATATTGCCTGGAAACTAGAAAAGATAGAATACAATATTGACTTCAGTCATTATTAAATGTGAGCCTAACCAATCTATGGCAGATTTAACCAGATCCACAGTTGATAAAATTCTTGATGTAAGATATAGACCATTTTGATCTTCAAATGAAGATTTTTAATGCCTTCAGATTACTGAGTGTTATTGATTTTCTAAAAATGATCCTAAATATATTAACAATTAATTTATAGAGTTGAAAATCAAATAGAAGAATTACACTGGTGTGTAACATTATCTGCTTTCAAAACAATTCATTACATTATGAAAACCATATACAATTTAATGCAATTTACAATATCTTCTGTTATTTCATATTCTGTGCTTTATTGATAATTTGCAGTTTGATGATTTAAATATTGTTAAATAATATTATTTGCATTTGATTTCTAAGAAACAAGAAAGCTTTAATAAAATGTAGTTTGCCGTTCCGGCATGGCCGAGCAGTCTAGACGACAGTCTGTCGTGTGGTCGATGTGTCAGAACCCGGGTTTGAATCCCGGCTTTGGCATGGCTGTTTCTTTCTTCTTCTGTGTTTCCTCTGTTTCTCCCCTGGGACTTATTATCTCAGGGTTATTCTGGATGGGATGTGAATCTCGTCTCCCTTCTGGATTTTCTTAGTCTCACCCTGACGTTGTCAGGTAGGGCTAGCCCGTGGTCCATAGATGGCCAAAGTCGATGAAAAGAAGGAAAATGTAGTTTAAAGAGTATTTTATTAAAACACCAGTGCTTTAATAAAACTCTAAATGTAACAGTTTTAAAACTTCATTTTATTTCAGAAGATTTTACAACTTGAACTTTTGGGTTCTCCATTGGATGGAAATTAATAGAACATATAAGAAACAAAGTACACTTTAAGTCTTGTGTTGAAGTACGTTTATTTTTAGTTGGCATCTGTTTACTCTGAACTATTATGTAAAAATTTACAGATTCTTTAGTTTCAGTAGTCTCAGTTGAAAGTTCAGGTAATTCCACTTTCCACATAAGCAGCTTCAAAACTGTCATCGTTGCCATCTGGATAATTGTTGGGTGAATTGGGATCAATATAAATAACAATTTCTGTAGGCAAATCTGGGTCTGGAAGTTTGGTAGTTGTTAATGGTGCTTTTGTAGTAGTAGGTGTCGTCGTTTGTTCTGTTGTAGTAGTAGGTGTCGTCGTTTGTTCTGTTGTAGTAGTAGGTGTCGTTGTTTGTTCTGTTGTAGTTGTAGGTATCGTTGTTTGTTCTGTTGTGGTTGTAGGTGTCGTCGTTTGCTCTGTTGAAGTAGCAGGTGTTGTTGTTTGTTCTGTTGTAGTAGTAGGTGTCGTTGTTTGTTCTGTTGTAGTAGGTGTTGTTGTTTGTTCTGTTGTAGTAGTAGGTGTCGTTGTTTGCTCTGTTGTGGTTGTAGGTGTCGTCGTTTGTTCTGTTGTGGTTGTAGGTGTTGTCGTTTGTTCTGTTGTGGTTGTAGGGGTTGTTGTTTGTTCTGTTGTGGTTGTAGGGGTTGTTGTTTGTTCTGTCGTGGTTGTAGGGGTTGTTGTTTGTTCTGTCGTGGTTGTAGGGGTTGTTGTTTGTTCTGTTGTAGTTGCAGGTGTAGTTGTTTGTTCTGTTGTAGTTGCAGGTGTAGTTGTTTGTTCTATTGTTGTTGTTGGCTCTTGTACAGTTGTAGTAGGTGGTTGTGATGTTGTTGTTTCTGGTGATGATGGTTGTATTTCTGGAGTTATAGGGAGCATTGTTGTTGTAGTCAGTGATGGTCCTATTGTTGATGTCACTGAGGTATTGTTTTCAGGTGATGGTTTTGGTATCAAAGTAACTGGTGTTAGTGACTGCATACAACATCCATCTGCTCTTTGTTTTACACAGCATTTTTCACCAGAAGAGCACTGTGCTGAGTCATTGCAGCTTTTTGCGTATGAATGAAGGTAAGGTTGAAGACATATTTCAGGATTTCCTAAAAGTTAGAAAAGAATAAGTTAAAACAATAATTAATTGATAAATTGCACATTGTTACGTGTACTTCAAAATAATTTGTTGCAAATAAACTTCTATTATGTGAAGGAAGAAGCTATATAGTTCAGCTTTAAAAAAAAATCCCACTTAAATGCAATACAGTTAGGAATTCAAATCATCTGTAAGAAGTTCTTGATAAATTCATTTCCAAATGATTTTTTTTCCCTTTGAAAAGGTGTGAAATGTATTTTAGTGAAATTGTGTCAACTGTCTCTCAATCACTATCGAGGTACAAAGATTCTCAAGCATCAACATATACAACTTCGTAATCTCCTCCATTATAGTCTGGATTATTGTTTGGTTGATCAGGATCTACATAAATCACAATTTCTGTTTGTAACTCATTTTCAGTAACTGTTTCTGGTGTATTGGTTTCTTCAGGCGACTGTGATGTGGTAGTGGTTGGGACAGTCACTGTTGCCTCTGTGGTTGTTGTTGGAGGTGTTGTTATTTCTTCTGTTGTTGTTGTTGTCTGTGATGAAGTTGTTTGTTCTGTTGTTGTTTCTGGTTGTGTTATTTCTTCTGCTTGAGTTGTGGGAGCTTCTGTTTCTGGTGCAGTGCTAATTTCTTCTGTCTGTGTAGGTTGCGTTGTAGGCGTTGTAGTTTCTTCTGTCTGTGATGGTTGCGTTGTAGGCGTTGTGATTTCTTCTGTCTGTGATGGTTGCGTTGTAGGCGTTGTGGTTTCTTCTGTCTGTGGTAGTTCTGTTGTAGGCATTGTGGTTTCTTCTGTTTGTACTATTACTGTGGTAGGGATTGTGCTTGTTGATGTAGTGGTTACAATTTCTGTTGGTGGTTTTTCAATGACATTGTTTGGTGGAGCTGTGTTTCCTGGTTGGTTTTCAGGTGGTATTGGCTGCATGCAGCATCCATTTGATCTTTGTATTGGACAACACTGTTCACCTGAAGAACAGTGTGAAGTCTCAGTGCAACTTTTGGCTTTACTACGTAAGGAGGGTTGAGGACAATTTTCAGGATTTCCTGAAAGTTAAAAAATAGTAAATTAAAGTAAAAAAAAAAAAAAGAGAGAAAGAGAGAGAGAGAATTCCATCTGAATCTCAATATTATTATTGTGAAAGTTTGTGTTTTTCTGTGCCCTCTTAAAAGGTTCTTAAATTTAGCAGTAATATAGAATATTACACAGTAATATTTCTTTAGCAAAAATTTAGCAAAAATTTAAATTCTGTAGTGATTTGCCAAAAGGAGTTAAGTCCAGCAACAACAGTTGGGAGGAAATGAAAAAGAAAGTTCAGAGTTGTGTAATACATAATGCAAGGTTTTATTTACTTATAGAAGCTGAACTATGTACAATGGACTTAGATCAGTTTGGCCTATCACAAATGCATTTAAAATGGATTGACTGAACATGTTATCTCAAAATGGCCAATTATTGACTTCATTTTCTCCCAACTGTTGTTGCTGGACTTAACTCCTTTTGGCAAATCACCACAGAATTGATATTGAAAAAATATTAATTTGAAAAATAATAATTATTGTTTTATATGGAGAAATCTTGCACTTTTTTTGCAAATATAAACTAATGTATTTTAAAATTTGTCAAGAATTGAAATGAGCAATAAAAAAGAATGCTTATTGTTTAGTTTGACATATTGGTGTGGTATATCTGTATAGGTTCTAAAGAATTATCATAGTTTTGGTCTGTTTTTTTTTTAATGCCCTGTAACCTTCTTCAGAGAGAAAAAAAAAAGTAAGCTTTAAAATGCAAATAAGTAAATTAAAATGTAAGCCAGAATATTTCTTTGTCTATAATCAAAAGAATTCAAAACTTAATTCTAGAAAGTCGAAATGTTAGTATGTTTTTAATTTATTAAATCCTGTTGATTTTGGGTTATGTTGTATCTACAGCTAAGAACAAAGGTACTCACATATGTTGCCTTTAAAGAGCATAATATTCCACAAACTACTTATCTTAGAAAGCTAAAACTTTTAGAGCAGATGAATGCCGTTTAATGTAGGCTTCTTGTTGATTATGGTACAAATTGGATGCACAGATGAGATTAAAAATTGACAATACATGAAGTGTTATTACCACAATAATAAACTAGAAAAAGTTGGAAGTTTAGGGTTTAATGATTATTTTATGCTGACATTTAAAAGTTTGAATGGCAACTACCTTTTCTTCTTTTTTTTTTTAAATTACTGTATTACTCTTTACTTGCTAAGAAATTCTTTATAACTTAAAATCATCTGCAACATAAAACATAAAAAAATAGTGTAGTCTATTGACTTTGATTTATATCATGTAGTTTAGTCAATAAAGTTTTAATTTTCACTATTTTTACCCATGGACTACTACTGAATTTAGAAAATTAAAAAAACAAAACAAAAAAAACAGAGAGAAATAATGTTAGAGGACAGATATCTACTTACTATTTGTTCTATTTCTGAAAACTTAACATCTTTACGTTTTTCAGTTACCTATGAGTAATCTGGGAAATAATTACAATAATTTTACAGTTATCTCTTGAAGACAAACATTTTTTTTCTCCAGCAGGCAGAGAAATAGGATGGAATACGATTCCCCACTATTATCATTTGAAGAGAGATAATTTCTGTTAAATATTTTTTTTTTTGCAACAAATTATCATTTGGGAGAAAATGTGGCTGGACGCAGCTACGAGATAAGAAAAATGTTATTGCTATTATCTTTCACAGCTGTATATTTTTTTTTCTTTTTTTTAAAACACTTTCCCATTAGAATGGTGTGGATTCAGGATAATTTTAGGGATGAAACTGACAGAAAAAAAAACATGGAAAAAAACAAAAGGAACAATGTTCTGGAAGGTTCTTCTGCAAAAGAATGGGTTTTGTTTTGAAACACTTTGGAGATGGTTAGAGTCAGATGATTAGATTAATTGTGTGAATTTTGAATAAACTCATTATTGAATTCAAGAATACTTTAGATTAAAAATTAAAATCATATCTTTTTCTTTCTATCTTCAGTGATTAGGATTTAGTAGACAAATAGTGAAGGCCATCAATCATTTCAATAGCAAAGATCTGAATTTAATTAAAGGTAAGATGGGTGGTTTTTCTTTTTAAGGAATTGCTTGATTAATTCTGTCTATTTCTGGCTGATTCTAGCCTTGTGGAAGATAAGGGCAATCAATTCATTGTTATCCCTTGACAACCTTATGCAGAAATGCATTGACTGTCTCTTCTTAAAATAGTACTAAGACACACACACACATCCTGAGTTAGCTTTGCATTAGAAATTCTCTCTTGATTTCCATATTCTAAGCGATAACAAACTACCACGTGATATCAACGTGACGTGCATCCACTGTATATAAGCACACTTCTCCTCCTTATGTAATCAGTAAATCGAGCAACAGAAGGATTGCATTGGTTAGCCACACATGGTTGATCTTAAAAGTGAACGTCGGTTATCTTGACTGGTATCTCGGCAACGATGTGCAACAGTCACACAGCTTATCCACCAGTACAACAGCAGTGCAGTTTGACCCAATTCCACATGCACCATACCTTGCTTCACCTTGGGTTCCTCAGCTGAAGACCAACGAGGGTACCCATGTTAACACCCAGGTATTGCAAACAAAGCCTTGCATGAGTCAAAGAACATCAACAGTGGACCCTTGATAGATGGAAGAAGGTCATCTGGAATAATGAGTCCTTGTTTCTGTTGCTGATGGTCAGCTATGCATTTGGCATAAACAGCATGAAGCCCTATTCCCTGGTTGCACAGTTGGAGTTCAACAAACTGGTGGAATGGTGTTCTGATCTAGGGAGCCTTTTCTGGGCATTCTTTAGGCCCTTTGGTTATCATCGCACAAACACTGAATGGTGAACTCTTCAGAGACCTGCTAGCCAACCATCTCTTTCCATATCTGCAGGAGGTTTTCCCCAATCACTGTGCCATCTTTCAACAGGACAACATACCTTGTCATGAGGCTTGTATAACTACTGAATGGTTGTTACACAAGCCTGAAGGAAAATGACAATGAATTCACCACATTAACTAGGTCCCCACATTCCCCTGACTGTAACGCAATTGAGCATGTATGGGATATGCTGAACGAGGTGTGAGAACTGCTGTTCCTCCCCGATGGAATGACCATGAACTGATGGAGTTGCTGCAGTGGACGTGGGTTGAGTTACGCATGGAGGATGAGCAACACCTAGTGGAATCTATTCCTAGGCTTCTGCTAGCTATGAATGCACAGAAAGGTGGATCAATGCATAATTACGTGAGTGTTCCTAATGCAAAGAGAACTCAGTGTAAAACAAAAAAGTACAATAAATTATCTGTATTAATAGACAATGAATATTTTTTTTTCGTAATAATTGTTTAACCAGCATTAATTTCAGTACAAAATAAAATAAATTTAACGATTGGCCTCGAAAATTAGCAAATTAACTTTTTGATTTCCTTAAAATGATTTCCTGCAACAAATATTTCACTGCTGTGGGTTTATTTATTTAATTTTGAGAATTAATTAAGAATTAAAATACAAAATTTTGTTATATTTGCTCAACCTGTAACAAAGTGTAACAAAGTATACTTTAATAAATAGAAAATCTTCATACTACAGACAAGTTATTCATTATCAGTCTTTAAATCGTATGAGAAAAGCTTTCCTTATATTTATTTATTTAATTTTTGTTTTGTTTTGTTTTTTGATACAGAAGGGAGGGGAGGTTAAATCAAGCTTCAGTTTAAATGTAATACAACTATGCCTTGGTCATTTATACGGTTCTGAATTAGTTATAGAAACAATTCGTAATACAATTTTTGTTTTATATTTTTGTTTTAACTCACTTAGGGAGTAGATAAATCTTAGTATAAAAAAGTGTATAAAGATGCAGGAAATAGGTACATAACCTGTTTCAAACTCTTGTGCTGAATAACTTCCCTTACAAACCTAAACATAACTCTAGTTTCATCAGTTATAAAATTAAAAGAGAGAAGAAATAAAATTAGGCATACGTGGTGATGTCCTAACGCAGACTTTCTCAATTTTCTTGCTGGCATAGCAGCAGATTTTTCCAGGAGAGCATTCAGAATCGTGGGTGCATTTATGGGCACAGTAACCAGATGGTTTCACTGGACATCTTTGGTTATCAAGGGATTGACCTGGTACAGGCTCCCTGAATTCTGCTGCATCTGTAAGGAGGGGGATTTAATGAAAATCAAAGAAATTGAATATGAATATTATAATGCAAAATACGTATTGTTATAGAAAAGGTGATTATAAATTGCACTCAAATCCTTCAAAATTATTGGAAAAAACATCAATAGAGAGCTTTGTTGACATGAGCAGCTTTTTTTGATGTACAGTAGAATGGATACAGAAGCTTTTTGACATTTCTCTAGTTTTCACTATGGCTTTTGTGCCCTAAATTCAGAAAGGTTTGACACTCTCTTCAACACATGAAAAAATCTTGCAACTACAATATGTAATAAGTTATCCAGAAATTGTAGGAGTACTAAGATAACCTTATTCTAAATCATGCCCAATAATAAATAACAGAACTTATTAAAATGCAAAAAATATATATTAAACAAAGCCCTTATAATTACATCACCGATATTTTTTTTTTTTTTTTTTTTTTTTATGATTTTACCTTTTTTTAACAGTGACTGTATTCTGGATTAAACAGAATACAAGAAGAGATCTCTTTCAGATAAAAAGTGTTTCTTATTTCATGGTTGTGGAGAACATTCTAATGATGTCTTTTTTTTTGATTGGATAGTATGACTTGAATTTTCCTTTTTGGTTGAAAGTTCTTGGTAAAAAAAAAAATTAAATTAAAAAAAAATGTTGGAAAGGTTCACGCATCAAAAAAGAAACTAGTACATTTGAATATTTTTCTTCATAGTCAGAGACTAAGATAGTTAATTCGAAATGGTTTTCTTTTACCCTTTTATTACAAATATGAAAGTCTTTCTTTCTTTTGTATTTAACTCACTTAGTTTCATGAATGAAATACATTTCATTAATTAGACAAGTAAGGGAGTGAATCATTAAACTTTTCCCTTCAGATAAAAAAAAAAAAAAAAAATTACACTGTCAACTCTGTTTGAAAAAGAATTTCTTGAAATACTTAAAAGAAAAACGTTTTTAGAAACAATTCATAAAATAGAACAAGCATTTGAGTAAAACATAGTTAGTCATTGGAGGCAGGCTTTTAATTCTTTATTATTTCTGGCTGTGCTTATTCTTGTATTAAAGGCAGTGATTGAGGAAAAAGGTTAGTCAGTTGAAGAGGAGCAGTGAATGGGTTCTATATTATACTTTACCTCCCATTGGTGATTGACAGCATCGCTGGAATTTCTGGCAGCATTTGGCTCTGTTGACTGTGGTGCACGTACTGCACGGAACTGCTTTACTCACCGATAGACGAAAGCATTGAACAAAAACCATAGAGATGACGATAATGATGATGTGGTGATCTACCTTAACAAAAATAAATAAAAGAACTGTATTAATTAATAGGCAGTAAGTCCTTAAAGGAAGCAGGCCTGAAATATAGGCATTTTTAATATCCTAATGCAGGACTTCTCAGTCTTTTTCACTTCGTAGCACAAATATTTGTAAGATTCTAATGGCCTACCAAACTTTTTCATTTGTATAGAATCCTTTGAAAACACATTTATGGCTTACAATTGAATATAAGTCTATTTTAATTACTTAAAAATACCCTAAAAACATTTTAAAGCTAATTTCAATTAAATTAATATTTTATTAACCTTCGTTGTTAGAACAAATCAGAATGTAATTCATAGTTTCTATTTTCCCAGGTTATTTGATGTCTACGTTTGGTTAAGTTAAAAGGTGATTATGGATGAATGCATTTAGAATTTTCTTGCAGCAAATCAAGGTCAGACAGATTGAGAAGCTCTGTCCTAATATATCGGATATTATAATTATCACAATATTTTCACTGGATTTTAATTCACATTTTCTTTAATAAAATTGATTTCAAATTTAACGAGAGAATTTAAACAATAATAGGGAGCAGAAGAATAAGTAAAATCAAGAACAACAAAAACTTCTCAAAAATACTTGCATCTTAAAAACATTTTTGTTTTGTTTTCTTTTCTATGTCTTTTTTGAAACCAAGAAAACAAATTAATGGAAAATGGCATCTCTACATTAGGTTGTGTTTAGATACGACAATTTACTATCTTCAAATTTTCCATTTATTAAAAATTAATGAAATCCTCAATTCTTATGTTAAACTACTAACAGGCAATTAATTTTACTCAAATTAAAGTGTGCATTAACATATAATATGGATTAACATATGCCACGATTGCTACTCATTGTTGGATTTCAATAAAATTTTCCAGTAATTGTTTTTCTTCCATGGTTTGCTATGTGAATTCTGGGCGATTTTATTTCTAAATTTCTCATGAAACTACAGGATAAATACAAGCAGACCATCCATAAATATCCACACCAAATTTCTGGAAGATCTGTTGCCTGATAAAAAAGTCACAAGGGACACAAACACACAAATTTTTTCAAATTCAGATTGTCTTCTATGATAAGCAAAGATAAAGAATCACTTAGACTTGTATTTTATCCATTATTAAATATAGAGAAAAGGACTTTCAGCGAATGTAAAACAACAGACTAATGGCAGTGCATTAATATTACAGGTCAACATGAGAACAGACCTATTCAAAAAATATGTCTGAATAAGCTGGCATTTGAACTAACTGCTGACATCCTCTGGGGTACATAAGTCTGTCAGTAATTGCTGCAACCCAGTCCTCAACAGACTGTTGCTCCTCCCCCAGGAACAAATCAGACTTGAGTTAGATCAGTACTCTGAGGTGAGCATTTGATCACGCAACAAAGCTCTATCCATGCTCCTGATAATTTTTCAGAAAACAAAAGCAATAATTACCATTTGACTAATAAATGTAACATTATAACAAATGTAAAACGTTATACATAGTTCCTACTTCAAATAATAAACATTTAATCCGATATTTCCAGGAAGTAATGCCTTCCACTTCATCAGGGATTTGACATTACAAAGGGAATAAGATTAGTATACAAAATTATATTGACAGACTGTTACAAATCCCAATCAAGTGGGAGGCTTAATTCAAGGAAATATCGGATTAAATGTTTATTATTTGAATTAGGAGCTATTGTATAATGTTTTTATTTTTGTTACATCAAAAATTTTAGAAAGGTATTTTTTTACAGTAACAAAATATGTGATACATAGTTTTATATAAAGAAATTGTATATTTTTATGCATGTAATAATTTTTATAAGTTTAAAAATATCTCGCTTTCATCACACTTACATAATTTTCTTTGGAGTGAATCTATTCCTGAGGCTTTTATCTAATTGCTTTATGTATGTCTTCTTCTGTTGTATTAGTAACTTACTGTTGTATTCTGTTATTCATGAGTCTTTTTATTATTATTATATATATATTGTGACAATACTCATATGTCGATTTATTATAACTATTAATATTAGAATATTAATATTATTATCATTGTAAAGACAAAAGAAATGTCAATTGAGAAAAATAATTTCAAAGTAATTATTTTGTAAAAGCTAATGGCGAAAGACTTCGTTTAGGGTTAGTTTTAATTATTGTCAGTGATTTTTATTTTAGTTTAGGCTTTAATTTATTTTAGTTTAGGATTTTAGGAGATAAATCTTTAAATTATTAGGATTTAATGCAATTTAGTGTTAGAAATTTAGGTGTTTTAAGTAGTTGTGTAATTTAAGATTAGTTGAATTTAAGGATTTTGATAAGGAATTAATTTTCTTTTTGCTTTAATTGAGCTGATTTGAGTTTGGAAATTTCCTATTCTTAGGAATTTCCTTGTGGCCATCATTCCATATTTGGAATTGTTGTAAGCATTGTAATCCTATTGGTTAATTAGCATTATCACTCCATGTGAGGTAATTATGAGGTAATCTCCCTTATTTGGGCAGATATGCAATCCTGCTATCCGTATGGTCTGTGCGACGCGTGACGTCACACAGCGGCGCTCTTAAAGTTTATAAAACGGGGTGTTCGAGTTAGATCTCTCTCTCTCGCCGCAGTTTCGCTCTATTAACCTTTGCTACAATGCACCCGGCCTCGACGATCGCCGTGGACGATGTATTGGCGGCCGCGTCTCAAATTCTCGATGCGTTTGTTAGAGATAGGGCGTGTTAATTCAAGTTATCTTTAGCTAGAATAGGCAACCCGTGGATAGCCTACAATTTCTACAATTTATTTGAGCGAAACATTACTGAAATTAATTTGCAAGATAAAGCTTGCAAATTCTGTGTTCAATGCACGTGTACACCCGTGCAGGATTCCCCAAGTTACTTAGTGCTTCGTAAGTGAAAATTTGTGCTTCGTAATTTAGTTATTTAGTGCTTCGTAAGTGAAATTTCAGTGCGTCGTAATTTAACTTTATGCTTCAAGAAGTTATAAGCCATAGCTTCGCCGAAAGTATTATTCTTGCAGTGTTGTGTCATATTATTATTTCGCAGTGTCGAATAAAAATGGTTAAGTTTAATTAATGTGGTGAATGCGTTGTGCTTCTTTGTGCGTGAACGTGAAGTGTGGCTCCCCCACGCTCCGAATGGATTGGATTAGCCAGGGCATACCATGTAACGACTTTGGAGGGGGTAGATAGAAAATTCACCGAACGGACTTTTCGGTTGGCGCCCAACAAAATACCCGAACAACCCCTGAAGGACTAAAATTATCGCGTGGTACCGTTACAATATATATGTTCTTATTCTTGGGTTTCCCCAGCTAAGACAACATGATGAGTCGAGGACCAAAGCACATGTTGCTAAGTGTAAAAAACGTGTGCAAGTCGGGGATTAGGGATGTGTGGTTGTGTCCATGAATTTCCTAACTACAGTCGGAGATGTCTATGTCAAAGTCACTGGGGCGGCAGAAAAATTTCGACTTGTACAGGTTTCCGAGTTAAGACAGGTTCAACTGTATGCGTGTTGTGTTGAGTACCACAGCCTTCTGGAGTTGTGCTTAAGTGTTTTTGTGAAGTCCTAGTGTGCTGAGGCTGTGGTGCAATGTGTCAGACACCAGACCAGTGGCGGACAGGGCAATGGGTACAACACATGCTCTGTCCTGCCTCCACTGCTTCTGGAACTCTTGGCTAAGTCTGTTTATTTACAGATCTTGCTTCCGTGAGTTTTCTGATGTTTTTGCTGATAGGCACTGCAATGTCAATGAGATACGTCTGTTTGTTGACCTTATCAACAACTGTGATGTCAGGTCTGTTGTGATGTATGGTTTTGTCTGTGTGAATGGGACTGTCCCAGTACAGCTTATGTGAGGGTGACTCTAGTACGCTTTGTGGTGAGTACTTGTAAAATGGGACCGTGTTCTTAATAAGTGAGTATTTGTATGATAGTTGTTGATGGTGATCCCTGATTGTGTAGGTGGAGGTAGTCTGTTTGGGAGAGAAGGGGGCAGCCTGATATTATGTGGTCCATCGTCTCATGTAGTATGGACCGCTTAACTTCCTGCATGTATCGTTATGCGTGTGAGTGTCATGTAGAATGTGTTTTTTGTAGTTATTATTATTATTATTTAGCTTTTGATTTAGAGCCTGATAGTGTTCTATAAGAATTTAATTTCATATGGTTGTATTATTTTTATCTTTCATTGTAACAACTTTGATTCTGGACTCCTCATTTCATTATTCTGTAGTAATGAATTGCCACATAATTTATTTATTTATTTTATTAACCATTCTTTTTTTTTTTGCATTTTAAATTTTTCATTTGTTTTATTTTTGAGGTGTGTGTGTGTTTTCCTTCTGATTAGTATTGGTTTAACCAGGGCTTCTTCTCAGTCCAAATAGGACTTTATTTGATCCAAGCATTGTGTATGTTTGATCGTATGTTAAAGGCTACAATTCTTAATAGCATTTGCTATTTGAATTTTACAAAATATATTTTATGGAATAAATTATATGGTCAAACAGAATATGGCACTTCCAAAATTGAAAATAACAAATTAAACACACACAAACAAATAAAAACATTGTTGTTAGTTTTTACGGAAGTTTCTGTTATTTTCTGCTTTATTTTATGCTGCTGAGCATTTTTCTACAGTTTTCTATTTTGAACAATTAAATGAAAGTTTAAGAAAAATGACCTTACATCAAAAATAAGATTGCTCCAATTTTATGATGTGAGTTTCTTTGATTTTCTTTTCTTAAATTGTCATTTGCTTAATCATAGAAATCAATAATTTATAGTAACTATTAAAGATTCTGCTTCTGAGAGCTTTTCATTTTAAATAGAAGATTTCCATATTTTTTTATCAGTGATTTGTAATTTATATAGTTTTAGTGTTTCTACGACAGTGTACGAATGAAACAAAATAATTAGAATTAAGTTTTATCGGAGATACGTTTTTTTGTTTTCCGTATGCCCGGACTCTTGGCACTTCTGCCTTTGGTCACGTCAGGAAGTGGGAACTATGAGTTATTTAGAAATGAATCGTTCTCCAGGGTAAGTCATAGGAGGTAGCTCACATTATGCCCACAGAAATAGAAAAAGAAAGTCCACATTCAAGCTTACTCGGGATTCGAACCCAGATTCAGACGTTTCAGCCTCAAGGCAGGCCATCGCTTTGACCACAAGGCTGTGTCTGAACGACATCGGAGATACATTGATGACGTGTTAGTCCCTGCAATCGGATCTGCAATTTCTTTGTTTTCAATTTAGAAAGTCAAGCCAATATATCCTAAGACCAAATTGCATTCATTTTCAGCCCAAAAAAGTGAAAACAAAACTTTTCTATTTTATGTTGATAGATTTAGAATCTTACTCCTTTTCCTTAAACCTTTCCATATTATTTCGTCTGAAGTAGTTTCAGCAACATAAATGAATCGGAATTTTTTTATCCTACATCCTTTACGAATTTAAACATAAAAAGAAGTTCTAAAAGTAGCATATACCTAACCGAAATATTAAAACAAAGAAGTCATTTTAATGTCTTAATTTTCGAAAAATGTTGTTTATCACTTTCAAAATCGAGACGACTTAAATCACAAGAAGATCTATTCACTTAAAAGTTTAAATGTTGTCAGGAGGAAATACAGAAGTGCAGACATCGAGCTTTCTTTTTATATTCAAGAATATTTAAAATTAAATTTGCAAAAAGTTCATCTTGCTTAGAGGAAATCAGAACGTCTTAACTTTAATTTGTCATAAGCTTTAAAGTCTTCCACGACAGATTTACGTCCCTTAGTTAAAACTCCCGCATTCCATAACTAAATTGAGGTTTTTTGACTCACGGGAAAGAAACCCGATACCACTATGATACAGGGTTCAGTGAACTCTAGAATCCGCCTGAAGGAGAAATACCTAGAGAAAAAATCCTGACCTCTGCCAGGAATTGAACCCGGCTTCTTCATCCCGCAATCAAATGTGTTCTTACATGAGCTAAGGGGCCCATGACATAATCTATATTTCGAAAAAGATATATATATATACACACACACACATACGGCGTGTGTATGTGTATTTATATATATTTATGTGGGTGCATCTGAACTTCAAAATAAATTTGCTTTTATTAAAAAAACCTGAGGGCGGAGGTTCAAAATTTTGCCTTTCGCCACTGTTTTCGTAATCCTATATACACACACACAATAATTCAATCCGAAGATTGGTTGAAAGTCCACGGAACCCTAGTGACCTCCAAAGGGCGACCCCTAGCAGAAACCGTAACTTATTCTTAGGAACAGATACTGGAGTGGTTTCCCGTTGCCTTCTCCAGGACGCCATTACGGAATGACGTCAGACCGAAGAGAAAGTGAAGAAGAGGCTTACAACACAGGAAAGGAAATTGAAACATCCATGCTCACAACCGGGATTTGAACTATATATATATATATATATATATAGTAACCTAAAACAATATAAACTAAATTCAGCAAATTTAAAGCAAAGAGAAAATTAAATTTAAATTCCTTAACTAAATCTAACTTAAGCTAAGCTAAGATTATTCAATTGCCTAAAATACTTAAATTCCTAACATTAAATCCTAATATTTTAAATTAAAGATTTCACTCCTAAAATCCTAAGCTAAGCTAAATTAAAGTTTGAATAAAAAAAAAAAAACTGACAATAGCTAAAACTGTGACTAACGAAGTCTTTCGCCATTAGCCTTTACAAAACAATTATTTTGAAATTATTTTTCTTAACTGACATCTCTTTTATCTTTACAATAATAATAATATTAAATTCTAAAATTTTAAATTACAATAAATCGACATATGAGTATTGTCACAATATATATATATATATATATATAAATAAATTTATATTTTTTTTTTTTTTTTTTTACAAATTCGAATATCAAATGTAGCCTAGCTTTTTCTTTGATTTTTCGTAAATAAGTAAAATAAAGATAGGTTTAATGAAAAATATCTGTTTACAGAATCTCCTGCGATTCCTGTAAAAACAAAATCTCCACTAAAAACTCGCTACCAATTGCTTAATGAATTCCAAGCAAAATTAATTCCTTTGAATTTCATGACTATAAAGCAAATTAAAATTTTCTTCAACATATTGTTAAGGAAATTTTGTTGTTACATAGATTATTAATATTCATTTATTATCTTTTTAAATTTGGCGCCATCAATAACATTTCTTCCATTTCAGTCGAAAGATGTGGTCAGTGATTGAACCATATTAATCAACTCGTCAGAACCATCCAGTTTGTTTGAAACCAAGTGGTTAATTAATGGTATTAACGAGTTAATGAAGATTTCTATCCTTCAAAGAGGTAAGACATTGAATATCCTTAATAATTATAAAATTGAAATTTGATGAAACCGAGACAGATTTCCTGAGGATCCACCGAAACATTTAATACAGAGCCAAGTTACTAAAAATAAAATAAAAATAATCATAATAGAAATAAAGATTTGGATCGAAAATAATCTTTTCCTAATTGAAATTATAACATTTAGACTAGAATTATGAAAACATCGTTGAATCTTTTTAGGGAAAAGATGCAATATGATTTATTTATTTATTAAATGAATGAAAAATGAATTTGATGATTCCTGATATTTAGGCAAACAATAGAATCCGAGATAAAGACGTTAATAATAAATTTACAAAACACTAATTAAAATAAGAAGGAGATTAATGATTAAAGGTAAATAACTCCAAAGTTAAGAAAAATGTAGGCTGGAGAAGAATCGGAAGAATTTGTATAAAATTAGGCCTATTATTGTGATTATATAAAATGTTTCTTGGATATTGCAATTTTTTTTAAGATTGACTTATTAAATTTTATATGATAAAAATTTGGAATAATATAAATGTGATTTGTTGCTCAATCTTGGTTAATTATTAATTATAATCGTTTTATTTGAAATGGAATATTGTTATATTATTTTACAATTAAGTTTATAGTTGAAGTTATTTATGTTTATCGAAGTGACTTAATAAAATTTAAAATTATAAAAGTCTGTTAAAGGTTATAATATATTTGATTACCTATAATTCAGTTGACGATAATATTTATCGTAATTCATAATATTCAACTTTCATAAACAAATAAATCATTAATTCGAACTAAAAGTAATCATTAAACTTATAATGCATTTTCAAATATTTATTACAAGATCTATTTTAAAAAAACCTAATAGGAATTTAAAACGAAAAAATTGGACTTTTAAAACAATGGTAAGCTCAAATGTAAATTTTTAAAACTATGAAAAAAAATTGTATTAATGCAATAAAAAAATACATGAAGAAATAAATGAGCTTATCCAATTCGTTGTTTATCTATTTTTTCTCTTTATTTCACTAACAAATCTTTTGATTCTGTATATTTATTTATTAATTTCTAGGTTTGTTTATTTCGTTTATTTTTTTTTTTTCGTTTGTTCTTTTATTTCTTGGTTTATTTAATTTTTTTTTCAATCTTTTTCTTTTTTATTATATCTTGTAAAATTCAGTTTTTTTTTTTTAATTAGCTGATTTAGTTTAGGAAACCTTTTTTAATCACGAGAACAGTTCATAGTTGTTTGTTTATCCCAATTTACAAAAAAAATAAAAAAAATCCCATTTTCTTAGAAATAAATGAAGAAGCATTATTTTTTTTCTTTTCAAACAAAATCAAAATTTATTAATTTTATTTTGAAAACTTGAGCTGAAATTTTTATTCCCTCATTGAATCGCAGAGTGTGAATGATTTAATCAAACGCCCAACAAATTAGGTCAGAAAAATTTAAAAAAAGAAAAAAGGTTTAATTTGCATTTTAAACCGAAATATGGTGACAGTCGGAGCATCCATCTTATTATAGGCCTACGCAAACCTAAAAAGCAGATTGTTTAAGTTACCTTTTCAAACAAATATCACATAAAATTCTTTAACATTTCGTTGTTTGTAAAAAAAAAAAAAAACGTTAACCCTTCCAAATTTTGAAACGTTGATTAAAAACTAGAAACAGGATTCTTTTGAGCTTATTATCATCGTAAGAGCAAACTAGGTCATTTATTGTGATTTAGGCCTTACCAATTATTCGAGCCCAGTTGAATACATTTCCATTGCATTGAATTACTCACCTTCCATATCGGCATCTTCTTATCATCGCAGACTAAGATCGGTGACACTGAAACATTTTGACCAAGAAAATAAAACCATATACTGAGCAAACATCTCGGCAACTAACATTTTTGTCTCCAACTTGTTTTCTGATTTTTCTTTTTAGGACATCAACTGAAGTATATAACGGATGTTGCTTCACGATAGCTTTTATGTAAATTGAATGGATGCAGTCTTTTTATTATTATTATTCGTTTCTGTACAATAAAAAACGCATTGAACCAGGAATGTTCTTTATAGAATATGTTAAAAGCACTTCCGAAAAAACAAATATTGTGTTAAACTGTTGCAAATAAATAAGAAAAGAAAATTTTGCACAAGCGAAAAAAAAAAAATCAGTACAGGATTTCTTTGAATCGAGAATAAAAGACGCCTACTCGCGTGGGAGAGACTCAAATCAGTAATAGGTTCAAAAAAAATTGCATTCGCTTACTAGGAGATAGTTATAAGCTCATACGCACTTAAAATTCACACTTAACTTAAAACGTGAAAATCTATTTTGTCTAGAAATAGGTAAAAAACGACGGCACAACGCTAAAGTAAGGAATTCGCACCCTGAGCTGTCACCGGAAAGATACTTGGGACGGACCGTTTCGTCCTTTTTAGGACTCATCAACCAGCCAAACTCCATCGATGACAGACTTGATCTAATCAGGCACGTTAAATTTCTCTTCATCTATTTTGTCTGTAGGCATTAAATGACAGTAGCACTTCAAGAGCGTTACACCTAATTTCTCCATTAACTTTTCACAGCTAATGCTGCGACCACGTACAATCCAATGACTACTTTTGGAAACTTCCGTTTACTTTAGAAAAATGAATTATCCAATGGATTTCATTATCACTCTTACCTGTCCATTATCTAAACAATATTAAAGTAATGTCTCTTTCAAGGATTGTATTAACAATAGAAAAAGCGGACATTTCCCTAGTATGTGAATGAACAACGATTTTTAGAGAACACATTCAAGGAGAATAATTTACCTAAAATCAGAAATAATGATAAAAAATTCTCCGCGTAATGATGATAAAAATTTGAAGAAATTGTTACTGTTTATTTAACTATTACAAGAATCTTAAAAATTTAAAACATTTGGAAACTAATTTTTTCCTGATAATTTTATCCAACATCTTATCAGCATATTATACTTCTCTGAGAAAGTTATAGCAGAGGTAGCCAAGTTTGTTTAATGTAAGAGCTTTAAACGATAAACTTCAGATGTTACGCTGATTTTGATACAAAAAGTTCTGTGTACGAAATAATATTTTTTCTCGTATATAGTTTTCTAGCTATTAACTTTTTATTAGCTTCACAAATTACAGAAATATTTTCAACTCACTGCTATAATAAAATGGGTCTTCCTCAGATGCATTCGTGGTAACATTTTTTCTGTCAAAATTAAATAGATTTAAATTTCAATTGACTGGAATTTTTCAGAAATTACGATATTCAGTTCTGTTTACTTTTAATATATTGTTTAGATAAGATTATCTATTTCATTTGTCCAACATGGGTCTACAGAGAGTTGTAATTTATCAATTGATGCACGCAATTATTAAAAAAAAACAACAAAAAAAAACTTGCTTTATATAAGACAGTCCTTCTTCTAAAAACCATCTTTCTTAAGATTTTTGTAATTATTTTATTCTTTCACTTGTTAGATATGGCGGCGACTTCTCCATTATCTTTCGCACTGTTTTATGGAGAATTTAAGCGTGTAAAATATTCCATTCATGATTCTTTTTGATGGGTTACAACGAGAAGAGAAAATATTTCAAATCTGTTATTTATCCGCGACTGTTGTTAAAATATCTTTTGAAAAGAATTTAACGATTTTCTTTTGTTTCTATCATTTTTATTGAGATATCAAAATACGTGAGAGATATTTACAAATTCATATTTTTTAAATTATTGAGAGTTCTGTATGTTGACATTTTCCAGTCCAAAGTTCATTAAAATTCACCGTCAATTGCGTTTAAAAGCGTTTAATTTGTTGTCCGACGGCCAAAACCAACGAAAACTCCGTACAGAGATATCGTTCTCCCACGAGCACATGGTGTCATATATGAATTTGCCGTAGGTTCCCCTGCAGCACAGTGGGAGGCTGCTCAGGCTTCTGTATTGCTTCATATCATTACACTGATCGTCCATTGGAATGTAGACTCCTGCCATCATACTTTCCCCTGGTGGCGAAATCATGCGGTTCTCCACTTGACAAGCGTTCCGTTGCCTAGAAGCAATAAAAAAAAATACATTTTAATTTAAATACAGCAGAAATCCAAAAATAGGTAAAAAAAAAAAAAAAAAATCAAAATAAATCATTTTGATAAGACAGACAGGTCCAATCCTGTTCGTATAAAAGGGTTTTTATTATTATTATGATTTTGTAAGATTTTTTAAAATTCTTAATTTTAACTTTAGTTTGATTTTGTTTCGGTTATCCAGAAAAAAGAATAACTTTACAGATAAGCCCTCAGCTCAGTAAGGTTAAGGATTCCACCTCCGCTACCGAAAGTGGTTCCCCAACCAAAAGCACAACAATTAAAAATAAACTGACAAATAAACAGCTTTAAATCCCTTGTCCTGACCACTGCCGGCTCAAAGAGATTTAATGTGGGAAAGAAACAACTAAAAAACTAGTAACTTAATAAAAAATAAAATTCTGATCTTATCATCGAAGGTAAATCTGGCTGAGGACGCCTGTAAGGCAGAAACGGCCGTCCCAGATTTCCGTCGGTGATAGCTCAGAATGCAGATCTTTATTGTGGTATATTTTGATTTTTTAATTTACTGTACAGAATTTACTTAAAGACCGACTGTCACTTATTAATGGCGTCAATCCCATATAATCTATAAACTGTATTTTTGTTTTAGACTATGATTATCTTGGGAATATTGTGGAGGAAGGATTAGTTAATGGAGTTGCTTATGTATTATTGTTATGGGCGTAATCTTAACATTTTTAAGTTGAACTCCAAATCCATCAGGTATCTGAGAACAACACCAGCTTTGACTCGAACATAAATTGGATCCTGATAATCTTAATGATAACTTATAAGTTATCAACGATTTTAAATCTGGTCTTTTATGTATAGATTTCCTCGTTGTTCATTTGTTACTCAAAATATTGATTTATTATTAATTAAGATAAGACATGAATATGAATTAAACTGATTTTAAAACCCGAATAAGAAATTTCAATTGTTATTGGAATTAAAGTAAAAACGAAAGTTTAAATTCAGAAAATTAATTCATTTCAAATTAGCATTAACAAAATTCTCTACAAATGTATGTCTTACAAGCACACGACTGAAATCAAATACGAAATATTAGATTAAACTCTTACTAACCATTTTGATGTCTTGGTACTCATTCGAGGCTGAAGAATTTCTTTAACACATTCGTCCAAACAGGAAGCAATTCTTGATTCACAAGTACACGACGGATTTTGGGTGTTGCCATCACATACGTTGTAGTAAGTCTTGACCACAGTTGCCTTTCGTTGTGTGGGAGTGAAAAGCCCACAATTGCACTGAATTCTGTCAAGAAAAGAAAAAGTTTTTATTGATTGTTCCATAACTTTAAGTTTTAAATGTCTGTAAACAAATATAAAACTCGTTTTGAAGACAATATGAGAATTTGAATTTACATAATATCAAAGCTTACATAATATAATTTTAATCATTTTTTAAAAAATATAATGAAATAAATTTTTATTATAATAAGCGCTAATACGTTTTCCTCATGGATATCAATGGACAGTTACATTATAACTAAGTTAATGATTAAATAACTCCTAATTCCCATTGATTACACTAGGCTTAGAATGGGAACAGGTTCACTTTTATTCCTCATTGGATGTAAAATTAGACCAGTATGATTAAGTTCTGAATCTCCATGATATTTCAGAGGCTATTGTCCTGACCCTTTGTAATTGTAGGGTGGCTGAGTGGGGGTGCCCTTATCAGGTTAATGATAATGAACTAGTCTACAATAATGTGTAAACTATTTCTAAAATGTAGAGGCACCGGGTGATTAATATTCACATTTCACTGAGGTTCAAAAAACATATAAAGTCCAATTTCAAAAGAATTTATGTAGAGTGAAAATTTTAAGCTGTTAAATATTGTTTTGCATTAAACCCACTAAAAGAATAGGAAAAGGACAGTTTTAGTGGTGAGTTACTCTTATACAGTTGATAATAAACAATTTTAGAGGATATGGATTTTATCTAGTCTTAAATTGAACTCTGGTTTTAACCTCTGTATTTGAAAACTGCTTCATTTTAATATTATTACGGAGATAGAAGTTGGAATTGGTTTTGTTCATTTCCGTTTTGGAATCTCTGGTTTTCTCAAAAATTTTCAAAGTAAAGTTCTCATGACAGGAGATTAATTGTTTTACAATGGGGTATTGAAGGTAATCGAGAAATGGACAAAAGTAGATTGGACAGATAGAGGTCATCGAATGGTCTGTGAGAATAGAGAGACTGAAACAGATGAATAAAACTGTGAAGAGAGAAAACAACTACTGTAATAGATAACAACAAGGAGTTTCAAGAACTTTAAGCCTACTTCCCTTAAAATGTCTTCATTTTTTTTCTTTGGATTCTACTTTTTTTTTTTTTTGAACAAAGAAGAAGAAAAAAGTTGTGAAAACGACAAAAACAAAAAGTTTACGTTTATTTTCGAATTTTAGTATCTTCTGAATACAAAGAGATTTTGCATTTCCTTAACAGAAGAAGAAAAAAAACCAACTTAATCAATCCGCGTTACTTCAGTAAGTTCTCGAACTTTAATTACCGAGCGCTAATGAATGGATTAACAAGGAAGGGATTAAAATTCTTTTTTTATTAATAGAAACAGGACAGTTTCTCTCACTATTAATCTCACTCTGATGGCTTCCATTTCACTGAATGTATTGTAATTTTCATTGGTTTTAAAATGACACGTGGTTTTCAAAAGACCTGAACTCCTTCAAAAATTGAAAAAAAATAAAAAAAAATGTTCTTTTCAGTGAATGAAGTGAAAATCATTGATTATTTATTAATTATTTTCTTAAATTACTGTAATTAACGTTATAATATTATTAGAATATTTTACTGTATTTCCAGTAAAATTTGATTAAAAAAAGAAAGGAAACAAATATCTCAGTTGAAACTAGTTTTCTTTTATGATTAATTAGAATTTTAAATATAAGTTATAATAATTCAAATTTCTTTAATTTTTTTCCAAAAAAGAAAAATGTCCATTGATATCAATAGCGATGTTAATTCAGTATTAATTTTGGACTTTTTCATAGTAATTGCTTATTACAAAAAAGTAAAGTTAAAAAAATAAATATTTTTTTTTTTTTTGTAAAACGATTTATTTTATCACAACAATAATTAAAGTTTTCTTTTATGTAAATTATAAATTTGAAATTTTGCTTTTACTTATTTACATATTTTTCAAAAATACAAACTTTTTTTTTTTTTTAATACCTGGAAAAAACAAGTAAACGTGAATTGTCCATTTCTCTTTTATTTGATAACATTTAAAAAAATTAATGTGCTTAAGGAAGTATTTGCAAACGAAAGAAAGGTTTGAAGAAATCAACGGAATCGTTTCACTTCCTTAGATTGTCTCAAGAGAAATGAAATTTCTACTTTTCTGTTTTTACAAATTTTTAATGAACTCGGGAACGGATCCGAATGAAAGTGAAAACTTAGGAGAAAGTGAAAACTCCCCTGATTAGTTCAATTCTGTAGGACATGGTTTCTCAACCTTTTTTTACTCATGGACCCCTTTTCCCTTCTTTTTTTTTTTGGTGGACCCCCTCATAGCCAAAAAGTAAAGGGATTATATTAATAATCAACGAAATAGTAAATGATTATGCTTTATTTTGAATGAAAACTAATTTAATACAAATAAATTATTCTGCAGTGGTAAATAATTCATAATAAACCATTTTAAAATAAGTGTGATTCAATGTGATCCCTGTGGACCCCGAAGAATATTACCCCGGTTGAGAAGCCCTGCTCTAGGATGACAGAAGTAGGAATTGCTCGTGATTTCCCACAAGAATCACCTCGGAAAATATTGTCTGTTTTATGACAAAGTTAATTTGGGTTCATTCACCTCCTATTTGGGTAAAAAACATTTTTTCTTTTTTTGGAACCGATCTGAATAAAGAACTAGATAGCAGTGGGTGGAGGGTTTTATTTGGAAACAGAGGCGTCACTGTTTTTTGCATTGAATGGATTTGGATTGAATCCGATGACGACTTGGGTGTTGACATCAATGAAAAATAAAAGAATTTCAACAAAACCAAAGAAAAAAAAAAAAAAAAGGTTTTAAAAGGAATTTGATCCCATTGAATATTACCAAGAAGTGTTTAGATTAAACTCAAGATACAGAAATGGAAAGGAAATTATCAAAATCAGAAAATAAAATCATAAAAGGCGTTCTTTGATTTATTCATGTGAATGCTGCTCTTGAAATAATTAAAAAAAAATAATATTAAATTTGTTAAAAATGGATATGTTCTAGTAGGCGTATCTAGGGATTGTAATATCGTTGTAGTCAATTCAATCAAACAACAACCGCTGTTTCCTTTCTCAGATTGGGGGCGGGGGGGTTAGAGACGTATCAATGAACTTTCCGACAAAAAACCAAAGTCCAAAATCCTAGATTTCTTTCATTTTAGGATAGAGTAGGTTCTACCAACTCTTCCTACCTCAATACACCAGTGATGTTCTTTTAAATTTCAGTTCCAAGTCGTCTGCAACGTTTGTGTTTCGAAAGAGATTCCAAGAATGACTTCTTTGTAATCCAAGCCCTGAAACCAGGTTAGATGACTATTGAAACAGTTACAGAATTATAAACGTCATTATGATGCTTTTCATGCGATTCTAGTATTTTTAACATCACAGGTGAATGAGTAGCCACTGCCCAAACTTAGTTCAAACTAAATGTTATTAGCTAAACTATAATAATTCTGCAAAAATAATAATATATAGCAGCAATTCTTGATCATAAAATCAACAACATTTTTCAACTTAAGCAAGAAAAAAAAAGTTTACATTTCATTGAAACCTGGTATCAGGGCTCCCACAGGGAGAAGTCATTTGGTCCCTCAGCACCGGGACCCGCCAGTCAAAGGAGCCCCAGCTGAGGTCTTAATCGAAGGAAAAAAAAAACAACAAATGAATTAGCTATATGTTACTTCTAGACTTTTGTTTATAATTAAGTCTACATTTTATATAAACTACTTTTCTGCTTGAACTGTTTGCAAAGAGCTATTCTGCATTTCAATGTTTGCATCTAGAGAATATTTTCTACACTTCCTTCCTATACTTTTGGGTAGAGCTGGATAAAGTAGATGTTGGTATTAAATTAATTTACTCTAAAAAATAATGCTAATAACTGTTTGTTTAAAAGGGAGAAATAGGAAATCGTCCGGTGTTTTCGTCTTATTTTTGTCTAAGAATCTATGATTTGGTCATAAGGTGGAGGCCGTTGTGTATCATCGAGAACAGATATATTTATTGAATTATTAATTAATTGGTACGGTACGCACCGAGTGCGAGCTTCGTAGCGAAGCATCCGTGTTCAAGGGAGCGCTAGTGTTCCCAATATGGCAAACCCCTAGCAGACTCCCGGGAATTTCTAGGGAAAGATACTGAGATGGTTTCCCGTTGCCTTCTTCAGGACGCCATTATGGAATGACGTCAGACCCGAAGAGAAAGTGAAGAAGAGGCTGACAAACACAGGAAAGGAAACTGAAACATCCATGCTCTCGACCGGGATTTGAACTCGGGTACGGGCCACACGGCAGACCGCACGACCACGCCGGCACGGCATTTATTGAATACCTTACGTTATTAAGTTATGAGCTTCTTCCTGCTGTTTTTATTTTTTTTTTAATGAATTCTAAGGAGGTGAATTTCTAATTTCTCTTTGCCATTCCCTGCTTCTTTTAAAAAATGCTTTTTAACAAGTTACAAAACAATAATTAATAAAACTCAGGAATTAAGTAGCTTGAAAAAGTTTAAACAGAACAACAAAATAAGATTACATAAGATAATAAAATATTTCAGTCTTTTTTATGAAACAATGAGTCGATGACGAATCGAAATAGTGCGCGTAATTTTATTTTAAGTTGAGTGGGGAAAGAAATGGAACCTCCTTGAATACAAACTAAAAACATAAAAACACATTAAAAATAAAGAAAAAGAGAATTCATGTGCTGGGCTCTGCCAGCCTCAAAGAATTTCTTATGCGCATCTAAATAAAGAAAATGTTTTAACACATTAAAATTTGAGACTAACGTTCAAACTGACATCTCGAAACAAGCCTGTTTCACGCTGATTAGAGGCGATCATCAGTTGAGAGTAGCAGAATGAACAAAGCAGGGCTCATAATGGGAGGTGGATTTGAGGTTGAGTGGGGAAAGATGTGTGTGTGGAAAGTTGGTCTTAACCTTTTAATTTTATTTTATTTTAAACTTTTTGAAAGGTATTTGTTATTCACTTACTTTTGCTTTTTACTTTTTTTCTGCGTGTTTTGTTTTATTATTTTATTAATTAAATTTAAATAAAGGTATTAGTTTATTTCGACTTTTATCTCTTCTAAGATCAGTAAAATTACTAAAACATTTACCATGAATTACTATATACGATAAACCATTTGTTCACTCATTGTACTTTGTTTCCTAATAGGACTATGTCCATTGTTTAGGAATATTTTCTATCTATCTATCTATGTTTTAGCTCAAGTCTTTTAAATAGTTAATCTTCCCTTAACTTTTAAACCAATAAACGTTTTCTTGCAACTTGATATGCATTATTTACTTATTCTCTTTCTTTCATGTTTTAAAATTTCTCTGTTTGGATCCTTTCGAGAATTTTGAACGAAAAGGTGATTAATTTTCCTTTAAAATGCTTTAGAAACTATTCACTGTCACTAAATTCCTTTGGAGGTTCTACGTGACCTTTGAAATACTTGCTTTGATTCAAACAAATTAGATTCAATATTTGCGGATACTTTTTTGCAAATGGAAAATATAATAATAAGTTGTTTTCAGAGGGTTTGGGAATTTGTAAATATTTATAAATATATTTATAAATATATGCTTTTTTTAAAAAAAAAGAAAAAAAAAAAAAGAAAGAAGAAGAAAAAGAAATTGACTATTTTTATAAATAATCTTTATATATACAGATATCAGACTTTGAACTTCTGCTTCTGTTATCACTTTTTCCCAGTAGAAGTATTAATTAAAATACTCTTAAGAAGGAAAACAAAACAAAAAACATTCAAACAAAACTGAAGACGAGAAGTGTTCTGAATTGATCAACAATGAAACAATGCGTACTGTTTGTTTCCTATGTAGAATTATTAATAAAACAATACAATCTGAAATCAATGTCTGCGACGTAGCACGCGCTGCTTTCATTGTTTAGATATTTTGTTCTATCTAAACGTAAAACATCATCCCGATAAAAAAAAAAAACAAAAAATGCGCAATGTGATTGTATTCTGTTTACATCTACTAATATTAATTTTAAATGGTCAAAATTCATTCCAACAGTTAGAACTAAGTTATTCTAAATATAAGCTCTCCTACAAAAAATGCATTGAAATTTAGCAAAACTTGAATTTTAGGAAAACGCCTTCAATTAATAAATTTATTTTATCTTTAATTTCATTTGAAATAATATCAGATAAAAAAACACTTATAAGAGAAAGGAAATTTTGCTTTAGAAAAAGTTTTTTCTTTTATAAATAATTTTAATCAAGAATAATATTAAAAATGCATTCAGTTAAAAAGAAAAAAAAAATCTGATTGCTTTAATCTTTGCATTTAAGAGATTTAAGGAATTTAAATACTTTGAGGGGAAAAAATATAAAAGAAAAAAAAAATAAATAAAAAGAATAAAAACTCACGCAAAGGTTGTTGTTGCAAGTGAAGTCACGAAGACTAAAAGACAAAGGGAAGTGAACGAATACATCTTAGAGGTTTGAATAGAACTCAGCCACTGCGTTTATTTATATAGATACAGGACCCCTATCTAGAGACGCCTTTCAATGGGACGTCATTACAACGTCACTCCGTAACCACTTCCTGTCTTCACCTGAATTTATCCACAGTGGAATATCCAGAGGAGCAAAGGAGGCCGAGGGAACAATGCCAGGGGCTATTCGTGGAATACGATCATGATTCGAATCCTTTCTACTTTTTTTTTTATCTTTCTTTTCTTTCGTTTCCCCCAAACAATTAAGGCGACAAAAAAATGAAAATTAAAAAATAAAAATAAATAAAGAAGGAATAAGAAAAGAAAGAAAAACTACCACTTTTCTTAGTATATTTTATTATGATTAACTTTTCTTCATCAACAATTGATTATGCTAATTAAATCACTTTCGTAATAATAAGAAAACAAAAAAAAAAAACAGTAAAAAATAAAATTAAAATTCAATACAGAAAGAAATAAAATAATACTTTTTGTAATCTTTGAGAGATAGATGGTTGACGCTTAAGGAATTCCAGTGTCTGTTACAGATAACCTAATGCTAACCTTGAACTACAACACGCACACTTTACATTTACGCAGCCGACACCTATTGCTTTCTTAATAGACTGTAACTCCCTCGGAATAAAAAAAAATCTCATTTATTTGTGTTAATAAAACTGAATTTACATTTCAAGAATAAAATATTCGTTAATGAGCCA
>JAFIDM010000004.1:65968890-65982205 GCA_023159025.1 Thereuonema tuberculata
AATGCAGCTAAGTAACAATCGCCCACAGATATCTGAGAGGAACTGTACAATTAGTGTGGATTTAACTTTAACAAGCATTCTATACATAATCACAAGTTGTAATAATGAATAGTTAAAAACTTAAACCCAGTTTCAGTAAAAGATCGGGAGTGACGTCATTGAGCCAAGTTACCTGGCGTGAAACATAGTTCCATCTTTCTGTAATTATCGTTCTTCAAGCAAAAGGTTTTGTAAGATGTGAAATTACTTTAAATTTGTACTGATATTTAATAAAGAGTTTAAGATTATTTTTTATGGAAATTTTCAAACTAGTAAACAATCAATCTATTTGGCTACTATTTGGGTTTTAAAATTTATTGAACAAGGTATTTTATCTATTCTTCTTCTCTAATCTTATTTTAATGTGAGAATGTACCTTTTCTCTTATATTTTCGAATATTTGAATATCTTATGAATACTTGTAAAACGGCTTCTTACGAAAGTTTCTTATCTTTTTTTTTTTGCTAAACCCGATTCTTTTCTATTTATTTATTTTTCTAACTCTGTAACATATTGTTTGTAAGTTTATTTCACTAATGTATTTTGCGTATTTATTTAGGTATATTTAATTTATATTTTGCTTGTTTATTTCTCTTATTTTTATTAAATATTGCCACCACTGTTCCTCAAAGTGTGATTCGTTCATGTCCGTTGTGTCATATTTTTACTAACCTTATAATGCTGTTTTTTTTTTTTTAGTCTTGTCTTGATTGACATTATTAGTTTTTAGATTTATGGGTTAATAAATTAAAATATAATTTATTATGGCGAATATTTCCATATACTACATAAATAGCCCAGATCTCTTTCTGCTCCAATTATAATACAAAACATGTCAAATTTAGAGTTGAAGAATCGTCTTCGTTTATATGTTAGTTTGTTATTGAATGAGTATTCTATAGCATAAAAGGAAATGTACTGTTGTTATTTATTTTTAAACATTAAAAACTACTTTTTAAATAGAATCCACAGAATACAGATAGTTTGTCTTATATACCGATAGTCATCGACATAATGTCTTTTTCGATGGAAACACCAATTTATTAATAACACTTGAGAAATCAGATTGAATCAGTTTTGTTTGATATATTCCTAAGGTCTTTGCCAACACGTAAGAAGTTAAATGTCATGGAGAGAATTCTTTCTACGTTGTTCCCTTTGTAAGACTCCCTCCATTGATGAAAATTCATTGAATTGTGAATTTGAAATTGTGACTTGTGAATTACAAAGATACCAAGTAATAATTTGCAAATATTGGCAATAGGATTAATGAAAGAACTTGGGATTTGGATTACCGGTTTTTTATTTCTGTAAATTCAAATTTAATCTTTTAGTAGAGGTTCATTCAATTTTATTTTGAATTTTTTTAATTGATTGCTGCCTCCGTTATATGTATTTGTCACTTCACTGCAAAGATCCCAAAGGCGAATTTCTAAATACAAGACATGACAATAACAAATTATGAATAAACCCAAATCTATGACATAAAAGCAGCGATTGTGTTAATTTCAGTCAATATTTTGGTTAATAAAAAAATCTGAAATCTCCTGAATTAATGTCATTATTGACATTTCAGTTTCTGAAGATTTTTTTTTTTTCATTTCTTTATTTTAGATTTCTTTATACATATCTCATTGTTTTCTGGAGATAATTTCATCTTGATAATAAAAAAAGATCAATTACTAAATATTTATCAGGAGTAATGTTGAAATAGTTTTGTTGATATTCACTTAATATTAGGTACTTTAAAGGTCAGGAATTTAATGTTGAATTCGACATTTTTCCTGCACTTACTTTCAAAGGCATTCACAGATTGAACGTTTAAAAATATTTCTTTAATTAAAGAATATATTTACTTTCATTTATAAATATATTCATTGGATAATTCCAAGTTGCATTATCAAAAGTAATGGGCGCTAGAAAGTCTCTTTTAAAGTTTGTATCAAATTGCCTTTGTTAATTAGAAATACTACTTTTAAAATAACTTAGTATTTCATAAAAAAAATAAATCAGATTGTGATATTTGTTTATTTTCCTATAAATCTAAGTGTTATTATTAAATTGTGGCAATAGAAATTAATAGGGTTGGTGGCCTTATTAAGGAACTATTACTTTCTATCGTAATTTTTTTACTTAACGGATAAAATCTCCATTGACATCTTTTGTTTTTGAAGCCTCAATTTATCAATTGTAAAATTTAATTTCGTTTGCTTATAAAGGAAATGTTTTTTATTTTCATTGCATTAAATTAAACATTTAAATATTTTAAAGAAAGTAATTGAAAAACATTAATCGAAGAATAACAATAAGTAATTAGCTTTTAGTTTGAATATTTAATAAAATAATTCTCTTTGGAGGAGCTAAAATAATACTTCAGTTGAAGGCGTGAATGAAGAATAAACACAGAAACAAGCAAACCATTACTAAATTATTTCAATTGTTAATTAGTTCACGTAAGAGTAACAGTTGCGACAAGTGCACATTTGGTTATTCTTGAATGCTTTTTGTAATACAAAGGAATAATTAAACTACAAATTAAACTATTAAACTATAATTAAAATCACTGAGCTACTTTTGGAATATTTGACACCAGGACAGTCTGTTTCGAGGTTATTACCTTTCTTCAGCTGGATTCACCCAGTGTCTGCAGCTCAATGATATCAAAGGAATGTAAACAAAAGACAAGGAAACAGTATGAATGGCCTTTCATATAAAAAAACATCAAAAATAAAAAAAGGGTAATTACTTAATGCTCGCCATTTGGAATAATTTATATTCCAAAAGTAGCTCAGTGATTTTATTTGTAGTGCTTTTCTATCTCTTTTTATTTCTTTGTAAAATGTTTCTAAGCTTTTTGTAATGTTTGTATGAGTCGCTTTTAAATTCAGTTGAATTAATGAAATGATGCAGCAAAATATCTAATTGTGGCGTATTAGCATGAGCCACCTACCAATCAGTTCATCTGAAACTATAGAATCCCTTCACATGATAAAGATCCAAGAAAACTGAAAACAGGATGAACACTAATAATAATCAGAGACCTGTAAGACCAGAACACGCGTCGGTGATGTTGCTGCAACAATGAGTGTGACGTCATCACCATTTCTCTCTCTTCCGCTTGGGCTATTAAGTCTAGAGCGATGAACAAGCACGGAAACATGACCTCAAAGTCTATCCCCAATTCGACATTGAAATGGAAATTGAAAAATTACATTATTGTTTTCAGGAAATGATTTCAATACACTTGGCTTTCGGAGAAACTGTGTTTGTTTTGTGAAGTTGTTATTCCTAGGATCAGACAGTGAAATAGTAGGATGTTCCAATAAGATTCAGGTCAATTAGTAATTAGAATTAGTTCATTTACACAATCGCTGCTTTTATGTCGTAGATATTGGGTTTATTCATAATTTGTTATTGGTATGTCTTCTATTTAGAAATTAGCCTTTGGGATCTTTGCAGATAAATTTGCAGTACCAATTCCACTGACACAGTCGATTGGGTCAAAAGGAAAATCATTAATGCATTGATAAAGAAAATTCTTTGTTTGGGAAGCTTTTTTTGCTTTATTTGTACCCAGGAGGAAACCGTTTGTGAACGAATGTGTGTTTCTAGAGCTTATATTAAAATCAATCACAAACTCCTGATAATTTCAAAAAAAAAAAAAAAAAAAAAATACACCAAAACCTTAAAAAAAAAAATAATGTCAATAATTAGAATAAAAATACTTAAACTAATACTACAAAATTAATACAATCATAAGAGCAAATCTAAAACTAAGTAGATTTAGAAAACAGCAAAACTAATATCAGTTGTAAATTTGAAAGCTATTTATATGTTAATTAAACAAGGTAGGGATAGCGATTAGTAAACCAATCTCAATGCTTCGCAACGACTTCTGATTCAATTATGTTGAATTATTGCTTTAATTTCCTTATTATTATAAATGTGATTGCTGCGAATGCCAAAGGCGCAATTGTTGCGATTATGATGATTGTTGCTGAGCTGTATTATAGATATGATTGTTGCGAATGCAAAAGGCGCAATTGTTGCGATTGTTGTGCTTAATGATAATTTTAATGATACTTGTCCACAGACAGACGGACAAACCGGGACTAGTAGGCTTTCTATCAGAAGCCTAAAACTATATATATATATATACAAGGTGTTCATAATTAAAGTTCACATTTCGAAAGGCTATAACTGGAAACCAATCAGCGGAACGACTTCGTATTTCACATGAGGACGTCCGTGGCGATGGAATTTTGTTTTCCCCCCCCCCCCAAAAAAAAAAACAAACAAACAAACCAAAATAATTCCGAAGGTGGCCGCTAGGGTGATTTAAGCGCTGCAATACTGTAGTGGATAATGCAAGTGATAAAATACACATATCATGACACGTTATTGAAAACTGCTATAAAGAAGACAGGTGAGGAATCATCATTTCATTGCATAACGACAATGTTACCAAAGGATCGCGCACTTCTTGTGAAGCTGTTTTATCAAAAAACAGTTATGCTTTAACAGCATTGAGAAAGTTTAGGTTTTCATGCAGAATGGTACTCCCATCTCACATTACCACCCCCTTGAAGCAAACGGTTACTTCGGGCTACTTTTTACCCCACGACAGAATCAACAGCCGCCATTTTTGTACAATGTGGCCAGCACGTTCGCAAGATTTCAACCCACTGCGACCTTTGGCTATGGGGGAATCTCTAAGACCTTATCGTGAACATCTAGCCAACTTTAGGTTGTGTTTGTGGCCACATAGCATCATTTTACTACCTTACTTAAGGAGTGAAGAAAAAAAATCTCATGGGGATTGCACGAGTTAGACGAAAGCAGTTTTGAAAATCAAAGACGAAATATAATTTCTCTGCATCTTTTCACTATTGCACTTTATAATTAACACAAATTAAAGCTTATAACTTTTGAACTAATCAATTATTTTGATGAGGTTTTCTAAGTTTTGTATAGGGTTAAATTTTGCTTCTTTAAAGGCCTAAATCGCCTCTATATCTCCTAGGACAGGAATGGCGAACCTTTTCCAACTATTGTACCACTTAAATATGGCTTATTGCTTTCATTTGTCTTGTGTGCCACCTTTTATTTGCGTTTTTTTTTTAAATTAGCATTTCGTCTCAAACCACTAGGACTTCTCAATTATTATATAATATAAAAGCGTTATTCTGTCTGTCATAAGACTTTACGTTTTTCCAATTTTGTGACCAAACTATAAGAGATAGATTGGTCATGTAAACGGATAAAATGTAGATCTTTTTAAGACAAACAAAATGCTATAAAAATCTTTCGAAAAAAGTTTTTGGTTTCCAAGATGGCGCCTTTTAAAGGGTCAAATTTTGACTTTTTCTCAATTTAAACGAAAAGTATAAAAGATGGAAGAGAACATTATATTGAGAAAATGTTGGTATTTAAAAGTTCTATCGAACGATATATCACTTATTCACAAACGCTTCAGCGTTTGCAAGATACATGCAAAAATGTGAATTTTCGGTGTGTGACGCCGACCCGCATTACATCCGAGTTATTCGGAGAAGCCACAACGGGCTGGGAAGTTATATATTCTGCGACGATCGCAATTTGCTAAATAAATAAAGTTTTTTTTTTTAATGCTATATATGCAAGGGTTCCGGAGCGAAGCGACGGTACCCGGCTATTATTATTATATATTATAAAAACGTATATTATAAAACGTTATTCTGTCTGTCATTCTGTAAGCAAAATGCTAAATTACAAATTACAAAATGTTACTGAAATAGAGAATCTATTCATAAAAAATGAAAATATATTAAACAACTGTCCAACTATACTGATTGGCGACGTAAATATAGATATTTTCAAAATGAATAAAAACAATGTAGTACAGAAATACGTAAAACTTATGTGCAATAATGGTTTGAAAAATCGTCTTTACGGAACAACAAGAAATTACAATTCATGGAAATACGAAAACAAATATAGATCATATTTTCATAAATAAACATGATATCAAAACACCAGGAATAATATGTAAAGAACGAATCGGATAAGAGTTGAAAATGAGAAAATAACAGATCCAAATATAATCTATAAAGAACTAATCAATGATGTTAACAAAACAAAATTCATGAAAATCTACATATATAAAAAGAAAAGTCGTGACTCACTCACTCACTGACTCATCAACGCTCACCCCAAACCCTTGGATCTAGAAAGCTGAAATTTTGCACAGAGGTTTCCTTTATGATGTAGACAAGGAATAAGGCCGGGTTTTTCGAAATTCGGGATAGGGAATAATCTGGCAAACTGACGATGAAGTGTATGGCGGCAACCCCAGGTATGTGGCGCCAACCCGCAATACACCTGAGTTAAGTGGAGAAGGGCACAACGGGCTGGAAAGTCGTATATTCTCCGATCTCAATATTAATTTGCTAAATAAATAAAGTTTTTTTTTTTTTTAATGCTATATACGCAAGGTTTCCGGAGCGAAGCGACGGCACCCGGCTAGTATTTTTTAATACTGTATGTTATTAGTTGGTGCCATCAGTTCAGTATATTGCATTTTTTTTATTTAATATTTTCATTCTGGTGCGCCACCTAGTGACATATGTTTCATAGGTTCGTTATCCCTGCCATAGGGAATACAGATAATAAGACATTTTTTCCTCGCGTCATCGGGCAGCTACGAAGGATGTTTTTGGAGAAATTTCTTGGAATATTTTACTATTCAAAGTTTATAATTTTTAAGGTAAAAGGCTTTTATGTTTATTATTTTTTTGCATTCTAAATAAATAATTATTAGTTAATTAGTTACGTGTAAATAATAATATAATAATAATATCTAGCTATCTCTAGACACACAAAATATGATGTTTATACGTTGCTATTTCAGTGTCTCCTGTGCAACGCCGGGTCCTAATATACATCTTCAGTCTGTAAAATATTTATAAAAAGCATCTTCGAATGGGTCTACATTACGCATAAGAAACCACTCCATTCTCAGTCCTCCATAGTGGCATCAAAAAAGTATCTGTAGTGACCATCCAAAGACAATAAAGCATGAAAATCCTTTGTTGAACTGGAAACACTGTCATCGTCGTCAGCATTAGCCGTATTCAATTCATTGCTGGACGAAGGTCTCTCCCATTGACTTCCGTTGTCTCTTGTCTTGGGCTCTTCACTTCCACTATGTTCCCGCCATATGTTCTTTTTCATCTTCCATCTTGTTTTTCGACATTCTCTACCTCTCTGTCAATATTCCAAAATGAAGCTGTTCGTGTCCATCTTCCATCTGTTTTACTGATTATGGGTTTTCACATATCTTAAGTGCGTCTTTTATTTTGGGTTGCGTTTTTTCTATTCTTGTCTTTTAATTTGATGTTTAACATGGATCTTTCCATTTTTCTTTGTATTGTTTGAGTTTTGTTAGCTATCCTTATTCAGAATGTCAATGTTTTGTTTCTATACTTTAGTACTGGTTAAATGCATGTTGAAGGTTTTCCTGTTGAGACTTAATGGATGCTGTTTTTCAATACATTTTTGTTTTCCAAATGCTGCCCAAGATAACTGTATTCACTTATTGATTTCTCTACTCTTGTCTCCATTTCGGATGTTCTAAACAGTTGAATAATTCTACTATTTCTCTTCAATAAGTTCTATTCTAATTGGAAGTTGATAAGTTCTGAATGTATTTTGACTACAATCTTTGTTTTTTCCCTGTTTATTTTAATCCTATTTTTTTTTGCTTCGTTGTTACCAAGCATTTCTTGTAACTATCGGGAACTCTTTGAAATCTTTGCAGAGTCATCAGCATATCTTAAATGGGATATTCTTCTGGGTTTTTTTTTTTTTTTTTCTTTTTATTTGATGCCTTTAAGATTCCATCTTAAGTTTTCAAATATTAATTAGAATTGGGATGTGAGCAGTTTTGGAGCTACTGAATTACAATTTCTTATATCTCTTTCCGTTTTGATTGTTCCTTGTTCCATTATTTAGGGATACTGTGGCTGTGAGATTATTATATATGTTTTATATAAGATTGATGGAAACATGATGGCTCTGTATTGAGAACTACTCGAACCACTTCTTCAAAGAGGGAGCTTGAATCCAACTATAAGGGTTATACGCAGCAATTGGAATCTACAGTAGAAAGATTATTTCAGCAATTGCTACTTATCTCACATTATAATCAGTTCGTCATTTTATAGTCAGTCAACAACTCACATAAACAGCTAAAATATTTCTGTAATCTATAATAAAATTCATAAATTCATTTACATTTTCTGAAATAATTAAGTAAACCTATGTAATTTTTTTGCATTTTAAAACAAATAAAATTTGAAAGCGACAAAAAAGCAACAAACATTCATCAGACTTAAGTCAAAATAAACATCAACTGTCAGATAAACTTTGGAAACAATCAGATGAATATTTGTCAGATTACCCTGTAAATGTTAATAACGTGCAAAGACCAAAACTTCATTGTCCCTCAGATTTCCACCGATATCATGTTCCCAGCGCCGGAATATTAAGGGTTGTAATGGACGGAAGGCTGTTCGCGGCGCTAGACTTAATGGGGTGCCAAATTCTAAATGTCAAAAATTTAATTTGACTCTTACTAAAACAAACTAAATATCAAGTAAATGAATAAATAGGCTTTTCTTCCTAGTGCTGTTGTATTAAAGGTGCCGCCGAAGCTCTCTGCCTGGGGCTTGAAAATATCTTCGTCCGGCCCTGCATAGTCCTATCTTCAGTGTACATTAGTAAAGCAACATTACGAAAGCAGATAGATATTTAATGCAACTAATATTGATATTATTGCTCAGTGTTTGACTGGTGGTTTTGATATGACTTCTTGTCGCAGATTTAATTTCTCAAGACGATGGTCATAGGATGCTTATAATGAATTGGGTTCCCTGTAGAAATTTACGAAGTACCTGACTTGTGCTTAGGAGAGTAGCTTTTTGCATTTGCTTGATAGTTTTTGGTTGAAGTATTAGTAGGTTAAGGCTGGAAGTACATGGCATGTGCTTAGGAGAGTAGCTTTTGTATTTGCTTTTTGTATTTGCTTTTTGCATTTGCTTGATAGTTTTTGGTTGAAGTGTTAGTAGGTTAAGGCTGTGATGAAGATTCTTCGCCATTAGACCGGTTGATGAGAGATAAAAGTACGAGACGCTGTGAACTGTTTTTGAATTTCAATAGCAAGATCAGAGTATTTGAATATTTTATTGTACTAAATTGATGATATATTGTTATTGTTTGGAATGGCTACATCAATCATAACTGCTGTTTTCGTGTTTTGTTTTAATCAACGTGCAATCTTGTGTGTTGTGTGCAGTTGTCATGAGAATAGATCTGTCTGAAGGTAATTTGCTATTTTCTAATATAGTTACAGGCTTATATTTTTAATATGAAGGAGATTGCATGTTGAGGAGATGATGCAATAGTTGTCGATGGACGATTTTGCAAACTTGATCATATCGCCTTTTGTTGTCAGTTTGGGCCAAGACTTTGAAAGATAGGCTACACGCTGAAAGGGACATAACGGCATTATCGGCATTCGTCTGATGTTAATGTGGGATCCTTAATTATGCTTTTTCAATAGTTTCGAGTGCTCGGATTACTTGAATAAATACTTGTATGGCTAGAATATGCTTCTGTTTCTGAGTGGAGATCCTAATCAGTTAGCCAAAGGTTTGAGGATATTTCATCGATGTCGATCATCTCATGCGTCGTATGGTATTTCCTGCATGTGTCGTGTAGAATGTGTTTCTTGTAGTTGTGTGTGGGGATGACTTGGTCCTATATCGCGATCATGAATTCTTCTGTCTCCCCAAACAGCTCGCCACTCGTCATCCATCTGTTCGACGCTTCCATGTCGATATGAGGCTAGCTGAGTTCGTGGCGATGTCTGCCATGGAGTTCCTTACGAGTTGTTGTTATTATTATTATTATCTAAACAACAGGTATATAAGTGTAATGTTTTCTTAGCTATTATTGAAATAATATGTAGTTTGAAGGCCGCTTCTTCTTTCAGAAATGTTAGTTTCTTAAACTCGAGTATAGATGTAAGATATATTTTTGTTCGTATTCTCCTTATAGTTTAGTGAATGTGTCAATAGGTTCTAAATTATTTCATGGAATTATATTTTTTCATGTTGTCTGCTGAATATTGAGCTTGTTGGTTTTTTTTTTTTTTTTTGTAAACTTTTCTAACCTACAACTTTCAAAATAAATGTATTTTTCTGTTTTTACTAAAATTATTCATTTATAATAATTAGAAGATTCTGTATAGGTGTGTATTTTCTGACTAGGGTTAAAGAACAGTTAACACATTTAAGGAAGTTAAATACGTTCACTTTTATATTTCGGACGCTGTCTATTTAAACAACCTTATTTTTGGGCTCACGGTGCAAAAAGATAGTTTTTTTTTTTTTTTTTTTATTTTTCTTTTTGCAAAGTAGCCAGTTTGTGAAAGCGATTGATTGGCAGCCGATATATATATATATTTGGTTTTATGGCTACAAGAGAATCCTTTGAAAAACTTCAGCAACTTTCATGGATAAATAAAATTCTATTTTAAACACTTGATAATCTCCTGCTTTTCTTTAAAAACTGATTAGAATGAGAAATATTATTTTTTTAAGTTTCCTTATTAAAAGAAAAGAGAAAAATCTAGTGAATATGTTTGAATGCTTACACTATAATTTGGATGGCTTTGTGTAATTTTGATACATATCAAATTTAAAGCTTATTATGGGTTCACGCTCAGAATTTTCTTTCAACACCAAGGGTCCAAAACACAGACTTTTTTTTTTCTCTATCAATTGAATTAAAGGTTAAAAATATATATTAATTCAGAAATAAATGATATTAATTTAAAAAAATAAGTATTTAGGTTTGTTGGGTCTAAAAACTACAATTTCTAAACACACTTAAATTAATGAGATAAGTAATATTATATTTTTTTTTTTTGTCAACGCCGGGCTCTTAGTATTTACACTATTGGCCTCAACAAGGGGCGAGAAATGTGAGCATTTAGCCGACGAAACGTTTCCCAGGGTACGCCATAGGAGGCAGCTCACGCTATACCCGCAGAAACGGACGAAACACAGAAGAAGAAAGAAACATTCATGCCGACGCGACGCCGGGATTCGAACCCAGGTACCGACACAGCGACCTTACGGCAGATCAGCCGTCTAGACCACTCGGTCAAGTCGGAATGGCAGAAAAGCAATTGTAAGAATCGAAATTATAAAGTTAAATTTCTAAAATATAAACGCTTAGAAGTTTTTATATTTGTTTTAATTATTCCAATTGATGATTTCTTCTTTAAAATACTAACAAATTGAACTCATTTCAGTGACTTATTTTTATTCTCTTTCCATGCATATTGAACCTTGAAATTATCTCATATGCAAATTAAAACAAAGATTGAGATTAATAAGGCTTCCTGGTCTATCTTTAGCCGATCTTATACCTCCTCCTTTTTTTTTTTTTTATTTATTCAATTCTTGGTACGTTATTTTCGTTGCATGTTAGCATTTTTATTTATTTTTTCATTTGTAATCATAAATACCAGTGTCTGACTATAAGATTTTTACAAAAGGTGAAACTCTTTCTCCAAATCCGAGATTGCTGTACGATCCATCAAAATCAAATGATTTCATTCAGTCTTTCAATTCAGAATTATTGCTTAATGACTCACGTGAAGATAATTTACTAAATGAGTTGCACTAATGCTTCAAAACAGGAGATCGGCTTTAAAGTTAGGGCGGGACTCATCGAAGGAAATAACCGAGAAAGATCAGGGTTTCCGGCAACGCTCGCTTCCCTTAACTACCATCTGGCTTTTTTTGTTGTTATTGTAATTCTTTTTTTTTCCTAAGAACAGGTTTGAGTGTTTTATTCTCATGCTATTAGCAACATTTTTTTCAATCAAGTTATATTTTTTGTTTAATTCTTTCATTTAATTGTTTAATGAGATAAAATCAAAGGAGTTCAAAGTCTTAGAAAGTTCTTGCCTTCACTGATTTACCGGTGTTTAATTGTAAAATGTTCCTAGAAATGAAAAACAAAAGCAAATCCAAAACCATAGATAGTTAATGTATTATCAATAAATATGCATGTTAAGTTTCTAGAAGATCATTCACTGTTTCTAAAGTTATTAGGAGGGGTATTAAGAAAAGTCTGCGTTTCTTTTAACTGAAATATCTACTGAAGATAAAATAGAACTTCCTAATAAAATAAAATAATAGTAAGTGTGTTGCTTCCTAAAATTAATTTTCATCATTTCAAAGCACGTGGAATTAGTGGATTAACTAAAAGTGTTAAATACCCGTCGTTAGGTATCATTATGATGAGAAATTACACAATCTCTCTCATCTTCACGGGCTGACCAATTTCCACACAGAAAAAAACAAATCAAATACAAAAGTTAAATTGTCTTTTTTTTCTAAATATCATATCAAGTTTAAAGATCGCTGATGGTTCAAAAGTTATTAAAACGACACACACACAGACACAGTGATTTGAAAAGGATCTTATTTTTCTAGGAACTAAAAAAGAAAGAAAGTTTACAATTAAATACCGGTAAATCAGTGAAGGCAAGAACTTTTCAAGATTTTAAACTTCTTTGATTTTATCTCATTAAACAATTGAATGAAAGAATTAAGCAAAAAATACAACTTGATTGAAAAAAAATGTTGCTGATAGCAAAGATATGAGAATAAAACACTCAAACCTGTTCTTAGGAAAAAAAAAAGAATTACAATAACAACAAAAAAAGCCAGATAATAGTTAAGGGAAGCGAGCGTTGCCGGAAACCCTGATCTTTCTTGGTTATTTCCTTCGATGAGTCCCGCCCTAACTTTAAAGCCGATCTGTTTTGAATGTTATTATTATTATTATTATTATTATTATTTTCTGTAAATTTAAAATCTCCTACTGCCTTTCTCACAAAATACACTTTTTGCCAAAAAAAGTCGAAGAACCCAATTTGAATGAAACTTTGTAATTGCTATTTGAATGAAGATTGATTCAAATCTCACAGTCAAAACACAAATTTTTATTGAACAATAGCAGCATCATTATTAGTAATGTGTTGAGCCACTTCTGGCTGCTGTGCTTGCTGATACACGGCGTGGCATAAAGTGAAACAAAGTCCTGGCAGATCAGCCAAGTTTGCCGAAATTACTGCTCCAAACGGCAGATGTACGATGATGGATTTACTTGACATGCAGGATAAGTCTGGGGACCTGGAAAGCCAAGGAAGAGAATG
>JAFIDM010000004.1:65997974-66012199 GCA_023159025.1 Thereuonema tuberculata
ATCTTAAAGCATTCCCATATACACTAAAGAAAGAAATGCAACACCTACAACAGGCAGGGGGAATCTTTTGGGAAATCGAGTGCGGTTTTTCACAGGCAATTTCCAATTCGTTTGGAGGTTTTGTGGAAACTTGTAAAAAGGAAAACTAAAGGATTATAATATAAGTAAATTGAAAACTCACAATACCAAAACGAAAAATTTCTTGGGCAGACCTTTACAAAATCGATTGAAATAAAAATCGTTCAAATCTTTCTTTTTGATATAATCATATCACCACGATTAGGATGTTTTTTATTATTATTTTTATTTATTTTTTATAAATTATTTTTTTCAATTCAAAGGGATATGTTTGCATACTTGCAGAGCCGGCGCTAGGAGAATGTGGGGCCTCGGGCGAAAAAAAAAACAACGGAAATCTTACTTTAACAACCAAAAAAAAAAAAAAAAAAAAGCGACGAACCTATTTTATCCTCTTTCTTCTAACCAGGCGCGGGGCCCCCAGAAGACCAAGCGCGGGGCCTTGGGCGGTCGCCCCATTCGCCACCCCCTAACGCCGGCCCTGATACTTGTCTCAACAGGAAAATGAAAGAATTGAATTCCTTTCTTTCGCACTAAGGAAGTATTATTTCTGTATTTCTTTATTTTTTAATTTAAGTTAGTATGGAGAGCGTAAGCACTCTTTCGTTTAATTAATAATTGTTAAAATTTCGATTTTGGGTGTATGTGAATGTAGACCGCAACACAATGCATGGCCTCTGCTGCTTAACATGTGGTTTTCCAATGACTAAATATCCCCGATTGGTGATATTTTAATGAAATTCAGACATCTAGTAGTATGAACTAACAGCGAACCTTTCAAAATATATTTTTAATAACCCGAATTTTATTCAAAAAGACATCGCCTTTATTTTATTTTTCTAAAATCCAACTGAACTGTGAATACTGAATCTTTACTTACGTTTTTGTTACAGAATCACTTCAATATTCGTGTTTACTACAAAGCCTAGACAGAGCAAGGTTTTCAAATGAAAATAATCAATTCTATTCCTGTTAAGGGTGTCTGTAAATAAAAATAATAAGCATCCATTAAACTAGATATGTTTTTTTTTTTTTTTTTAAGGATTAGAGGTGAAACAAAAAAGAGGCCGTCGTGCATGAAGTCGGCTTGTCATGCAGACTGATGGTATCTGAGTCGTAGTGATGCTTCTGTAAGAAGGTGCTGGAATCGATGGTTCGTGATGGCATTCATTCCGGTTGGCCCAGTAGTGCCTTTGCTCGAGACAATCGGCAAAGCCTAACTGCTTCGACAGCTTCACACTCCACTATCCATAGAAATGTGGTAGCTTGTATCCTACAACTGGTGTCTACCTACCCCATTGCTGCAGATAGATACTGTTAACCTACAGACGAATTGCAGACACTGGACTCCATTCCCGTTCACCTTTACTTTTAATAATAAAGGCTCCGTCAAGAATGGTGTCATTCTACTCTCGAATGGTCTTGTATTATGTTTATTGATGACTTCCACTTCCAGCAGATTATCCGCGTAGAAGGAGAATTGTGCATCACTCAAATCCTGGCAATAGTTTTTAGAGCCTTACTGCTGGTGTATTGGAAATCATTTCATATGACAGCAGATCTCCTCTCATAGTGATTTGAAAAACTAAATGCACAGTGATAAGTGCAGAAGATCCTGTTGTTTTGCCCTTCGTATCAAGTAGCAATTTTCCAACAGAATAATGCATTTTTACAACCTCAGCAGAGTCTTCAAGCAATTCAAACTCTTCCTTGACCAATCAGGTTATCAGCTTCTCGCTAAGTGCATCTATCATCGAAATCCGGCATTTGAAGCAGCACTTGCAGCAAGCTTGACGTGATCTTCCCCAAGACAACATCAATACTTAAACTGCGTGCCATACCGTGTAACAGCGTGCATAGCACCCAGAGGCGGCTCAAATCAGTACTAATAATGTAACAACGATACTGCTCTTGTTCAATAAAAATTGTTTTTTCACAGTGAAATTTGAATCAATTTCAATAATCCAAATAGCACTGTCGAAGTTTCATTCAAATTGGACGTTTCCTTTAGGTGCTTCGATTTTGTTTTTTTGTAACAAAGAGTGTACGTAACTTTGCAATTAGCTGCTACCTGGAACGCATCCTGTTTTTGGTTTCATTTTGATTTCGGTTTTTCATTTAAGACGTGAACGTTTAATTCCACTCTGTATTGTCGTTAAGAGAAGATATAAAAAGCCGAAAAAACATCTAGTGTTTTTGATAGGCGTTGCGACACTTTGTTTTCTCTCGCCTTTTTCGATATTTGGACATTACGGTACTAACTAATTTGTATGTATTTTTGTTTATTATACCGGATTTCCAGAATGGTTTCTACTTGTTTATCCTTCTTCTATAGATTTCAATTGATAAAAATTAAGCAAATGATAACTTATTCCTTTAATTATCGTATATTGTTAATAATAACGTACATAGTTAAAACAGACATTTATTCTATTTTTTTCCCTCTGTCGTTTACAATATTGATTTTGATTTTGATAAGAAAATGAACTACAAATAAAATACAGAAATTAAGTTTCCAAAACAGATTTACTTTTGTAAAATGATAAATTCATTATCGATTTTGTTGAGCTTATGTGGGTCGCACAGTCCAGTGTAGAAAGGTTGCTTGAGGTAGGCGTACAAGAAATGTTTGGTGAATGTGGGACAGGTTGAGAGGGGAGTCTCCATAAGTACACTGCCAATACATTTGAAATGCTCAATTAAATCGCTAAGAAACAAAAAAACAAAACAAAGATACATTAACCAATAAATATTGGACCAATAAAAATAATAAGGACAGAATAAATGCACCTAGTTTGATTGTGAAAATGGCGATGGTGATTGATAGATGGAGGACATGATTAGTATAATCTCTTGTTCGTTACTAATCGATGAACCGCATGTTTAAAACATTGTTTGAAAGCTTTGACATTTTAAGGATGTTTTAAGAAACGCAGTAGTAAATGAAATAGATTTGTCTACTCCCAGATCGCTGCATTGAAAGAAGCTACTGAATTAGTACTATTGTCAATAAATTCTTGTGTTGCATTATCTTGGATTGTTGTAAAAAGCAAATTGTAAACTTTTACTATAATTCAGTTTTAGTTTTCCACATACTTGAGTAAAAGGTATATTAATAAGAATAATTAATTGGTTTTGGAGGATTATTCGATTTCTTCTTTGAGCATCTGAACCAGATCCACACCCGAGGCAAATAAAGGGTAAATACAGGATATCCGACAAATCGGAATTTCCCTTATTTATAAATCTCGAAGGATATATATATAAATACAATAGATCTTCGACTTAAGATCTAGATTTTTTTAATTTATTCTGTGAGAGAAACCAAGATGAACACTCTTACATCCAAATAATTACTAATTGTCCACTTTTTAACATCCTTAGCACGGCCCATGATTAGGGTGACCAGACATCAATCGGTGGCAGAGCAAGTTTCACGACGAAAAAAAAGGAGAAAAAAAAAACAAAAATAACTTTGAATCATAACACGTTTTATTTCAAACAATTAACCTAATAATTCTTATTCCATCTTTTAACTTGCAACACTATTGCATAAATACTGGGGATGAATATACATTTTTTCTGAAAATTAAAATAGTGTGCTTGCGTAGTATTTACAGAATCCGGGACAAGTACTGAATCGGGATATGCATGGTCATTTGGGATTTCTGTCACCGCGGAGTCATTTGGTACAACTGAGCTTCGTCTTCAATTTAGGACTTGAGGTTTGAATTTTTTTTTGGTTTTACATTTTTAGGCCGAGGAAAATGAAGTCATTTACCTTTAGTGTTTCGGTTTCAGTATTTTCGGAAGGTACTAGTATCCCTTAGTTTTTACTAAATCAGTTGGAAGTTCAGTATCTTTTATGTACAGTTAAAATTTCAGCTTTCTTTGATAAATAGTTTCTGATTATCATGATCATTGTGATTTAACTACAGTTATTTTTACGATTTTTTTTTTTTTGGTAATTTCTAATCTATTGGTCCGATATGTATTAAAATCAACAGGATTCATTCTTTCATTATCTAAACTTACTTGTAAAATTTCAGGCTCCTGCAATATATATATATATATTTTTAGTTATCTTGATCAAATATGATGGAAGGTGAACATCTGTGTATTTCATTTTTTTCCCTTCTGTTTTTAGCTCCTTGTATAGATGCATTCAGTTTAGATGCAACCTATTACAGACATGTTTTTTAATAACATGCGGGTATAATAAAACATAGTAAATTATTATTTTGTAGAGGTCTGTTTTCGACACTTCATTTGTCACCATAACAATTCATTCTTTAGTAATAAGCATTTCTGTTCAAATAAAAGTAATTCCTACAGTTATACGAAAGTCTCCCAAGATATTTATTAAAATATTTTTAAGGTTAAATAAAATAGAAATTGTAATTCTCTTAGGTTACCTAGACGTATTTACATAATTAATTCCTGCAAAACAAGTTCTCTAGAAGACCTTACTCCCTAAGTTAACCCTGTTCTTTTTGTACGCTATCAAAAATAATAAATCTTTGCCCTCACTCGCATATTGCATGTCCTGTTACTAGCGGCAGATTAGCTAAATCCGGTTGCAGTGACGCACATTGGGAATGTTTGAAGGCTTCATTGAAGTAACGGATACAGTCCATGCCATTTGATCGATAGAACTCTGTGAAACAGAAAGCACTAAACATTAGAATACTGATTTGTGTGTTAAACGAATTTCTTAAAAATATTTTATTTTTAATACAGGATAGAGTTAGGTTTTGCATAGCCATGGGCCATATTCATGTGACCACCTTCCCTTCAGTTTCAAAGAGCTTCTGCATCCGAGATTGTTATCAGATCTCATCAGTCTTTGCAGTAACCTAAGACAACCAATATATTCACAACAAGACATGTCATGGCTTTGAAGATGAAATCGTGCTAAAACCTGCTTTCTATATTTTTATTAGAATTTCTGTCTGTTGTGACATGGTTTATAAGTGTTGATTATTCTACTGAAAGATGGAAAAGCTAATTTAAAAAAAAAAAAACCACCAAAAAAAAAAAAAAAAAAACCATTAAAAGTTGTTATTTTACGCTCTCCAAAAACTAATTATCCAACCAACAAAAAAAAGGGAAAAAAATGATGGACACCGGTGACTGAAGTTAATGCAATTTCTTGACGATCCGAATGCCCTCAGAGCTGCATTACGTAACTTTCTAGAATCAGCCATTGCAAATTTTCTCGGATATTATGGTAAGCACAGAGAAAGAAGAATCACTAACTACGGAAAAAGAAAAAAACGGTTGACCCTGGAATTCATTGATGCAGATAGTAATATGGCTGCGTAATATAGAAGAAGAAGTTTCTGTAAGTGAAGGTCAGACCTGCATAGTCAAGCCACGGATATAATTTGGAACGTTTTCGTATATTTTAAGAGTCAGGGTGATAGAATGTTATTTCTGATTTAATAGAAAGATCGGTTATTCCTACAAATTTTTCCCATTCGACGGTGAATAGAATTGTCAGCGAGGGAAAAATGAAGAACGATAGCGTTTCGTTTTCCACTCCCAGGGAGAAACAATCGCATCCGAAGCCAGTTTTGGATGTGAATGAGTTGGACACAAATACTTAAGGCAAATCAAACAGGTACGTTAGGAAGGGAAGAATTTATTTATCTGGATGAGACTTGGGCGAATGCTTACATAGGCTGACAATTGCACAGTATTCGCGGACAGTATTTTCCGTGGCAAAAGACAGAGGCTTATTTTACGCCATGCAAGAGACAGCAGTGAGTTTGTTTACTTCAAATACATCAATTTGTTTAGTTCAAATTACAGCATTAAAATTAAGTTCATACTTCAGTACTCAAATACATACATTTTAAAAATAAAAATAGAATTAAAACAACTGCCATCTTAAAAAGAAATTTGGAATAATATAAAATTTTTAAAAGATGTTGGTAAAATAATAATAATAATAATAACAGTATATAGGTAGTTAAAAATTTTAAAGAATAAAAACAAAATCGATTTTCTTCTGTTTATGATCATATTTTAGAATTAGCTTCGTTCTGTCTGTCGCAGATATTTATGATAGTCGTTTAGGTGACTATCATTGCCATTGACGGTATCCTATGTTTTCGTTTGGTTGCCGTATCAATGAATAGTGGTCATTGAAATTCATTGTCACAGTGATTTAACTAAGATCAATGGTCCTCAGAAATTTAAGGTGGATTATACTAGATTTTTCTAGTGTTTTTTTATCATTAAAATTCAAAAAGTAACGTGTTTTCGTTACTTCGAATCTGATAACAGTAACTCGGTAACAGTCACACTATTATCGAATATTAAGTAATTATTACTACTAATGCACTTCTTCCTATCTCTTCTTTCAAGAGAGAGAGAACTTTGTCATTGACAGAATTACTCCCGGGAAAGATGAACTCAAAGGCTTTGTACTTGGTATGAAGACAATAATTTTCATGGAGATAATAATTACCTCCTCGTACCACTGCAAAACATCAACGATGCATTGAAAAATCTGTCTTATCATTAGGTAATTTCTGTTTCTAGCTACATCAGCAGATATATTGGTTCAGCTCTACAGATGACGTTGTTGATTCTGATCTGCTGTTGCCCAACACAGCAAATTTCTGGTTCTAATTCTACCTATTTAGTAGCATGATTTGATTAAGAAGGACGAAGGACAGGGTTCAACACCTGAGACAGTATTTGGGCAAATAAAAAAAGGAAGAGGATTGGAAAAATTGCTATTACGTAAATAAGTACAATGACGACCACAAAATTGCAATGCTCATCGATTTATTTTTTATTTACTTTTTTTAATTTATTCAAAATTTGGACTGTCTTTGACGGGAAAGAGCTTTTATTCTTTTCATGTTCCATTGCGTTATGACGGTTTTTCATAAACGTCTTGTATAAATAATAAATGTCTGCTTTGTTCATAATTCGAATACTATTATTTTAATAATAAACCATTCTCAAATTTGTTCTTAAGTGAATAGTTAGACTTATAATTGCCGTCTTGGCTGTGAGTTCTATATTTAATAAATGGTTCCAAATGGTAATAGATAATAGAAAAAAGAAACCAGTGGTTACCTGTAATATGAGTCTGAAACCGACACAAGAAAACTAGCTTGGATTTATGTAGATATAAAGCGTCGGCCAAACGCTTCGACTGATCGAAGTTCCAGCAATCCTTCATGACTCTGAACACATGAGTGTAGTAACAGTTTTCGATGAACGCGAATTTGTCACTAGTAATAACATAAAGAACAAAATTGAATTGAAATTATTGACTTGGTGAGAAAGTGTTTTCGATTTTTTTTTATTATAATAAGTTAATGATTTTTTTTTTTCAAATAACGTACTCATTAACAAAATATTTTCAGTGAATGATTCAAGGTCAGTGGGATATTTAAGCGTCATATGATAGTTATTTCAATCTTGGTAAAAAGAATAAATGGAATCATTCAATATATGTTTTTCATCTATCTTCTATTTGAATTTTAAAAAATTGAATTTTCTTGCGTAAGATATATCAACTGGTTCTATATGAAATGGTTGAAAGAAAAGGATATCAAATCACTCATGTGATTTAAATTACCCATGTGAAAGTAAAATATTTAATCAAACTAATCTCCATTACTTCCAATACAACTGTCACAACGTCTACAAAACATTCCTAAAAGGTTGCTGGTCTGGTCTCCAAAAACTCCTTGACTGCAGCTTGAAGATACGTTTATGAAACGTTGATTCTTCAACGCTATGTCCAAAGGTTTAAACAGATGATATAATCAGTAGACGATAAGTCCAGTGAATAAGGTGGAGGAGGAAGAGTTTCCCACTTAACTCAGACAGTTTTTGGAGGGTCATTGTTGAAATATGCGCTCTTACGTTATCGTGTAAAAAAGAGCCAACCCTTTTCGATTGATTAATGCAGTTTTCAATAATTTTTGATGAACAATATAAATTGGATCATAGTGGTAACCGGCAGTGATGGTTTAATCAGGCTGTAGGAAATCGTAATGTACGCCTCTCTGGGAGACTACCAACGGTCCCCATTATCTTCTTGGAGTGAAGGTCAGGTTTTCGTGTGTGTTTATCCTTTTGCAAGTGATCCAAAAAAATGGGCAGGTTTTGTTCCTAACACAGAGAGAAAGGCAGATTGAAAGATGTCAGTCTTTTGTGTGCATCTGTCAATTCATGGAGCATCCAATCGTCCATTTCTTCATCTTGCCAATTTCCCTTAAGTGTCTTGAAATTGCAATGCCTACCTAAGATCTGAGGCAAGCCTCCTTAGAGTTACAGCTGTGTTACTCTTCACAAGCCCCTTCATTTCGTCCTTTTGGTTACAGCTATGTGACTCTTCACAAGCACCTTAATGAACAACCTTCATTATTAAGTTATTTCTCAGGTCTTCTATGAGATTCATTTTGAAGGCCTATATGTCTGGAATGAAATTTCTCAAACCAGCAGCGAACGGTTCATTCAGAAGCTGGATCCTTTCCAAAGGCTGATTTGATGTTTCGAGTAGCTTCTGCGGAAGAATGATTCATTTTGAACTCATAACGTAAAATTATCTGTATTTCTTCGGTATTCCTCAGACATCCATGATTCAATTATGAAATCATGCAATCAGAACAACCAAGAAACCAGCTTTCGTATGATGTATTATAAGTTCGGCAATTTGTGTGATCGGGGGTGGGGGGAAGAGTAGGCGTCAAACTTGACCTCTTGGAAAACGGTCATTTCATATGAAACAACCTGATATTTGGTATAAGTTTGGAAACGATATAGTAACAGAATAAACCGGTGTATCGGGTTTAAAAAATTTCGCTCTGTTTATGTAAGTGACAAACCATAACATTATGATAATTTACTTTAAAATTAGGAACATTCTGATAATTTGGGCCAAACAGAAACCAGGTAGGAACATTAAGATGTAGTAATAATAATATAATAATTATAATTTTATTATACTTGATGTGGGTATAATCCCGTTACAAGTGAGATTCGATTACCATATTGATTTAAAATTAATGGTTAAAAGGAAAAAACTTTTTGCAATGTTCATTGATTTTAAAACCGCTTTTGACAGTGTAGATAGAAATACATTAATGAAAGTATTTTTTTAAAGTAGGGATAAAAGGAAAAATGTTAAGAATTATAAGAAACATTTGTGAGGATACTAGAATAATTGTTGGAAATAATAAAAAAGGGAGGGAAATATTTATTACAAAAAGAGTAAGACAAGGATGTAGTTGAGTCCTATTTTATTTGCTGTGTTAATAAATAATTTGGAATTAAAATTAAGAGAAGAAGGATGGGGAGGTATCAAATTTGAAAATGAGAGAGTATTTAGTCTTATGTATGCAGATGATTTGGTTATGTTGGCAGAAACACAAGTAGAACTTAGTCGAATGATTAAAGCTCTACAGGAATTTGTAAATGAATATTGTTTAAACATTAACTTGGAGAAAACAAAAAATATTATTTTCAGAAATGGTGGTAAAAAAGCTAAATTAGAAAAAAGGATATGGAATAATGAAGAGATCGAAGTAACAAATAAGTATCAATATTTAGGCAAATGGTTTACCTCAAGAAATAGTAATAAAGTAAATATAAAGTATAGAAAAGATAAAGGAATAGCAGCTACTTGGGAATTAATAAAAATAACCAAAAGAGCAAAAATAAACGATTGGAAAAAAATAAAATATATGTTTAATAGTATGGTTAAAAGTGTCATTTGTTATGGTATGGAAAGAGATGGGTGGAAATTTAAAATGGAGTTGGAAAATATACAATACTTATTTATTAACCTATATTTTAAAATGAAAAAACTATACCAAATGATATGATTGAAAATGAATTAGGCATGTATCCATTGAGATTAGATTGTATTAAAAGAGCTATAAATTATGTAATAAAAATTGTAAAACTTAATTAAGAAAGATTGCCAAAACTAATTTTAGAAAATATGGTAGATTATACAAAGACAGGGAACAAATGTAATTATATAAATGTGATTGAAGAAATATTTAATGAAACTAGACAAGATAATGGATTGTAAATATTGGATTGATTGTAAAAAAATAATTATTCAAAAATTGATTGGGGTAATATGAATGCAATTATAATAAAATACAGAAATCGAATTTTAACATTTATTATTGTAATTTAGATGAACAAATTGAAGGGGCCAGTTATTTATGAAAGAACATAATCCATTGAGTGGATTAGATTTGGTAATATTTGGAATTCGGGTAAATATTAGTTAACTAAAGAAGAAAGAGGTTCGGCTGCAATAAATTAGAAGATTGGAATCATGTAATTTTTGAATGTGAAAAAATGAAGGAGGAAAGAAACGTGTTAGAAACTGAAAAAAAATCGAATAGGAGTGGATGGTGGATCATTCAGTTAAATCAAAATCGAATTAATATTAATTTATATAAATACATTAAATTGTTTCTAGAGAAAATAGAAAAGGCAGAATAAATAAGATTTGTAAGATAATTATATCATTATTATTATTAGTAGTATTAGTATTATTCTTTTTCGTTTATATAATTATTAAATTAAGATGTAGTAGTTTTTCACAGTTATAGTTTGTTGTGTAACAGAAAAATATAAACTTATAAAAGTTCATTAATTCTAGAACTGCTCTACGTCGATTTGGAAGACATTGGTAATTCAAAAATTCTTTTTCCTTTTTTATTTTTTTAAATTTGGTTTCTTTTTGTTATATGAGAGGCAGTTTATAAAAATAGTTGGAATAATTCATTAAACGAACTGAGGTAAAAAAAAAAAAAAAAAAAGGGGGAATGCGTCGGAGAAATACCGAGTTCGTCATCTTACACTCTTCGTCATCTTACCCGACTTTCCCCTAGATGATTCAACTGTCGAGATCACCCATTTATATTCAACCATTTTTTCGCTAACAGGAAATACGTGTAGTGGTCTCACCCATTGTTGTTTATTAATAATTCAATGCGCAGATTAAATGTTTTGTCTTTAATAAAAATTATCGCGGCCGGCAAACGGCTGGCACATGAATTTTCTCACTAATTTTTCATTAGTGAGTTTTCTTTTGATGCCCCACTGCGCTTCCACGATCGTTCATATTAGCCTCAGGGAGATTGAGACCTCGTTGTTTACTGGTGACTGCTTCTGGCTGATGATCGCCAAAGAGTATGAAACAGTTGTTCCAGAATGTCACCTGGTAAATAATTTCACCCAATGAAATATAGTTGTTTCCTAAACCATCATGAGATTGAAGGAAGACCAAAGACCAAAATTAATGGAAACTCATAAAAGAAAGAAATAACATTGAAATGCTTTTTGAATACAATGTTAAATCAACGAAGAGGACGCAGACGATACTAATGATTATTATCTGTATTATAATTGGGACTGAAAAAATTAGACAATCATTCAGACACAGATCTGGAGCTATATAAGGTATATGGCCCAAATATCGCCCATCAAAGAAAACCTGCACATATTCTTGTCATTTATCTTCCCAGTGGCTTCAAACAATTACAATATATCATATTAACCTTCACTTACATGTTCCTGGACCAATTATAGATATAACTATTATTTTTTATTTTTCCTCAATTTTTGTTCTGTCAAGAGTCATATTTTGAATTTTGTGAAAGCATTCCAAATATCGCCCACACCATTAAATACTTTGTTTTTTTGCACTTCTTTGCATTTTTTTGTTTTTTTCTTAATCTTTTCGCAATTCTTTATGGGTGTTGCGAGCTTCTTTTTCTTTGGATCTTCTAAGTTCAGCCCCTTAGGACTTAGTTTCCTTTTGCTGAGAGAATTCATTGGAGCAATTGTGAATGGTGACCCACTCACAAGAGTGGGACATTAAATGTTTTGGAAGCTTTCAGAAGGCCCATTTCTTTATTTTTTACAGCTGTGACAGCTTCCGTCATCTTGACTCTGTCCCATGTCTTACGTTGAGACATCTGTAATAAACCAAAATAAACTATCGCGCAATAGGCGATATATGGAACAACGAGGTGGGCGATATTGGGCACTCTCTAGCTTGTCAATTTGGCGGACGCTACAGACAAACCGGCTACCTCTAACAAGTTACAGAAATTATCAACAGATAGGTTATTTATTTCACTATTTCACGATATTACATGGTTGCGATGGCACGAATAATTCATAAGCTGCAGCACTAAAAGAAACAGTAGGTTCATAACGTACCAGAACGAAAAAACTTCAAGAATTCATAAAAAATAAACGGGTTGAACTAACACCACCAAACGAACACAGCTTGCTAATGGAAGGAATGGCAAATTGTTTCCATCGGTTCCCGTGTGATAGCATCACTATCCCGTCCTACATCGCACTGGGCGGTATTAGGAACCTGGGCGATATTTGGGCCATATACCTTATGTTTATGTGTGTGTTATATATATAAATGACAAAGTTCTAGGACCTTTCTAAAGTTTCCCGTCACCTAATCCGATACTTAAGGTGCCCGTCGTGATCTAGCACTGAGGCTGTCATCAAACCTACTATCTAGATCTTGCCTGTACATGTGGACGTCTGCACTTGACAATTACGAATGATTTTCATAGCGATCATCTCAATCGTTTAGAAAATAAATATTTGATTCGACTAATTTTCCACAGATATTTTTCTTATCGAAAATAACACCCTATTTACCAAAAGTGAATCCCATCATTTTTTCGAAATTGTCCAGCTGTCCTAACCTCCTTCTAATAATTCAAAATAGCGCTTTCTTGAACATTCTTTGAGCATTTTAATAGATTTCGCGGAAAATATTTCTTCAGATATAACAACGCTACCAAAACTCCTCCAAATCTTAATTTTGAAGATTAAAGTTTATTGTAAATTTTCTACAAAGAAAGAAACGATCACTTCTTTTCTTAGCCGATTGCCTATGCATTACATAGGAAGAAATACATGCTGCCATTCAAAAAAGAATGATATATAAAGAGCTAAATGGTTTTTATTTCCAAGAAACATTTTTTTAGAACAGTAATTTGTTGATTTAGTGTCATATATTTGCATTCAACAAAAATTAATATAAGTGTTTGAATATCCTGCCTTATAGGTTTGTCCGATCATTGATTTTTGTTAGTAAACTGCAATAATTTACAATGCGGAGAGTATAGTTATTCACATCAGTTTTATCTATCACACTGCAGGCTGTCAGATAATTTTCAGATGTCTGTTTATCAACTTTCTATATTTCCTTACATAATTTTTTCACCAAAATATTAAAATCGAATATGTTCGTAAAACAGTTTTGCAAGACACTTGAGTGCTACCAAATGTAGTACAGTTTACATGATTAGCTCTCATCTCTTTTGAATCTCTTCATTTCTTTCCTCTTTAAGATTCCCAATTTTGTAGACAATTCGAATGCAGATGAATAAATTATCAAGTTTGATTCTTTGTAAGAATAAAAAATCCTGATCAATTCAATTTAAATTGTAACTAAAACTCATTTCCATAACTAAGAAACTCAACAATGTGTGTACCTGCAATAAGTGCCTTGTAATCCTTCCTCTTCTTCGAAAAGAATCATGGGACTAATGCATCCATAGAGATTTTCAGCAGCTATTTCCATTTGTTCTGCAGTGCACTCTCCTAGGATATCAAAGCCAAACAAAAACAAATGAACTACATTTAATGGATTAAAGCAATTCGTAAATCACCTGATTCTGTCTCTAGATGAAGACAATGTTTGTAAGTTCATCATACAAATCTTTAGCAAACTTAGGACCAAACCTTACATAACATATACCCTTATCGCTATTAATAAATTATAGGTAATTTTAAACATCATTCCATTGGCTCCTCCAGTAGAGTAAGATCCCAAAGAGATATTAAGAGAGAGAAACTAAGTCAGTTTCAAGGCAAACTGAATCCATTTTTTCTCACAAGAAATAAGGTAAAGAATGAATTAAATCTAATGTTTGTTTTTGCCTTGAAGAAACTGATAAAATCGTAACTGAAACGTTCACTTTATAACTAGGATTACCTCTAAGTAAAGGACATATCTGAGAGATGAGAAGAAAAAAATCCAAATAACACAAACGAAACCGCATACGAAGGAAGACAAATAGTTTACATTTTGTAATTTGTTGATCAAACAA
>JAFIDM010000004.1:66020750-66036870 GCA_023159025.1 Thereuonema tuberculata
GATGGATGGATTGAGGGAAGACTTCTTGCGACTGGGACTTTCGGAGAACTGGAGACTGGTAGCTGAAAATAGAGACAGATGGAGAGCCTTGGTTGTTATATCGCGCGGTCCCCTGGGCCTGATCGCGTAAAGTAGTAAAGTAAGTATATAATTAAAAATAAAAAAGTAAATTATATAATTAAAAATAAAAAAGTAGACATTCTTTCACGATTTAGAAACTGGAAAAGGCATCGCAACATTTTAAGAGGCATTAGGTTCTTTCAGAAACTTCTTGTTTTATATAATTTTACAGTGTAAAGTAGGTGCCCAAATATTCTTTCCTCCTCCCGCTCGAAAATTTGTGGGCGTCCTTGTTTGTAAGTGTCCATTAAAATCATATTTAGTTTCATAAAATACGATTGACTTCATTTAACTTCTTTTCCAATTATTGTGTCTTTTTCATTAATAGTTTTTGGAATTTTTCATGCGGTTACTCGAAAATTGTTACGCTAATTCTATCTTGTTTTGAATTTCATTTATTTCAAATGTTAAGTCTATGACATAATATGGTACAGCTTGCCCAAGCGATAAAGACTGGGTTTGGCACACTGCCAAAACAATGGAACACGCCGAAGGGAGAAAGGAAGCTCTAGAGAGACGGAAAAATACGCTTGGAATTTACGCTTGAATACGCTTCTCCCTTTTGCGCTTGTTTAAATTAGTTCTTTCTATCGTACAATCGTCATATCAGTAATTTTTCATTAAATACATCGTTTGTTTCTGTTCTTGTCGGCACATTCGCATCTCCCCTATTTTCACGCCGAGAAAGAAGTAGGAGCTACCACTAAATCACGTGACCAGTCTCTTTCGTCTGGCTAAGCAGTACGTGAATAAATGGTTTTGATTGTTTTTTTCGCATTAGATGGCTAATCATATAGTTTTCTTCCTTGCTTTGATTACCCAATCAGAAATTCCAGAGAATGTATTGCAATTTGGAAGTAAATAACAAGATACAGTTCTTATTTGTTAATGTGCATTAATATGTTAAAACCTAGTTATTTGGAATGAATGGGAACGAATGACTGCTGGAAAATGAAGGAAACAACAGAAGGCTTCTTCTACCACAAATATCACAAACGCGTTCTACGCCTCCTCACTCTGGAAGGTTCATTTTAACCAACTAAATGGAATCTTCCTGATTCTACGTAATTTACAATTTTAGGCTAATGCAATGTTCTAAGGCTAATTTTGTGAAGCCAAGCATTTTCTTCTGATATTAAAAGTCTTAATGAAAAATAAGAATTGCATTTACAAATAAAATCTTATTATAAATTAAGGAGGGGAGGATCAGGCATGGAAGGAATTTTATAAATTCGATACAATTTTGAAAGCACTTAGTTTAAGAATAAAATTACTATTTTGAGTAAAAATAAATAAATGAATGAATAGATATTTAAAATAGATATTGGTTGCTCCCAACCAATTCTTTGTTAAAGTAATTAATTGGACTTTTCCAAATTACAGTTAACTTTAATGACTATTTCTCAAATTATTATTATTATTTTTTTTTTTTTGCATATTCCTTCCTTTGTCTCAATTAGTGAAAACAAAAACAGACATTAAAATAGAACAAATTGATTCTATAGATTTTTAGTGTTTTTTTTTTTTTCTTCTCACCTCTCTTGTACATTCCAGAACAGAAATATATTCATAATAAAAAGAATTAACGTGCAAGTAATAAATACGTAAATTTAATAAATTAAATTTGCACAATAAAGATTAAATGTTTTAAAATAAAAATAAAAAAAATTAAATTTGTTCAAAATTAAGAACGAACTAATAAAAAGATAAAAAGAAGAAAGACTATATTCGAAAAATTTCAGCCATGGATTCAGTCAAATTCAGATTGGTAAATGGTAACAGACACTGCAATAATCCAATAAGACACGTAAATAAACTCAAACATCTTCACTGTAGATACCGTAGATACCAATATTTCATTTTAATTCTAAAACTTTTTCAAGGTTTAGCTTGATGAATTAAAAATAAAAATAACATAAAAAATGGAAAGAGAAATCTTCCTCTCTCACCAAAACAATATAATATACAACAAATAAACTATATAATACTTAAAAACATGAATAAACAAAGCAAGTGAGAAAAAAAAAGCAAGTGAGAAAATTGGACAATAAAAACGGTGACAATTGTTGTCAACAGATGAACTATATGAGAAATAAAAATTCTTTTAATTTCATATTGTTCATCAATGCATTTCTATACATGACAAAGACATTTCATTTACTTTTAAAGACTTATTCTTGTTAAAACAAACGCAACAATTGATGAGGCAAGATTCTATCATGAATCTCTTCTGCTCATCTTGTATGTAATGAACAATCTTTACGAGGGGGTCTGGGTTGTGCCCTTTTAGCATGCAATGGTCAGCCCAGTCTGAAAAAGTTCATATTAAAACGAAATATTGGTATCTACGGTATCTACAGTGAAGATGTTTGAGTTTATTTATGTGTCTTGTTGGATTAAAGAAGATAACGGTTTTTGATGTACGTCTTTAGACATTACAATAACTAACAAAATTATATCTAAAATACATTAATATCTAAATAATTTTGATCAATTTTTCTTAAATCAAAGAATGGTTCAGTGTTGTTTTCAATAGAATAATGAACTTCAGTTTTTTTTTAAAAAAATCTATTTATTAGCTTTAAGGCTAGTTTCTACCTCAATTTGAGTTTTGCGTCGGATTTATTTCCTAAATGGTTCTGTTTCTGGATCCCAGGGGTTCCATGCGATAATTTCACTGTGAAATGATATGTTAGAAACACCGTTTTAAACACTATTTTTACTTAGATTAAATATTTCACAAGATTGAAGACTAAGGTAACAACAGCTATTAATAAAATATAAGATAATGAAAATATGATATAACATGACGTGTTTTGACTTCTTTTAGGAACAGAATGCAATGAGACAACTTTCAACAGGACTTCAGAATTTCCACTGGTGCTATTCAACTCATTCCTCTTTTCAAACCAGTTATTTCCAAGATGAGCTGCAGGTAAGTTGTGTTTTTATTTTTCTTAGGTAAATTGTGTCTTTTGCAAGTAAGTTGTATTTTTATTTTTCTTAGGTAAATTTCTTGCTATTTATGTTTGTGTTTTTATTAAAATGAAATAAGGAATAAAATTATTTGAAATATCATTAAATTTCTCATAACTAATGTCTTACCATGTTTATTATAGAAAAATTCACATTTAGCTAAATTCCATCTGTCTATTATGAACTTCTTCTTCTTTGGGGCATGACTCCATGGGTTACGTCATAACACGAATTGCCCATGGTATGCCGTAGCCGCGTCCAAAATGATGTGTTTCCACCCAGTCCTAACTTGTGCGTGTAGTGTAGCTGTTGGAATGTCATAATCGATATAACGGAGATCTTCTGAAATATTGTCTATCCATTTTTTTCGTGGTCGTCCTCGTGATCTGTAACCACTGCCTTGTCGATTATATATTTGGTGGACTATACGGGTGTTATCCATGCGAGTAATGTGTCCAAACCATCTGAGCCTGGATTTCAAAATTAATTCTGAGGGTGGTTTTTCTTCTGCTGCTTTCCACACATCTTTATTTGTCCAAAATAGCCACCACTTTATTTTCATGATTTTTCTTAGGCATCTAGAGGCAAAGCTGTTTAGTTTCACTTGGTCTTGCTTTTTTATAGTCCACGTTTCACAGGCATATAACAGTGTTGGTATTACTGTAGCTCTGAAAACTTTGAATTTAGTCTCTCTTGATAAATTGTTATTGTTCCACACTGTTTTCTGTAGATTTCCATATGCAGCTGCTGCTAGGCTTATGCGACGAGTTATTTCATCACTGCAGGTAGTATCATTCTTAATTAGGCTGCCTAGATATATGAAATCCTTAGTTTCTTGGATGGGTTTTCCATCTATTGTAATTTGGCTGCTGATGATAGGCGATTTTTTATTCGCTTTTTGTATGGCCATTGTCATTGTTTTTTCTGTGTTGATTCGTAGACCAATGTATTTTGCTTCAATATTAATTTGTTCTACTAATTGTTGTAAGGCTTGTGCATCCTGTGCGAAAACCACAATGTCATCTGCATATTCTAAACTTTTAATATGAAAATCTTGTAAATTTATTCCACCAATTTTTGATTGATTCACTTTTTTGATAAGAAAATCAATGGCAATGTTGAATAGGGTTGGTGAGAGTGTCCATGTTCCAAGACGAAATTTGAGCTTCGTTTTGGGGGTAGCCCTAAGAAGGGCTGTTGGGTTTAAGGTTGCGTGGTTATACATCATGTGACGCAAGGATCAAACAGTATGATTGTAGTCAATACTGTGCGATTCGCAAATAGTTGATCAGACTACTTGTATAGACACTGTTAGCAAAATTATTATGAACTATTCAAGTGTAATTATTATTTAATATTAACAACAAAGAAATTATCTGCAAATGGATAAATCGAAGGAAGAATAAACAATGGATTACATCATACGTATTATTCAGATGTCAATGTAATTCAGAAAGATTCATTAATATTTTAAAGCGGAGACTGAAAAAAATAGTAGGAAGAGGAAGGTTGAAAAAATAGGATAAAACTTATTTTAAAATTTGCAATAAATGATTTTGAGGGCTTATTGTATTAATAATCCTTCTTAACAACACTGAAGAAAGATGTAAAAAAACATTAAATAATAAAAAAGTGATTTTTTATTATTATATTATTATTATAAATATAGGTATTTTCATATTTTTTTTTCAAAAATCAATTTTGTAAATGCAAATTATTGCGAGTTATGGGTGGTTAGATGTAGCATCATCATCAATCAGATTTCTTTCTTTGACATGGTGATTACCACTTAACCACTTCCAAAACACTTGGCTCGTGTTGTTAAGAGGAATAATAAGAGAGAACTCAGACAGGACTTGAAGGGTGTGGTTCCTAAAATCTCAGAATTCTCACTCCAACAGCAGACAGGAGTCAAGGCCATTGGCAACAGACATCTGTTGTGTCTTCTCTGGATGGATTCTGAAAACGACGCCTAAAAAGAAGTTGCCAGAAGGCATCGCTGTAGAAAATAAATCTACAATGATGTAACTCAGTCAACTTTAAATTCATTTCATTTCAACCACGTGTTTCCGGAACTGACAAAGAGAAATTATCGATTATATATATTTAAAGTTTTAATATTAATTAAGGAAAAAATTATTATATCAGATTATGATAGAATTCTATTGTCTTGTTATTGTTTTTTTTTAATTTGTATTAAAAACACTTTCTGGACTGAAACGAAACAAGCTTTTGAAACAGAACTAAATAATGGGTTGTTAAGCATTTTAATGATAACAGTGGATAGGACGGATGGCCGATGTTCAATTGTCGGTTGGTATTTTGTTCGGAAAGTCCTTCAGTCCAGTGGTGAACCGCTTGTTTAAAACCATCGACGAAACCAAAGAAGAGCTAAAAATTAATCAATCACTCGTATTTACTGAACAAAAAAACAATTTCTCCTTTTTGCTAAAATGTTTTATTATTATTATTATATTCTTCTTTAAAAAACAACTCAAAGGCATCATTATTGAAGATAGAAATAAAAAAAAAAAAGTAATTTTGTTTTTTCAGTGGATTATCCACATAAAATTCGATCTATAATAATTTAAAATAATGTTTAAACTGCATGTCTTAGATATCTCAAAAAGAGTTAACTGAACACTTAATAAAAATGATTTGGAGTTTACTTCTGGTATAACGTATCAGGCTTTCCTCCTGGCATGGCTGCTGCTTTTAGTTCAATTGCTTACAGCCTTCTAGAAAGTGATGTTTTGTCTTCGAATAAATAATACATGGACAATAAAATAAAATATATAGAGTTGGGAAATATTAGCTCGAACCATTCAGATTAAAGTTAAGAATAATATTTTTTGGTAGATGTTCAAGGTCAGAAATCGTTTTATAGTTCCGAGGGCGTATTTTTGCTGTAAGAACGAGCTGCTATTCGGTAGAAGAGATGCAGGTTATCAGGTGGCATTAAAACAGCATTAAAAAGCTGCACTGGATCGCGTTGACAGTGCACTTATAACCATACACTATTCTAGAGGGTAGTGATTTTTTTGTTTTTGTTGTTTTTCTTGATTACGCTTTTTATTTATATATTTATTTATTTTTATTTTTTTTTTGCTCACTTTAACCAAGTGCTGATATTTTGATATAGTTTTTTCTCCATTTTTTCTATTTGATATATAATTTTGATTGGAAAAGAAAGAACGACAATATTTCTATAACTCCTACGAATAGCTTTTGAACAACGCAACTCTTGAAACTTTATGAGCGACGATGTTTTTCGAAAAAGTTTGCTTGTAGGCAAATTCAGTCACAGCAGCGAGGGACTGAATAAAATAAAAGTAAAACACACTGTAATGGAATAGTTTAGGAATACAAACTATGAAGTCCCTTTCGTGACGAATTTACAAAGAATTTTCAGACCCACTTTCCAACATCACTCCCAAATAAATATTAGATAAAAGGGCTACTTTGGAAAGGAATTAAAATCGGAGAAAAAATAATCCTCCTGTCTGCCGGAATCGATCCAATGGGAATAAAAGAACCTGCAGGTAATGGAAAGTTTCGTTCACTGCATCACCACTAAATAAGGGAACCTTTAAGACTTAAAAATAAATGTTATTGATTTTAATTGAGATAAACATTAATGTTCTCTGAAATTCATGTATTTCAATGAAAGAACCTCTTCCCCCCCCCCTTCCATCATTTCCAATTTTTTCCATAATTTGTGTGAAGAGAATTGTGAAATTTGATATAAAAACTTTTTGGCTTTTTCTTTCTCTGTTGAAAAAATAGATCATTTTCAATTTGTCTTCAAGAATTATACGAGGATGTGAAACTGTGTATAGTTCATCTACTCGTTTTGTAGCGCCGGGGTAAAGAAGTCGCTGTGTTCTGTGATGTTTTTGGATGAACCCTTTAGTCATGTGCATTCCATTTGGTAAAAATCTGACCAGATAATGTGGAGAGATCCTGGAACCAAAACAATCACTCGATTTTGGGTTTTTATTGAAATGCTGCCACTCTATTTCTTTGCCATTAATGAAAGTACTTTTCTATTAATTTGTGAAGGAATTGTACGTCTGTGATTAACAATTGTATGGACTTAAATATTAGAAGAAAAAAAGGAATTTCGGAGTGTTTTAACTTTGTATTTCACTAAAATCTTATTTATTTAAAATTGCTTATTTTACATTAGGATCTAAGTTTTAAATAAATTTGAGTTTTGTACTTACACTGTCCGGCCACTTTATTACACTCACTTTCAAAAATTAAGCACGGAGCGGTAAAATGCGAAAAAATGGACAATACTGCTTTGATTGACATGAAATGCTGCAAGTAAGTAGCTCTATGTTTATTCATGAAACAAAACAAAGAATTACATACAGAAATAAACAAAATATTGAATTTTCATAAATGATACGAGGACGTCCTATTTACGTCATTAACAAAATGACGTTTAAATTCAAAACAAACAATAAAAACCGACATTAATAGGGTATGTGAACACCCCTCACTTGCATACAAAGTTTACAGCGTGTGATCATGCTTGTTACGAGGTGATCAACCACCGCAGAGTCCTTTAATCGCCATTCCTCCTGTAGGGCAGTTTCTAAAGCTCTGAGAGTGGCTGGAGGTGGGAAACGTCGACATACAGCACGGCCGAGGGCATCCCAAAGATTTTCAATTGGATTAAGATCCGGCGAGTAAGCCGGCCACTCCATACGCGCAATCCCCTCACTCTCCAGAAAGTCGTCAACGATGGCAGCTCTATTGGGACGCGCATTATCGTCCATTAAAATGAAAGAAGGACCAAGTGCTGCAGCGTACAGTTTCACAATGGGTCTAGGACTTCATCTCGATCCCGTACAGCCGTCACAGAACCTCGCCTATAGATATGCAGGTCGATGCGATATCCCAATGAAATCCCTGCCCAGACCATGATGCTTCCACCGCGGAATGCATAATGTTCGATGATGATCTGGGACCGATTGCGTGTGACTTGTTCCCTCCAGACCCTTACACGCTTATCATCGGGTTGTAGGGCAAATCTGGACTCATCTGTGAACGTAACGTTACCCCAATCAGACATAGTCCAATTCATATACTGGCGGCACCGTTGTAATCGTGCCCCTCTGGCTTGGACGGATAAAGGAACACAAGCTCGTGGTATCCAGGCGTACAGATCATTCATGTGTAGCCTTCCACGAACAGTAGTGGCAGATATCGTCTTACCAATGGCCGCTGCAACCATAAATGTCACACGTGTGGAGGTCGATCTTCGATTCCGCTTGGCTACAATAGGTCTTCGGACAACTGTTTGGCTGGTTTGGAATTGTTTCCATAATCGTGAAATGACGGAATGATGAACGCCGAAGAAACGAGCAACATCTGTTATAGACTGTCCTGCTTCAATGCGTCCGACAGCCCGCCAGCGCTCAGAATCTTCCATTCGTCTTCTGGAAGCCATAGAAACACGTCTAGCTTGAAAACAAATCGTACGAATGTTCTAAACACCTTTCATCAGCACTTACAAGGAACTACTGTCACCCTTCACAATGCAAGCTTCTTATACGACTGCCTGTTTTGCATATTTCTCAACGCGAAACCGTGATTGGCTGTTACCTATATAATTTGCATACTTCCGTCTACGGAAGTAAATTTCAGCTTCTTTAATTCAGATTGGCTTACGAAAATTAATTAATTACGCACAAATGTTGTGTCCCACAACAACTTTTCAAGCCGGTGGGGGCAGTATCATGGTGTGGGGGAATTTTTTTCCTAGCACACGTTAGGTCCATTGATACCTAGCTGGAGGTATGTCAGGATGCTAAAGCATACCTAAACATCGTACCTGACCAAGTGCAACCGTACATGTTAACAGTTTATCCTCTTGCAGATGGCTACTTCCAGCAGGATAATGCGTCGGTGCACAAAGCCCGCATCACTATTGGATGGTTCGAGGAACACGACGATGACTTTTCCTTGCTGCAGTGGCTCGTTCAGTCCCCGGATCTCAGCATGATTGAAAATGTGTGGGATGAGCTGGAACGGGCTGTTCGCTCCAGGCCTACACTTCCATCAAATCTTCAGGGACTCCGTGACACACTCATGTCTGCATGGTACACAATATCTCAATAATGTTTTCAGCATCTTGTGGAATCCATGCCTCAACGAATTCAGGCTGTTTTGGGGCTAAAGGAGGCCCAACACGCTACTAGGTAGGTATACCTAATAAAGTGGCCGGACAGTGTATGTAATGCCCTAAAGTATAGAAGTACAGTTTGAAGATGAAATAGCACAAAAAAGTAAAACTAAAAATGATAGAAATTTAATAATGCAGACATGTTTCAAAGAAATTGCAAGACATTTCATTTAAACACAATTCCACCAATAAAAATCCAGGGCGGTAAAAATTATATTCTTGAATAGAACTGTTTGTTACTATTAATTCTTGAATTATGCGTCATTTTCGTTCATAATTGCATTCTTTTAAATAAATAGTTTTTATCGTTAATACTGTTTAAGTTATTAAACTTCATTTCTATGTTGTAGAAGTTCCTCTTTATTATTGAATCAATGCAGCATATATTTGTATTTTTCTTCAAGATGAACATTTTTTTTTATTCTATTCACAAACATAAATATTTTAATTGTAGATAGAATAAATAATCAATTCAATTCAATTTCTATTCAGATGAAGTGAAATTGTTTTCAAATTTTAATTAAGGCCATGAATATTACTTAATATAACTGCTAAATGTAACGCCTGTAATATTAAATAGAATAACGTAAATTTCTACCGCTATTTATTTTACAGATATACTTTATTTATTTTTTTTCTAGTTAATATGTTAAAAATTAGCGACATATACTGATTTTCTATTATTTTTTACTTTATTTAAAATTGAAAGACAAGACTGGTGTATTTGTGTTGGTGCTTTATTGACGCTTTTACTTCATTGTGTTAAATGATTTGCTTTAATTCTACAAATTAAAATTTGAAGAGATGCAAAAATGCACGGAATCCTTTTTATTTGATTTAATAAAATCTTAACGAGAGATGAAGACCAAATGTTTACATCCTAGAACAGGTATTGTTTCTATGATTCCCACTATTCTTAACTTTAGAACTATACAATAAATTGAGTGGATTAAATTAAACAAACGAAAAGAATAACCTATTTGCTATTCTTCACTCATGCTCAAAAGTTAAGGGATTGGCCCTTAACTTTTGAGCATGGCCCTTCCAGGCATCCAAATTCACCGAATTTGACGGAAATGTGCAGTAGGTTCTATTAATACAAGTAAACAACAAACATAAAGATGGCAGCACCGCTGAAGGGAAAAAATTATACAGTCAAAGATGTTCTTGTGGGGCGAACCTTCCAGCCCCATCCCGCTGCCCACGAGTGATGTAGACACTATTCACAATGCTATGTGATCACCCCGCATTGCAAAATATGCGGCACAATATGCCGGCATGCAACTAATCAGAGTACCCAGCAACACTTGAGGCAGTGAGTCCCACTTCTGAAGCAATGCAGTGCGAAGCTCATAGAGTTACCTTGGAGGTGGCTGGCGTTGCGCGGTGTGCCTTCCGAGAGCGTTCCAGGCATAGTCGATCGGATTCAGATCGGGAAAACAGGATAGCCAGTACATTCGTCGAATATCTTCTTAGGCAAGATACTCCTCCAACAATTCAGCCTTATGCCCTGTCGCCCTTGTAGAAGATGTCAGGTCCCTGTAAAAGTAGCACTTACTGCTGCAGGATGCTGTCGCGATATATAGTTACGCCGTCCGAAGATGTGGAGTAGTATGTGTATGTGCGTCCAGTGTTTTGCCATTTACATACTGGTCATGTTCGAGGATGTTGGATGGCCTGTATCTGCTCCCGGGTTCTCTCCTGATGTGGACACGTCGGAAATCACTTTCCATTCTGAATGTAGACTCATCAGAAAACATGCTGAGTGTTCTCTGTATCAATATCAAAGGGATGCATCGCGTGGGTCTCGGAACATACAGTCGCAATTAATCGCCTGTACACAGTATGCCTCGACACAGCTGTAGCGTGGCAGCTGCCAGGTGAGTTCCCAACATGTGCTTCGGTTGTGCCATATTGCACTTCGCAAGAGATTTCGGCCCTCCAGGGGCGTGGTGCTCCTTGGATGTCCACGTACAAAGCGTTGACGAATGCCCCTCCGCCCCAGCATGTTGAAGTCTTCTCCTCAATTTGGATATGACGCTAGTCGAAATGTTTAGGGCCGGCGACACCTCTTAACTATAATTGACCTTCAACTGGGTTCCAGATGCCTAGTGACTATCTCTCGTTATGCCATCCAGATGGATACTCTGGGCCATGATAAACTGTAGGCAAGCGTTGAAGGAACCACACGAGTCACGCAGTACATTATAGGGAAAATGTCAGTATTCACGGCTACTCCTGCCATCCAGACGTCTTCGGCGGTTTTTTCCCGCAGTTGTGCTGCACCTTTGTTTTGTATTTTGTGTTAGTGCATTTAGGACCTACTTCACCTTTCTGCCAAGTTTGGTGACATTTGGATGCCTGTAAGGATCCGAAACTGCCAATGCTTAACTTGTGAGCATGAGTGTAATTTGGTTTCTTATTATTTATGACTAGCCGTCGCTTCGCTCCGAAAGCCTTGCATACTTAGCATAAAAAAAAAAAAACTTTATTTATTTCGCAAATTAATATCGAGATCGGAAAATATACGAGTTCCCAGCCCGTTGTGGTCTTCTCCGGATAACTCAAATGTATTGCGGATTGGCGCCACACACCTGTATATCGATAAGGCAACTTTAAAGTGAAAATATAAATTTTCTTTATTCCCTATTCCCGTAGGAATTTCGAAAAATCCGGCCTTATTCCTTTTCTACATCCTAAAGAGAACCTCTGTGCAATATTTCAGCTTTCTAGGTCCAAGGGTTTGGGCTGGGAGTTGATGAGTCAGTGAGTGAGTCAGGACTTTTCTTTTTATAGTCTACAGGTAGATGCAAAAAACACCATCGCTAACTTTTAACAAATGTCAACTCACAATATAAGGAAATGAGTGAAAAATTAAAAAAACAAAAAGGTTTCGTTACTGTTATTATTTTATTTCATTCTAAGGTTCTGTTTATTTATTTTTCTTTAAAAAAAAAATAACTTAAAAGTTTTTAAACACTAATGAAAGACCACCAAGTTAGTTTTTTCTTTTACATTTTTTTCTCCTTGAATATTAAATGTCTATGGGAAGGTTCTTTAAAAAACGAGACAAAAAAAGTTACGTATACAAAGTATTGTATAAAAAGTATATTTAGAATTGACGTGTTTTGTGCAGAAAATCTTGAAACATTCAATTATATTTGTTCCTTTTCCTATCATAGACCATTGATTATTGTAATGTAAATGTTTTAAAAACAAAATAAAATACTAAGACATTGAATCAATGGAATTCTAATTTCCTCTTCCATCACAAAATCTCAGTGGTTTTATTTTGTTGTTGTTGTTTTATTTTTTTTTAATTGATTAGGATTCACCTACAAATTACCTACCTAATTTAAATATTTGGATAACATAGAATATTTTTATTTCAAAAAGATTTGATTCTTACTTATGTAGTTCTTTATTTTATTCTTCTTGTGTTCTGTAATAAAATTCTTTTAAACAAAAAGAAAATATATAAAAACTTAGATCGAATAATTTCACAGTACCAGTAAAGTCTCTACTATAGTCACTTCAGTGTCTTTTGTGCGTAGGTCGATGAGAAAAAAAGTTTATAAAGCTTGAGTACGAAAAGCAAGCCTTTATGAGAAGAAAATAAGGTAAAGAGGAGAAGTGGCATAGATACACTATTTTTCTACAAAGTCACTTGATGAGGCGTTTGTCCAACTTAGCCAATAAAAGCCAAGGATCTGCTTCTGTAGACACTTTTTTGCATGACTTTGGACTTCTTCATTGCTTGTGAAGCGACTGACATGAGCTCGTTTAAGATAGGGTATAGATGAAAATCACTGGGAACTAAACCCGGACTGTATGATGGATGTCCCAAAATTCACACCTTCGTTCAGAAAACCAGGATGTTTCTTCGTATTGATGTTTGTCAATTTCTTTAAGGCTTTAATAGTTATCCAAACCGATCGCCGTTTTCAAATGATTGTGCGCACCTCCAAAGCCACTACGGCACTGAGCAGTGGAGCCCTCTGTCGGATATTTCAGCAACCGCTCGCATTATAACAAACTCATAAATTTAATTTCTAGCGATTGTAAAATTTTTTTTTATCGATCCTCCTCTACTAAGCGTAGATGACAATTAGCAACGGATTTCAAATTCAATCTTCAAGAAGAGTTGGGAGCAAAATGGCTGCAGACAAACTTGTGTCGATATTTTAATAAAATATTGGTCAACAATCGTACTACAATAATTATAATAGCAGATTTGAGCGTGATTCAAACCATCCAATGTTATCTTGATAGCAATAATCATTTTACAAATAAAGGAGTTAACAAATTTTAGCAGAATTTTATCTGAGATTTAGACTAAGCTTTATTTTCTAATTACAGTCCTGTCTAATATGGCTAAATGGTATATTTTAGAATTAACTGTTTTGTTTCATCTTTTCTCCGAATTTGAAGGTGAGATGATATCATGTTTTTTTCTAATTTTTGTATTACATTCTTAAGTAAAGATAGTTAATCATTTAAGCCCAATAACCTTTCCTAATAGAAGTTATTCAGCAGCATTAGTTTCGAGTTCTTCATAGGTGAAAAGCAAGATATACTTAGCAAAAGGGGGAAAGAAAATTATGTAGCAAAAATATATTCCTTTTCCAGTAGGGGCAGAGTGGGCCACTTTTTTTTGTTGAATTTTGTATTCTTTTTGTTATGAGATTTTCCAATGCATTTATTTTTGTCAGAATCGGGAACTATTCAAGAATGTAAATACTTGATTTCATTTCAATATATTCATAAATAAAATAGGTATTAATTCTCAAAGCAAGAATGGTAGAGTGGTCCAACCTGCCCCGACCACGGGGCAGGCTGGACCACCCCATGGGGCACGTTGGACCGGGTAAGAATAACAAAATTTAAAGTAAGTTTTTTATTGAATATAAAATAACATGCCATTTAGGATATCATGAAATAAATAAATAAATAATTTTGTGCCAAAGCATAAATTTAAAGGCGACCCATAATAATAAAAAAAATTGAAAATAAGAATAAAAAAGAAAGTACATTAACGTAAGGAAAATAAAAAGCAGTTAGGAAAAAAAAAATAGGAAAATAAGAAAAAGAAAAAAAAATTAGGCGGACATTGATAAAATAAAGATTAAGAGAAAGAAAAAAAAAAACAATACCTATATACGGAGTCGAACCGACAATCTAGAGCATATCATGGAGATCTTACTTTTCAAGCTGTAACTGACAACTGAAATGAAATGGTCATGAAATGAAATGAAATGGTAATATTTAAGCTATAGCGGAAATCCAACGACAACAATGCCAAATATCTTGAACGGGGCGTGGGTCCCTGAAAATACCCTATTCCTACGTTGTAAGTCCGTTGGTCGATCCGACCTTCCGTTCGGGAATTGTTAGGGGTGGACAAACACGGACGAACGGACAGGACAAACGCAATGGCTACCAATTTTGGTCGTTATCACAATAGCTCCCAAATGGGTTGCTAACAAAAAAAAAAAAAAGCGTCCCACAAAAACAATTCTATGCCACAGGGAAGGAAAACTTAGACTTTTTGGTGTTGCAAATTCCCTGAGAGCTCATGAAGATGTGCTGGGGTTCGAAGTAAACAGCGTCTCCATCAAATCAGATACAAAGTATAATCTACTTATTATCTACTTTTGTAAATATTAGGCTTCATGATAAACGGTGATGTTGAGTTCATGAGATTGAGAACCGCTGGTCTAGAGCAATGGAATGGAAAAAACAGTTTCAACATTTGTCGACAAAAGAGAAGGGAATAGAGAAGAAAGCGGGAAGGGTTAATTAACTTTGTAAAAACTTCAATACGTAGACTTTTTCAAACTCTTGTAATGTTATTGTCTCCTACTTTTTGTCTCTTAAATTAAACAGAAATGCTGTTAATTATTGAATTGGAATAACTGAATAATTCTTCCTCACTTGAAATCTTGCTTTAATAGAAAAAAAAGACCATTTTAAAATTAAGCTAAACTTTCTTTCCGATCTTATTTATCTACTTGAGTCCTTCATTCAAAGATCTTTTAACTTGATCTAATCTAATATTTTTCCTAACTTTAGAAAAGCTTACTAATCTCTAGAACTAAAAGAATCTTCTTAATTTCTTCGTACGTCTTAGGTCAGTGTCGTAAAGGTTTGATGCTGAGGGTTTTGACTGACATTCAGGTTTGTTTGTTTGATGTTTCACCGATTGGATTAAATAGTATTCCGGCATTACTGAAACAGAATTGCGAGTAAGTGATATCGTCCCTCATTTACTACTAAATTTCGGTATACAATTATATCAAGTTTATTTTCTCGTATTTAATAAATAACTAGAACCAAAGCCCTATTTTTGAGATAATATATATTTAGATAGATATTCTTGAAGAAATAAAAATTTAACATAATTTGGGTTAAATTCTATTTAGAATTCTGTCAGTTTTTCTTGGTTTCTATGTTGAGCGTTTACCTCTCCATCAGAATCTATTTATATCCATTTACAAAATCAGTTTTCCAGTGAGATAATTAGACAAAAAATTCTGATGAAAAGCATCTTATTATTAAATGTTTCTTAAAAACATCTGATTTGAAGTTTAATAAACACTAATTCAAATTAGAAACAAAATTCAGGTAATGAAATAAGTATAATTGTAAGGACCAGGGGCGTATATAAGGGGGGGGGGCGAGGGGGCCCGGGATCCCCCCGAAATAATGAAGGTATGTCCTCCAACGTTTTTTTTTTGGTTGAACAGATAGGTTTCCATCGTTTTTTTTTGGTTGAAGAGATAGGTTTTCATGGGTTTTTTTTTGGTTGAATAGATTTTTTGGCCCGGG
>JAFIDM010000004.1:66036970-66066111 GCA_023159025.1 Thereuonema tuberculata
TGAGACATTCTATTATATCAAAAGAGCAGAAGTGAGAGAGGCGTAAGTGTTCGGAAACCACTGCTTATGATGTCTGATGTTTAACTTTGTGATAATAAATAATGTATGCTAAGAGTATTTGAGTCTGAACAGAGAAGATAAAAAAAACTGGTCAAATGAATATAAATTTAAATTGACTTTTTTATTGGTCATCCCCCTGTGAGATCGGTGATCAGTTAGAAGAAGGATTTCAACCCATCACCTTAAAATATATTTCGTATAGATCCTGCAAAGACCATGGTGATCACCTATCCCTCAGAAACAAGTAACTGCACTACTATCTACGCTATCAGAAATGGCAAGAAGGATATCTGCTGACGTTTGGTAGACTATCTGTGCGCCATTCAATGCATTATTGACAGCACTCTCCTATCAAAACCTTTCTGCTAAAGTCTGGTCTGAGTTAATGATCTTATTGTTAATGAAGAATTGTCTTTGTTTCATTGCATCCAAAAATTACACTCGATTATTCTACAATGCTCTCATCATAATGGTGATTATGATATTTCATCAGGGAAACGATGTTAGAGTCCACGTATCTGTTTACGATCGTGCTTTCCAGCTGAATAATGTACTCTTCCATAAAAATTACTTGAGATCTGTAATCATCGATATCACAATGCTTGTTGTCTTAACAACAATGAGGGATATCCCGTGAGATCACGTCAACCTCTTAGTGTCTATTTTAAACCATAAACTCAAAATGTAACCATTTTCTTGTATGAGTATAAATACAAATTCTCTTTGCGATTTTTAATTTATGCATAATATTATTTCATTTAAAACTTACCCTGTAGCTGATGGCGGAATTACTTTTATTAACTTCTTTTATTTTTAAGTTAAAAGAGTTTAACGTGCCCGCTTTCTTTTATTTTTCTTTACCATCTGTAGATTTAAAATAGAAGTTATAAGTTTTGAAGAGTTGTCTTCTGAGTGGTCTTATTTTTGTTTTTAGGGAGTTGGTCAATGACACTGAATATTGTTTCCAGCATTATGCTGAACCTCAGACCCAATTGTGCCGAACAGAAGAACAGACTCGCATCATTCGAACTCAATTGGAAATGAAATTAGCTCGATCCAACTTTGCCTGCAAGGATGGAGGTGTCCCATATCTCAGTAGGTAGCCTCCGGTCTGTCAGTGTAAGTCAGACACTAAATAGAATCTACACGGTCAATCCAATAGATCACATGATCAATTAGTATTTTCATTAATATTGTGATGGCATGCTTTGCTTTCCATAATATGCCACAAAACAAAGGAAAAATAAAGATTACAATCTTTAATTAAAGAAAAGAACAACAACTATTCTTATTTTTCTTTATATTCGAGCACATAATTTACACAACTCAGTTTGGCAGCTTTGTCATTAAAAAAAAAAAGGTCCTAAAAAAATTAATGTGTTGGCTGTTAAGAGAATTTTTTTATATTTATACAGAGCATTTTATTTGCTAAAAATATTGTCAAACTTATTATTCTAAAAATGTGTATCTTTCCTTTATTTAAAAAAAAGTTAATTTTGAAAATTGATTTGATAAATTTTAGAATAGTTATCAATCTTCATACAAGGAGGAAATGCTGAAAATCCATAAAATTAAATAATTCAAAAAAATCTTGTAACAAACATTACGTCTTTTGAAAGCTTTTCTTTTCTTCCTCCACTTTGGTTTAATGATGTTTTTCTCGGTGGTTCTGTTTCGTAATGAAATTAAGCATTTAGAATTTGTTTCTCTCTAAAGAGTCATAAATTCCTCACTCTTTATTACGACTGTTTATAATACTTAAGAAAACGTAAGATTGTTTCCAGGACCAATCAATATTCTGCAAAACACATTCCTTTGTGATCACAATGGAAATAGTTCTGCGATGAATAGAAGAAATTCATCTACTGTAACATTAACTGAATCTTACTTTAAATCCTTTTTTCTCTCATTTATTTCCTCATGATAAGTTAATATGAATTTCAGCGCATAGAAATCACTATTGCATTGCATAACTAAACGAAATATTGTCTTGTCCCAAGAACGACATCATTTATATCTCAACATACTCGCACTGAACCTTCCATCAATCGAACGTAATTTCCAAATTATCACCTTTTCAAAGATCTTTTGCACAAACAGTACAGGGTGTTTCGGAAATGGCAGACAAAGCGAAGAGATACGAGTTCCAAAGGTCATTTTGAGTCAAAAATATTCTAAGACATTTTGTTGTAAGGGCCGTAGTTTTAGAGTTAGGAAATGAATGCTTTGGGAATGGTCCCTAATCAAAGAAAGCTCAGTTCTGGCCATTTTCAGCATTTTCTTATCATTTTCTTATTCTTGATATTTAATTAGCATAAGGTATCTCAGCCATATAATGCCATGTATTCCTTTAACGCCACCTATCTAATTCTTCATAAATATAAGAGATGGCGGTACTGCACTAAAGTAGTTTGCTTTGACATGTCATCTAGTGTTGAAGTGAGTTACTAGCAGACCGCCAACATTTTCGAGTGAAATTATATTTCCACCTTTTCGTGTCGAGGACTGGTTCTGAAAGGCTGTTACTATATCAACGTAAGATAGAATATAGATTTTTTTAATGTTCAGCAAAGATTAACTATATAAAACTATATATTTTCTTGATTCTTGAAGATTCTTCTATGTAGATAAGTTAACTGTTATTTTTAAAATTCGGAAATTGTAGACAAACAAGTGTATCATGTGATCCATGTGCTCAGTAGCGCATTAACGCCTTGGTGGTGTTAATGGTCTACTTATACGATTTTAGGTTACGTACGACCAGTGGCGTAGCAAGGGGGGCCCGCCTCGGGCCCCCGTTTGGGAGGGGCCCCACCAGCCAGCTTATTTCCTTTTCTTTTTTTTTTTTGGTTGTTAAATAGGAAATCCCCCTTTTTTTTGGTTGTTTTTTGCAGCCAGTCTAGGGGTCCCACCAGCCAGCTTAAGGAAAATTTCCTTTTTTTTTTTTTTGTTTGTTAAATAGGAAATCCCCTTTTTTTTGGTTGTTTAATAATGGAACTCCCGCCCCGGGCCCCCAAGGCGTTACTACGTCACTGCGTACGACATTTATGTTTCATGAAAATATAGATTTTTATCTTATTTATTTTGCTTTTATAATCAGAAAATGCCGAAATTAATTAATTTTTACATTTGCTCTTTTGTTTTAGCTACAAATTAGAAAGACTGCGTTAATTTCAAGTGATTTTTTATTATTTTTTACTGAAAATCAAATTTAGTTGCTTTTTACTGTAATTTTGTACAAATAATGTTTACAATGATGGAATAATTCTTAATTTTAAATAATTTAAGTTACTAGAAAGTAGGTGGTTTTAATTGGACCAGGTGTTCCTAATAACGCCAGTTTGCAAAGTTTTTTTATTTGATATAATAATTTCTTTAACGTGTCGTGAAACAATACGAATAACTACTATATCGACACTTGTTAAAATCCGTTTAGCCAAAATTTAATTTTTTTATTTGAGTTCTCATACTTCTCCAGTAAAAGTTATCATATGTTTCATTATGGTATGCTTCAAACAGAAGATTACACTTTCTTGGTCATAATTTTCGTGTTTCGATACACCTTATTTCCAGACTTACAGTAATTTAAATGTTAAGGTGGCGTTCTTTGGGCAGGGTACCTTACCTGTTTTCAGTCACGACATTTGTCATCCGGATTGCTTTTGTAATAAACCTTTACCTTATTTACTTACACTTCCTAATGTGAACTGATCTTTCTTTGATTAGGGACCATATCTAAAGCATTCATTTCCTAACTCTAAAACTACAGCCTGTACAATAAAATGTCATAGAAGTTTTTCGACTCAAAATGATCTCTGGAACCTGTATCTATTCACTTTGCCTACCATTTCCAAAGCATCCTCTTATTTTGAATTTCTTAAAAAAAAATTTAAAAAAAATCCAAATTTGTAAGATTCTGTTGTGAAGTATGAAATTATTTCTTTGAGTAAAATTATTATGAAATGAAAGCAATTAACTCATGTATCTCCGTCCACTAAGGAATTAAAATGGGCGCATAAATTAACAGTAAAAAGCACAAATGTTTATGAATAATATTTAGACTAAATAGCAGTTTTTATATTAACTTGCATTGCAGATGATCCATGTTTTCAGGCACAGCTAGGTTATTTTTTTGTAGACCGGGTTATCACAATGGTCGCCCCGAGACGGATCGTCGCTTTGCCCGACCCGAAAAAGTACTTCCAACCAATCAAAGAAAAAGATACCATCCCATTTTGCCACCCACTCTACAGTGCGTTGATCCCTCTTCATTGGTCTCATCCCTGGATACAACTACTTCTCCTACCAATGTTTTTCACTCATGATTTCTTTTGCATAATAATTTAATAAATTGTTGAAACTGTTAAATACATCAAATCAAAAATATTTAACGTGCTGTAGAATCATATGACTTAAGAAACAAACCAGCACATATCTAAATAAAATTGAAATTGCCTCTCTGTTTTAGTTATGGGGAAGGAATTGGCAATTTCAATTTTATTTAGATATGTGCTGGTCTGTTTCTTAAGTAATAAGTTGTTAAATACATTGTTTTTTCTTTGTTATTTGTACAATTTAGAATCAGATAATTTTTCTTTGTCGTTTGTACAATGTAGAATCAGATAAAATTTAATTTCTTTCCTAATTATTTAAATATTATAAACACGAGAATAAAATCTTTCTATGTATAATTTTTTCCAGTGTTTTTTCAGAGACGTGGTCATAAGTGTTATCATAGTTTTTTGAAGAGATTGGTTAAGAATTGGAAATGTCATCTAACACTACCATCCCCAATGGCTTCCTTTGATGAATTAGATATTTGTAGGTAAGACATTTATTTCTTTGTAACCATAAAAAAATTGCACGAAAAGACCATAACTCGTACACTATAGGTTAGAATGAAGGGTGATACAAATGTTTAGACCAAATCCAAATTGCGTCCAGAGATTTGAGAAGACCAAGAGTCATTGCTAATTTTTGACCTCCGAGGATTCCTTATTGTTTTGGATAGAATAAACCGTATTTCCTGGAAATAATATGAAGCTGTTAGCTATTCCATAATATAGATGTCATTAATAAGAAAAGTGGGCATATTTCTGAGTTGATTTGGTTTTCGGACGAATTTAGAAAAGCTAACACCTTGTTTTTTTTTTTGTTTTTTTTTAAGGAAGTGTGCTAGCTTGTTTGTTTTTAATTCATACGTAACTGTATTCGGACACGTTAAATTTTTATCCTTGATTGGTTTTCTTGGGAGTAATTTTTTTTCTAATATTAGCCTACATTAATGTCAACTCATTGTTTTTTTGTATGTGTTTTGATAATTTATTGTTATTTATATGATGAGCAAATAGGGGACTCTGTTCTTTACTCTCAATAGAGAACATTCAGTTTATAATTACAACACTCTATAGAGTTCTTAAGAAATATACAAAATTACAACATTGTGCCTAAGACAGTTAAGGTTTTAATGGTTCATTGGGAAGTAACAGTAGGGGTATTTATATACTTTTTAGAACCTCTAGTGGTTCATTGGAGTTCCAATAGAAAAGCTTCGTGGAACTAGACTGGAAGGCCATTGGAGTGCTCGCCTGCCTTTAAACCTATGGGGGGAAATCCATTTTGCAGATGGATTAAGGCCCTTCCAGAGAAGAATTAACCTAAGAAAAATTCTGGACCTCCGCTAAAGATTGATTTCCAATGAAGGAATTGATTAGCACAGGTGAAATTAATCAATCCTAACAATCAAATGTATTCTCAGCTGTAAACAAAAATATTTTTACTTTTTACTTTTATTATTTGGAATTCCAATGTTACAACTGAGGTTAAGATTTTGAGCAGATAATTATTAAAGACAATTTGTATCCTAGGTGTAATGATTCTGCTCTTTTTTCTATTTCTTTGCTTTTTATGATTGTATGAAACGCTCGTGGTAAAAATTTGGTTGAGTATTTCTTGTCTTCATTATTAAAAGAACTACAGCTTTATATAAATTAAAACAAGGTAATTAAAATTCTTGGCTAAGTTTTGATAAAATAGGTTTTTTAATTAACTATCCTTACCAATATTTTTATCTTAAAATGTTTATTCTGTTTTACAAATTAAAAAAAAAATCATGTTGTTAAATATGGCTTTACTATTTACTTCTGAAGAACTGATTATCAGCATTTGAGAGCGTATTACAGCAAAAAACAACAACAAAGAATTTTAGCATTTGGATTTAATTTATAATTCAGATTTATAGTATTTACTTGACATTCATAAATGAATAATTAGTCATTTCCTTTTAATAAATCAACATCTGTTAAAACATTCACAGCCTAATTAGCTGTCAACTAGTAAAGCAGAGCCATAGTTAGATATATTATTTACAACTAAATTACAATTAAATGTTAGGAATGCCTTTGAAATATTCTTAGTTTCCACCAAATTCAATAATAGTTAAAACTAATGTTTGAAGAAACTTACTTTATTGATAACTTTGAATTTCAGGAAATACGTTATTTTTTTCGAATGTCTTTTCGACTGCATCAGAACAATTCACGCCAAGAGATGCAGTCCTAGTTCTAAACAGTTCATTTATACTTATTTCAAATCGGGAATCATGAATACACCGTGTGGCCGAGATATCCAACGATAAGGATTTAGAGACTGATAGAGATTTGCTCATGAAACCCAATTACAGAATCAAAATCGAACGGTATCGTCATAAATTTCACAAAGAAAAGATAAAAAACTGTTGTGTAAGGAGTTCAAGCGTATCCCTTCTATCTAGTGTTTCTGTAATGTTAATAGAAATAAGTTTTTCCCTCCGATAAAAATAAATAACTATTTATATCAACTGACTTTTATTGTCTTTTCTATGTTTTTAGCTTCAACTCTTGCTTAACATCATTCAATATTCTAATTTATTCCAATGTATAAACAATACATCTAAAAATAATACTGTAGAATCTCATTATAACGGACAAATAGTTGCTGAAGGTTGTCCGTTTTAATGAAAGTCCGGTTTATAACAAATAATTCTTATAGGGGCGTAATGCAGCAGGGTGTGCATCAATGAAAGTACAATAGTTAGCTATAAAAAGTGTTTATTATATATCAAATAAAAAAAAAGCCTTCAATATAATAGGTTGAATTGAAAAAGGTGTGTACATGTACACCGCATTAATCTTCATGTTGATTGCTTACATTCATTGGTTTGAAAAAAAAAAATTATTTTCTGCAGGGTTTGTTCGATCGATGTTTAATCGCTTGCTTGGAAATGTAAAACTCGTCAGATAAAAATTAGCATCCTTTATTATTATTATATTTTTTTTAAAACTGTCCGTTATAAGCGACGTCCGTTATAATACGGTCCGTTTTAATGAGGTTCTACTGTACCACAAATACCGTCAAGACTTGAAATACGTTTGCTATTCCTTTACTAACTTATTCTTTTGGTATCGTAAAGTTTACTCACACTGTTGTTGGAAAGCGCGGAAGGAAAAACACGAACTCTGTTGACTAAATATAAGAAACACCACCCAAATGATCATTAGAGACAAATCCAGACAAGACCTGATCTTGTTAGCCTCAAAAATCTTTATTATAGTCAGATATGCAAGTTGAGACAATTCTTCTACAATTTCCAAGAATCATCCTCATTAAATATGACAGATTCCAACTATATGCAACTTTATTTCCAGGATAGAAGATGTGATTCGCAGACTACGTTATGACCAGACACCAAAGGAGAGAATAATGACTAATGGATAATGAATTGAACCAGAAATCCATTGTATTGATTACCTGAACAGCAATCTGTTCAGTGTGATTGCTGTTCATGTAATCAATACAAAGAAAATAGGCCTACAACTATAAAAAATCCAACCGTTGGGAATCCAAACCGTTGATACTTGCCGAAAATATCGTCTGAAATCTGAAACCATTCGGCATAATCACATCTGGCATCATCTGCATCGATATACACTGCTCACAAAATTTAGGGGATATTGCGAAATAAATACAATACACCCAAAAAAAAAAACAAATGCATTTGAGCTTATTTATTAAAGAACGCAAATGACACGGAAATGGTAGTTGTCTGAATATGCAAATGTGATGCAAAACGTTAATTTGCATATTTGCCCAAATGCATGTTTGTAAAAAGAGGCTGGCGCTGCTGGGTTTTCTCCACTTTCCTGGATCAACAACAAGTGGCAGAATTGTTGAGTGTCACCAGAAAATGCCTCTGCAACATGATTTATCCGAATCTGAAGCATGGAGAGTCATAGGGCGTCTTGAACCTGGCCAAATACAGATGGCAGTGGCAGCAGAGGTTGGAACCTCCAAAGTAGTGATTAGCAGACTCTGGAATCGCTTCAGAGAGACTGGCACAGTACAAAGAAAACCAGTGCAGGGCCGCCCACGTGCCACCACTGCAAGAGATGATCGCTACTTGACGCTAATAGCACGAAGGAACCGGCGAAGCATTGCGACTGAGCTGCATGGACAGTTTCTCGCTGCTACTGGGCAATGTGTGTGTACTCAGACCGTGCGAAATCGACTCCGTCACTGTGGACTGTATGCCCGGCGACCAATGGTATGCATTCCATTAACTGCTGAACATCGCAGAACCTGCAGAAGGTGAGCTGAAATGCATCTTCCTTGGATACGTGAAGAGTGGTCCACGGTTCTCTTCAGTAACGAGTCAAGATTGAGCCTGCAGCCTGACATCGTCGTGCCCTGATCTGGCGTGAACGTGGATCACGGGAGAATTCACGTTTCCTGCAAGAAAGACATTCCTTTGGTGGAGGTGGAATCATGGTGTGGGCAAGGATCAGCATTGGCGGTCGTACCGATCTCCATGTTGTTAGAAATGGAACGGTGAATGCTGTAAGATATCGGGATGAAATTCTATAGCCTGTAGTGGTACCCTATGCTGGAGCAGTAGAGGCCAATTTTCTTTTTATGGACGACAATGCACGCCCCGACCGTGCGCATCTCGTCACAAATATGCTGCAAGAGGCTGGAATCGAGCGCTTGGACTGACCTTTACGTTCTCCAGACCTGAATCCCATCGAAGACGCTTGGGATGCACTAGGAAGACGTGTTGCCAGTCACCAATCAATCATCTCCCCTAACACTTCCTCAGCTGGAAGTTGCTCTGGTGCGCGAGTGGCCACGAATCCCACAGGAACTGCTGGACAATTTGATCCTCTCCATTCTTCATCGCTGTCAGTGTGTTGTAGCAGTCTCAGGAGGCCATACATATTACTGAACAGTCAATGTGGGACAGATTTTTCACGTTTGACATACAAATATTAACCCCCGTTCATGTGTCACATCCTGCTCAATCCCGAAAAATGGATTCTGCACCTCATTTGCTTATTCAGACTACTTCTATTTCCGTGTCATTTGCTTCTCTGATGATGTTCTTTAATATAAAAACTCAAATGCCTCTGTTTTTTGGATGTATTATATTCATTTCGCAATATCCCCTAAATTTTGTGGGCAGTGTACCTACAAATAGCAAATATTATTCACCAAGCCCTTACTCAGAAATAGAGACTCCCTACTACAAATATCAACCTCTGGACAATGAAATGTACAAACTTTATTTTGTCAGGAATCATAACCGATTCTTGTCAAATCATTAAAACTATATATCGCAGTAGACCGGATATTGCTTCTGTTGATAAGCAGTGGAGTAAAAAAGAAATGGTACCAGAGCTCTTCTTTCGCGAAAGGTTTATTATTGTTATTATTATTACACACATTTTGAAACACAGTCAAAAATTCGCTGACTGGAGCCTTTAGTAGATACAAGTTTCAGCCAGAAACCTAAGTATCCACCAGGTATCTGCGCAATATGTTTGATGTTCCAAGCAGCGCTGTTTTCTGAAGTTCTGATGTTGTTATTTCAGACAACTGCAATCGGTTCAAATAGTTCGTAAAATTTTTTGAGATTGTTCCAAGTGTTCCTATGATGATGGGGATCACTGTCGTGTGTTTCATCCAAAGCCGTGTTGTTTCAATTGCCAAATCCCTGTATTTAGTAATTTTTTTCCTGTTCTTTATCTAAAATCCTTGCATCACCAGGGATTGCAATATCAATTATGAAAATAGTTCTATTTGTTAATACTGTTATATCTGGCGTATTATGATCCAGGTGTCTATCAGTTTGTATTCTAAAATCCTACAAGATTTTGACGTCTTCATTTTCTAAAACTTTTTTAACTTGATGTTCCCATGAATTTTTAGATGCTGGCAAGTCATATTTTTTGCATAATGCCCAGTGTATTAATCTGGCGACCCTATCATGTCTGCTTTTATAGTCCGTTTGTGCGATTTTGCTGCATTCACAAATCAAATTATTATTATTATTATTAAATTGTATAAATTTAATAAATGAATAAATAATATAAATAAAATAAAATAAAATAAAAATTATTATTATTGTTATTATTATTATTATGGGGGTCCATTATTATTTTTTTTAAATTGAAAATAAAGAGTCAGTGCTCCCAGGTTGCAGAAAAAGTACTGGGGCGGCGTCTTGACACGACTCCACCCAAAAGCGTAAATACAATCACACATTTTATAGTTTGTAACAGTTCCGAATACTCACAACACATGCATCAAAGTTAAAAGAAAAACTTATCAAACGCTTAGAATAGAAATAGAACAACTCTGACATAGGAAAAAAAAAAGTGCTCATCTTACCGAATATGGTATCAAGCACTGGTGTGGTACCAATCTTTATCACTGACAGTATCAATCACTTAGCCAATAAGAGACTGCTATTTTAAGTACCTGTCACGTTGCTAGGAAATTCCTAACGAACTGTAAAAGTGATCATCAAAATATGATTAGTTACAGGGTGTCTACAGAATCAGGGAAATCAGGGAAACCGGGAATTATCAGGGAATTTTGTTATTCTGGAAAAAATCAGGGAATTATCAGGGAATTTTGCAATTATTACTTAAAATCAGGAAATTTTTTGGTTGAACAGATCGTTTTTTTTTTTTTTTTTTGGTTAAACAGATCTTTGTTTTTTGGTTGAACAGATCAGGAAATTATCAGGGAATTTTAAAAGAAATTGTTCATGAAATCAGGGAAAAATCAGGGAATTTTTTTATTCAGATTTTGTAGACACTCTGAGTTAGTATACTTTGGGCTTAAAAAAAGCCCAGTGTCGATGACAGCAACTGGTAAATCCGAGAATTAGATATAAAAAAGAAATAATAAAACAAATTATTTAAAATAGGTCATTATTTTGCAAATATAATATGTGTAAATAAATGTACTATTAAATAGAATTTATTATTCAGATGATTTTAAAAATTAAATATAAATGTTTAGATTCTTACATTAATTGAGTCAAAGGAAAACTTCAAGAAACTCTATTATTTTGGCATTGGTTGTTCAATTTAACGGCGCATTAAGAGAATAAAGAGGTCTTTAATTGGAGATATAAGAGATTAGGACTGAAGAGGTTGTTAAGATATCAGCGATTAACAAATGTAGGTGTTTACTGGATTTACTTCCAAACTGAAATTAAATTTAAAAATTTAAAATCAGGTTCTTAAATGAAGAAGAATCTTTCCAATATTATAATTCAGTAGGGAACTGAACCCTTCTCATCCATTCCTTGTCTCCCTCCTTCATTCTTTTTAATTTCCTCTTTTCCTAATATCTTCGTAAACCTTGACATTTTTCTGTTCTTAACTTAAAATAACCATTTTTTGTGAGAAACAAAACAAAGCCACCACATTAAGATGAAATCCGAATAAAAGTTAAATTGAGCATTTCTAAGCCTTTTCCTGGAAATGTTACAAAAAGAATGAATTCAATAGTTTAAATGAAGTGAAAAGTGTGGTTTCATGCACATTCGCATTAACCATAGTTTCTCCTTATGATCGAAGCCAACCCTGCATTCTACTGTCTTTATTATTATTATATCGAAAAAGCTTCAAACCATGGGTTTCCCCAGCTAAGACAATATGGCGGTATGTCTACCAAAGCACATATTGCCAAGTGTAAAAAAAAAAGAAAATTTGAAAGAATAGTTAGGGATGTGTGGTTGTGTCGTAAGTGTTTTTACGAAGTCCTAGTGTGCTGAGGCTGTGGTGCAATGCTATTATTATTATTATACAGGACACTACAAAACAAAGTGCATCACAGCTGCCAGTTCTTTAGCTGGTGTTGGCCTTCAAACGCATCGAATTCTTCCCAAGAATCTAGGATGTCGTAATGTATCGGCGCAAAATATGTGCTGATCCAAGCAGTGCGGCTTTTTGGAGTTGACCGATGGAGATTTTGTCAATATTTAGATCTTGTAAGTGCTTACCAAGGTTTTTTGGTATAGCACCCAGTGTGCCGATAACCACTGGAACCACCACTGCCGGCTTGTGCCATAATCGTTGAACCTCGATTTTTAGGTCTTGATACCGTGTGATTTTTTCCAGTTCTTTTTCTTCCACTCTACTATCACCAGGTATGGCTATATCAATTAGCCATATCTGTTTCTTTTCTATCACTGTCAAATCTGGCGTATTGTGTGCTAAGATCTTATCCGTTTGAATTCTGAAATCCCACAGTATTTTCACGATATCATTTTCAGTCACATTGTTTACTGTATGTTCCCACCAGTTTATTATTATTATTATTATTATTATTATTATTATTATTGTTGTTGTTGGTTTTTTTTTTAACAGAATAGCTTCAAACAATCTCAAATACCTTCGTAGATTAATTTTTTTGGATAAATTAAGTAGGTAAACACAAATATATATATATATATATATATATATATATATATATATACACTCATGGACAAAAAAATTAGCGCACCAAGAAGGAGTCGTCAAAATGAAACGAAAATTTACATACGTAATGACTACTTTGATATAAGTAAATGATAAGAAAATCAAAGAAAAAGGATAATTTATTTCAGAGAAAAAGGCAAAAGAACGGAGGAGTTAATACTCCGTTGGACCCCCTCTAGCGCGAATGCACGATGCGATACGATCGGGCATTGAGTCATACAAGTTCTGTATGATGTCTTGAGACATTTCGTTCCATATTTGCTGTAACCTTGCCTCTAGTTCGTTCAAACTCGTGGGATGCCCAACTCGTCGTCCCAAATGATCCCAGAATTGCTCGATTGGAGACAAATCTGGGGATCGGGCAGGCCAAGGAAGGGTAGTAACAGTGCGGAGACAGTCTTGTGACACCCTTGCCTTATGAGGCCGAGCATTGTCTTGTTGAAAAATGGCTCCTGGGAGCCGTTGCATGAGTGGCAACACATGTGGTTGCAGGATTTCATGAACATACCGCTGGGCTGCCACGGAACAATACTAGGGGTGACCGTGTATTGTAGGCAATGGCACCCCATACCATCACACCAGCTGTGGGAGCGGTGTGTAGCTGTACAGCAAAGGCAGGATTGAAGCGTTCACCACGGGCTCTCCACACACGAACACGATTGTCATCACTGCCGAGATTGAATCTGGATTCGTCGCTAAAGCCGACCTGGTTCCATTCCGCTGCAGTCCAGTTTCCTCGTGCGCGGCAAAACTCCAAACGGAGGCGTCGATGGGTGGGCGTCAAGGGCAGCACACGTAATGGGCGCCGCGATACCAACTGTCCTTCAGCCAGGCGCCTTCGTATGGTTCGAGAAGACACAGCGGCCCCTAGTGAAGGTGCTACCTGTGCCTGGATGGCGGCCGATGAAGCAGTTGGCTGTACGCGTGCATTTCTGACTATGTGGCGGTCTTCTCGACGACTGGTCTGTCGAGGGCGTCCTGAGCCTGGTCTTCGTGTACATGACATCTCTCGGGTTCACTGGTCCCTACACCTCCTCACAACACAATCAGAGCGGCCTAATTGACGAGCTACTCGCCTAGCTGACCACCCAGCTTCCATCATCCCGACATTCTCCCTCTCTCAAACTGCGACAACTGCGTATACTGTCTTCGAACACGGCGTAATGGCATGTCTACCTCAGCTCTTCCTTTGTAAATGATTCAGCACACTCAAACAAGCTTTGGTTACCTGTTTTATACTCCACAGAGTACGATGTTCAACGCCCTCTACCGGCTATACGTAATGCGCAATCACGCTGCATTTCTAATCATTTGCATATCTCCCCGACATGTACCTTCATTGCAAGTTTCGTTACGATCGCGCAATTATTTCTTGGTGCGCTAATTTTTTTGTCCATGAGTATATATATAAATGTAACTGAAAATAGAACATGAGAGAATAATTTAGAATATCGCAGAAAATTAAAAATGTAGAAGAAATTAAGATCTCAGCCGTTGGTCGAGAATCGCTGGGAGCCTAAACTTCTCGCGCATCCCATGTACCTCGTGCAGTTTAACCTTTAACCTTAGAAGAAATTAAGGCTAATGTTGAAAATGTATGAAGGAAATAGATAAAGAAATCTTCATTGATTGGATAAATATCTACAAAACACGACCGTTAGGATTTAAAGAGAAAAACATTCCAGTTTTCAATGATAAAGAAGACAATTTCTACTTTTCCAAGCCAGAACGATGGCTCTTAATAAAAGAACATAAAAATTGTCTTCAAAAGGAGCAATATATTTAAATTACGTTAAAAATGAAAAGGAATCGCTAAATCAATTTTTATAAAATGCTCATGTTTTGAAAAAGTAAAATTTTAACTTTTATATTACCTATCCAATAAGCTATGTAAAATATATAAATTAATAACGAATAGAAACACAGTTGAAAAAACTCTTATTAAAACAATATCATTTTAATGCATCAGATTACAAAAGACCAACACGTTGCTGGTATTAGCCTTCATCAGTTCAGAATGATTTAAAATTTCCGTTGGTTCACTAAGTAACGAGTCACATGTTGGTAGGAAGTCCATTGTTAACAGAGGGTGTTGTTGCTATGAGAAAGAAATCTTTTATGAATAGTAATATTCTGTTTCCACTTCTCCCCGCTACCCTCAGCCCTTGGAACAATGAATTTTCTATCAACATGTGAGTCGTTTCTTATTGAACCAACGGAAATTTTAAATCATTGTGAACTGATGAAGGCTAATTCCTGCAACGTGTTGGTATTTTATATTTCGACGCATTAAAATGATACTGTTTTAACAAGCGTTTTTTCAACTGTTTCTAGTCGTTATTTATTTAAATAATATCTTGTAATAAATTAGAAGAGGACGAACTTCTAAACCTTTCATTGGGTTTTAAAGAATAAACAAGCAAAAAATAAAAACTTCTTGAAATGTATTTGGATTAAAACAAAAAATCTGCTTATTCCAGGAGGGATCTATTTTAGGAAATGCGTTCAAAAGCATATCCCTACACAGACCTACTTTATTAAATGAGTAGCCTACCTACCTTCTTTGATTCTTCAAACCTTTATTGATATTTAAATCCACGGACTCCGAAACATTTCTATTATTTGAAATTCAACAATCACAATAACATTATTCTATTTTTATGAAATTACTCATATTATTTTGCTGGCGGATCCCAGAGAGGAAACGGAAGACGTAGTTAGGATCGACTTAGCGACTATAAACGCTAATGAGGAATAGAGCAACGGTTAGATTTGACCTCGGTTAGGTTGTTTTTGAGCTGCTTTGATTTGTAACTTGACGGAACTATTTGAAATAGTTAAGGTCTTTGAAAGGACGACAGTTGTAATTGTATTGATTAGGATAGTTACTTCACACAAGGAAGTTAAGAATTGGGAGGAAAATCCTCTTCCAAATTGTCGCGTGCAGACAATCTTTAATTTTCCCTAAAGGCATTGGAAGCATTGATTTTACATTTCAAATAGATTGATGTAGGTAAAGCATTTTAGTGTGTAAATTTGCAGATTCATCTTTTCCGATGTCAAATAAATAAATAAAGTTAAAACTTACCTCACGTAATAGTTAAGTTAAAGTATCCCTCTACAGGCCTGCGCTGGCCTTTGGGGCGCGGGAGGTCAGGCTCCCAGCGTTTCGTGACCAACGGGACGAAGTTGAGGTCGGGTGGTCAGCCCGACGCCCGTCCGCCTTTAACTCCCGGGAAAGAAACCCGGTACCCATTTCATAGAGGGCTGGGTAGACCCTAGGACCCGTTTGGAGATGAAAGAAGCGTGGAAAAATTCCCGCCCTCCGCCGAGGCCGGGAATCGAACCCGCGACCTCCAACCCGCAGCCAAGCGCGCTGACCACTCGGCTACCGGGCCCACACCTCACGTAATAGTAAGTACCCATATATTGATCTTCTGACGATGATAATATTAAATTTAGATAAGATATTGAAAATAAGAAATGGATCCTCGGTAATAACAGAAATACCAATTTGTAGGAATCTTCTAATAACTTGAATCATTTCTTATACTTTTATTAGAAATAAACTGTGGCGTAGCTAAGATTTAATGAAGATGGAAGAGTCATTGTGTAAGAAAATATATACCTGTCCTTTCTCTCTCTCATCCCTTTGAGTGTGTCTAAAAATATTAATTATGAAATACGTCGTACTTGTTATTGCTTTTCCTCTGTATATCCTTCGGAAACCGACTCCTTCCTTCACTGCAAATAAATCACTGAGATTTAAACTTACAATGATGGTATCTTTGGAAAATAAGATATTTGTGTTTTTGGAGAGTAAATGCATGGAATTTAAAAAAAAAAAAAAGTTAGGAAATTAACTTCTTTACAAACAAATAATGAAACTAATTTTTATGTTATAAACTCTACAGGAACACTTATTATTATTGTTATTAAATAGTTGACAATTACAAGAATTTTAATAGGAGGCTTTCCCCCAAACAACATATACTAACCCTCGCTATCTATACAATCCTAAGAGAAACAGACCAGCCACAATATGTCTCAAAAAGCATTTATACAACACATGTTTTTATACACTGAGTGGCCAGTTTAATTCAGACACCATACTAATAACGAGCTGGTCCTAACTTTGATCACAGACTTAATTCTTCTTGGCATAGATTCAACAAGGTGTTGGAATCGTTCCGTAGGAATTTTGGCCCCTGCTAACAGAAGAGCAACCCTTAGTTGGTCTACATTGGATGATGGCGTTTCCAGGCTTCGAATGGATTCTTCCCCAAATGCTCCATTAGATTAAGATCAGGTGACTGAGCCGGCCAATGAAACAAGTGGAAATCAGACTCATGTTCACTGAACTAATCAAAGACCAATCAAGCACACTGACAGGATGCGTTGTCCTTTTGAAAATATGGCATCTGCGTCGGGGCCATAAGCGGGTGCTCCTGATCGGCAACAATGTTGAGGTAGCCCGTGGCGTTAAGAGATATTTCCAGGGGTATTAGGAGACCAAGTGTATCCCAGGAGAACATTCCCCAGACCGTTATTCCACCGCTACCCGCTTGTAGGGTTGTCACTTTGCAAAACGAGTCCATGGATTCGTGCTGCCCGCGTCTTATTCTCATCCTACCATCAGCAACCGAGACTTGTCGGACTAAGAGAAACTTTTTCCAATCAAGTGTCTAATTGCGATGCTCCTAGGCCCACAGCAGGCGCGCATTCCTGTATTATTATTTTATTTTATTTTTTGTGATAGCAAAGGCATCCTTGCTGGTCTCATGCTGTTAAAACCAATCAGGGATGGGGTCCGTCCTGTTGTGCGTTTGGATGTGTTTTGGTGTACCTGCGTTGCACTCAGCCGCAATCTGCAGTTGTCCTTCTGTTGTCGCAGACGATTCATGCCAGTCGCCTGTTACCTCTTTCATCCACAAGCCTTCTCCAGTTGCACTTATTACTCTGAACACCCGCGATACTGTTGCACGAGAAAAGCCGAGGGTCTCCACAGTGTCCGAAAATTTGCCCTCACAATCATGCCTCTTTCCAAGTCGTTTAAATCTTGTCTTACCCATGTTCCTGCGAACTGTACTGATACACAGTTCTTTGGATATTGAGCATGCCTTTTATACGCTACTCGTTGCTGTTACGTCACCGTGTATCATTACCAAGTAAGAGTGATGAAATTAATGAACGGAAAAAAAATCACTTAGGAATTGATTGAAAAGGAAATTGATAAGTTTTAATTTGTTTAATGATTGTTTAAATTTTAAAAAAATAAGAAACAAAATACGGAATTTAAAGTGGATAATTTAAAACTAATTTGAATCAGCCGAGATTATAGCAAAACAAAACGTACGAATCATTATTGTAACAAAAAAATAGTTAGTTGTGTTCCTTGTGTTCCTTTTTGTTTTTGTCTTTCATGTAAGAAACACTAATAGACGTAAAAAAAAATCATAAATTTTATTATTATTATTATTTATTATTATTATTATTATTATTATTATTATTATTATTACTACTAAATATTTAGAAATAGCCTTTTTTTAAAGAAAAAATAATAGGTTAACTTAATAAAAAAAAATAAGTAAATGTCATGTTTTTGAGCATTTTTCAAAAAAAGATTACTGGAACTTACAACTCTATACGTACGACTGTTTTACATCCATAACAGACTCTTTAAGACATAAGAAAGGGTCAAAAAGGTTGGCGTTTTGTCTTGCTTTCTCTCCTTTGATTTACCCTAACAGATTTTCAATTTAATCACCAGTTATCTGTGATCATGAAGCATTATTAATAATTTTAGGAAATTTTCTTTTTAATGTGTATGTGTTTCTAACAATGGTTGAGGTACGGGTTTTTGAAACAGAAGCCATTGTTATTGTAGGTAATTTGTGTGACATCACGAGGAGATCGTAGGATTATCACTTAGCAGGCACCTGATGATTTAAAACATTCTAGATTGAAGCAGAAATGTTTAATGCATTTCCATTTCGAAATATGTAACGACTACTTAAGATGGTTACCTGGCTTTTTCTGTTGACAGCTCTTACCTTACGCCTTTTCGGAAGGATTAAAGGTACTCGATTTAATCAATAGAAACATTAAAATCTTAAATAGAAATAGTAATAAAATAGATAATTTTGAGCTAACTTAGCTCCTAACAAAATTGATGGACTATAAGTTTTGTTCTTTAACGATTTCATTTATGAATACGTTACGACATTCAAAATCATTATATTGTCTAATTACTGCTCTTTAAAGGTCTTAAAAAACTTTTAAGTTTGAGATGAATGTACTTTAATTTCATCCAAATAAACATATTTCACCAAAAGCATTTCTTTCTTTCTATTTGCACAAAGCATTCAACGAAAGTCGTTAAAATTGAAAGTATTTTTGTCTTCCTCTGTTTCCATACTTTTCACAAGGATCTTGAACATCGTCACTTACAAACTTATTTGTAACGCTAATGGATTTGGATTTTACTTTTACTATTTTTAATATATCTACGAAAAACGAAGAAAAATCATAATCTTGAAAATTAAATGAAATGTTTCAGAGATTTTTAGAACTTAAATATTTACATTTTTTATTTTGCTACAGTGTTGTTGAAAAAACGGTTACGAGCTTTGAAAAGCAAGAGGTAAACTTAGTTAGGTTTTAATCAGTGGTTAACCACAATTGAAGTTACCTGAAGGCTTATGTGTGGGTGGCAGCCGAGCACAGCGACCGTTGGTCTATTGTGCTATCCCCTACGGATAGCAGGAACAGACGAAGAGAAAGAATGGTGGGAGAAGTGCAGGGGAATGGGAGAACCCCGAAAAAACCTGCCCAGCGCAGATCGTCCACCATCACGAAACCCACATGAGAACCGAACCCCGGTACTCAGAGGGGAGAGACCAATGTCTGAGTGGCAACGCCACCGCGCGGCCTTAGAAGACTTTATTCATCTTCAATTATTGAAATATTTGTAGACCTGGATCTGATACAGATCATACAAATATTCCAATAATTGAAGATGAATAAACTCCATCACTACCATATTTGGAATAAAATCAAGAATTTAATTCGTTAAGTTATTTTAACAGCAGGCGTCTGAGTTTCTTTTTCTCTTAATGCAATACTGCAACAACATCTATTCAGATAAATATCCATACATTTATATTGCGATATACTCTTAATATAAACTCTCATCGCGGATAATAATCAGTGCCCAAATATATAAAAGAAAGTACGACACTCATAAAATTTTAGAATAATTCAAGTTAGGAGATGGAAGGATATGAAATTTCCCTCAACTAACTCTTCTGCAAATAAAAAACGAAACAATCAATATAGACAGTACATAAATAAATTGACACCTGATTTTTCAACAATATTTATTTTCTGTCCCAATGAAATGGAAGGAACTGCAGATGCTGCTGGATTTAATGTCTGGTAGCCTTGCCCTTTTGATGCATACAGGGCATTCCTCCTGTCAGGCACTGTGGAGATGAGATCAGCAATAGTGGGATTTTAGCCCTTGATTCACGTAATAAAACCAGCAGGTGCATCATGTTGGTTGGTTTCCGTTTCATCCGTTGTACTTTTCCCTCCAATATGACCCACGGTGTTCATATTAGGCTCTGGCTTGACCGCGCCATGTTTGGGTATGTTTTGCACTATGACAAAGATGTTTAAGAGGAATAAGATTTTGATTAATCATTTATGTCTGGTTAATGTTAATTTTCTCTTTCATTGGTCCAACATCAACATTCATAATTTCAATAGCATTTGTGACTGGTCAAATATTGTTTTTAAGAACCTGTAATTATGTTGTTGTTTTTTTCAGTTGAGAACGTCCTGTTATTAAGGCAAAACCAGTCCTTGTTATTTTAATGTATTAAACTTTTTAATTTTTATTTTGTGTGTCGGCGTGATTTATTTTAAAGCACTAAATGCACACGTCAAAATTCACCATTTTAAGTGAAATTTATTGCAGCAATTTTAGATTTTATATCATTAATATTACAAAGTTTTGTTTTAGCGCACTTCATTATTTTCCGTAATTTATTCTGTTGGGTTGAAATTTTACTGTAAGTTGTTTCTAAATTTTTGATCATTTTCCATAATGTGCTAATTGTAATTTTTTTATACTTGATTAGAATATTTATATTTATTCTTTTCCATTGGATTGTAGGGGAATGCGATGACAAAACAATGATTGATATTTTAACAAATCTGCAAAACTGTATCTACGAAGAAGAACCAATCAAACTAACGGAATTTTCGAGAGAAGCACTTGAGCTCTGCAAGTAAGTGATAGAAATCATTAGGTTCCATCTGGAAAAAATAAAACAATAAGGAAGCAAAATATGTAATGTTTAATTTTTCTCTTGAATTTGTGTTTGTTTTTGTTAAGAACGTTACAATCTTTAATAATATTGTTAAAAGTTATGTTTTTTAATAGCATTATAAAAGGTAAGAAATTTGCAGTTAGTTCGATTAAAAACATTTATTATTTTGGTGAATTTTTGCTATTAATTGGTTAGATTGCGCAAGTCACCAATTTCCAAGCCTTCAGTATTATTGTAGATGATCACGTGATTCTCAGGTAAATGACTTCGATGACAGCTACATTCAAGGATGTCATCTTAGAATGGGAAGACTTTTACAATGTTCCGTCATTTCTTTCTCTGACTGTGATTCAACGACGACTCCTAATTATTCTGCTCTTTATTAAACTTAGGATTGAAAACAGTTTTTAGATATTATTATTTAGGTAAATTACTATTTCGGCTGAGGATAGATCGTACAATAACAGTTGAACATCGCCCAGAACATTGTAGATCATTTTCAGAGCATATTTTATGAGACTGTCGATTGTAAGTATTTAAACATTTCGGTTGTTTTAAAGCCAGTGTTCTTATCACTTGTCTTTAGATTGGAAACGAGTTCGTCAAAGAAAAAATAATCTTCCTCTGGAGAAGGAATTACAATCAAAACACCTTACACCCCTAGAACGTTAAGGAGACTGATCAAGGATCACAATTAAAAGCGAAATAGAAATCGCGATCCCTTCTGAATACGTTCCGCTTTGTCTTTGTTCGGATATGAAACTGATGAACAAGAAGCAGACGAAGAACAACATGAAGCGAAGGAAAATGGGAAGAAACTTTGATTTTAAGTTGTTGAACATTCTTAGCTCTCACCGACCGCTATCTTTCCAATAATTCGTAAAAATCCATCTCCCGTGATTTCTTTAAAAAGAAGCTTACGGTATTAATCTTTAGCAATATTTTATAATCTAATAATTCCTATTTTGATTGATTACCTTTGAAAGCAATTTTCGAATAAAGGAACGCTCTGCTGATATAAAAGAACCAACCTATTCTGATTCTATTTGTTTAACTTCTCTCTTTTTCCAATCTTTCAATTATTTGTTTTATTTTTTACACATGTGTTTCAAAAAAATCTTAACCAAACTAAGTTTATGCATTGTTTGACCTATGATATTTTTATATGAAATAAACTTTTTTAAGTTATGATATTTTTACATGAAATATTTTTTTATATAATATGAAATAAATTAGTTTAATTTAACAACTTGTTGGCAAATGATTAAGCTTTTTTTTTTAATTAAAAATCAATTTTTCAAACTTCTTGTTTGTATTCGGTTTCTTCTTTCGTAGATATTTTATTTTGTAATAATTCCTCATAATTCACATTTGTAATCTATTTGAAAAGTTTCACGAATCTTAAATATCTTAATAAAAATAATATTTTAATTAAACTATTTCTAATCTTTTTTATTTTATAGAACTGAAAACAGGAGTATTGTAGAAAACTGTTATAAATCTCGGGTACAGAGAATGAATGGTAGCTGTACATCAACGGCCCAAACAGAACTTATTGAGACGTACAAGGACTTGAACACAGCCCGAAATAAGTTTGCATGTAAACATCAAGGAAAGCTTTTTATCAGTAAGTAATGTAATGAAACTTCTTTTGTAATTAATATATAAATTGCAGGTAAAAGAAACACACACAAATTTAACAAATATAAACACTTAACAAAAGTAACAGTTTCAAATTACAGTGTTTCATTGGACAGTTCTTTTATTTTTTTTTATCGAATAGAATTACGTTTTCTTTCTGTAGCAGATCTAATGAAGAACTGTCATTGTTTAAAAACGCCATTCTTACTAAATGTGTTCTGTTCTAAAGCGTCATCATATGTTCAATGAAGTTCTAAATGAAATTATTTAATGGATGATTTCGGTTGGTTATAAACCATATCCATTTCAGCAGACGAACACCGTCTATTAATTCCTTCTTCATCTGTGTCTAGAAATAGACTGGTCGTAAGAATAGCCAGCACAATGCTCTGTTTGTGAAAGGAGCTGCTTGTCTCAGAGACCAATGAGAAAAGAAAGTCCCCAGCACCCCCTCCCCCTTTGGTTTTATTGGGAAAAAAATTAAAACCTCTGGCTTTTTTACTCAGAACATTAGGAAAATTAGGGTTTCTCGTCATACAAGGCCTATTCTACAGGGTTCCACTAAAAAACTAAAGTAATAAAACTACAACCTTTATGATTAACATTTGTAACAAGTGCTAATTGAATATTTTAATTGTCAACGAAATAAAGATTATGACTGGTCAGCATTTATTGGTATTGTTATGTTTGTAACTAAATACTTAGAATTGAATTCCTTATGTCTATAAATAAGAAAAGCAAATTCCTGACCAGCCAAGTTGTGATGTTTCCATTCTCTGTCTCCTTTAGGAATTAGAATTGTACTGAGATATTAATTTTCAATAAGAATTATCAAAATGGAATATTTCCAATTCAATAAAATGTTAATATTACAAACTGATTTAATGAACAATTATGGTAAAAAGAATAAAAAAAAACAAGATATCCAGGTCCGGATTTCGGCCTAGGCCTAGGGGCCCAGCCAGCCGAGGGGCCCCGCCGTATTGGATTTTTTTTTTTTTTTTTTTTTGGTTGTAGATTTTTGGGATGAGGGGAGGGCGGCCGCAAATATGAAGTGCCTAGGGGCCCTGGGTGTTTTAGTCCGGGACTGAAGATATCGCTTTTGTTTTTAGACAAATCTCTCACATTAATCGCTTACCTTAAAGTTAATGCTTGACTGTCCTCTCATGGAGAATTTCTTTTTTATTGTTATACTAGCCGGGTACCGTCGCTTCGCTCCGGAACCCTTGCATCTATAGCATTAAAAAAAACTTTATTTATTTAGCAAATTAATATTGAGATCGGAGAATATACGACTTCCCAGCCCGTTGTGGCCTTCTCCACTTAACTCAGGTGTATTGCGGGTTGGCGCCACACACCTGGGGTTGCCGCCATACACTTCATCGTCAGTTTGCCAGATTATTCCCTATCCCGTAAGAATTTCGAAAAATCCGGCCTATTTCCTTGTCTACATCATAAAGGAAACCTCTGTGCAAAATTTCAGCTTTCTAGGTCCAAGGGTTTGGGGTGAGCGTTGATGAGTCAGTGAGTGAGTGAGTCAGGACTTTTCTTTTTATATATGTAGATTTTCATGAATTTTGTTTTGTTAACATCATTGATTAGTTCTTTATAGATTATATTTGGATGTGTTATTTTCTCATTTTCAACTGTTATCCGATTCGTTCTGTACATATTATTCCTGGTGTTTTGATATCATGTTTATTTATGAAAATATGATCTATATTTCTTATCGTATTTCCATAAATTGTACCGTTGTTTCTTGTTGTTCAGTAAAGACGATTTTTGAAACCATTATTACACATAAGTTTTACGTATTTCTGTACTGCATTCTTTTTATTCATTTTGAAAATATCTATATTTACGTCGCCAATCAGTGTAGTTGGACAGTTATTTAATATATTTTCATTTTTTATGAATAGATTCTCTGTTTTAGTAACATTTTAGTAATTTGTAATTTAACATTTTGCTTACAGAATGACAGACAGAATAACGTTTTTATAATATATATTAATAATAGCCGGGTACCGTCGCTTCGCTCCGGAACCCTTCCATATATAGCAGTCAAAAAACAAACTTTATTTATTTAGCAAATTAATGTTGCGATCGTCGGAGAATATATAACTTCCCAGCCCGTTGTGGCTTCTCCGAATAACTCGGATGTATTGCGGGTCGGTGTCACACACCGAAAATTCACATTTTTGCATGTATCTTGCAAATGCAGAAACGTTTGCGAATGAGTGATAGATGGTTCGATAAAACTTTCAAATACCAACATTTTCTCAATATAATGTTCTCTTCCATCTTTTATACTTTTCGTTTAAATTGAGAAAAAGTCAAAATTTGACCCTTTAAAAAACGCCATCTTGGAAACCAAATACTTTTTTCGAAAGATTTTTGTAGCATTTTGTTTGTCTTAAAAAGATCTACATTTTATCCATTTACATGACCAATCTATCTCTTATAGTTTGGTCACAAAATTGGAAAAACGTAAAGTCTTATGACAGACAAAATAACGCTTTTATAATATAAGATTTCTCTATATCTATGAAGAAGGTTGACATTGGAGAATTTTTGTCTAAAAAATCCAAAACCAGAAGAATTGAGACTTTACTATTGTTTGTCTTTCCTTATCTTAACTAACTGCAATGTTTTCTTGTAGATTTCCATGGTCAGAATGGAAGTTTGTGTTACTACAATTTCAAAATTGATACGCTTAGAAGTGAAAAATGTGACATGAAATTACCTTCCCCCCTTCAGTCATTCCAGGATGAAAAAAGCTGCAAGTGAGTCATTGATTTCACAAGAATCTATTTTTGTTATTATTATAATTATTACTTTTACCAAATTCTAATTTGATAAAAGAATACAAGATAAAATACACTAAATGTAAAAATAGATTGTAAAATTAAAAAAATCCATGTATTTATAAGTTGAACAGGCTAAGCCCATTGCACGTGATAGTTGTTCCTTCAGTAATTGTGAGTTGTAAATGTTTTCTAAATTTTATAACAAATTATTAAATTTATGGTACTTTGCGTTTTTCTTTATTTCTTTTATCGATGCTATTTAATAAATGTTAATTTCTAAAAATAATTTCCTAGCCAAGTGGGATGGAGCGTGGGCGGAGGTCGGGGATTGTTTCTCACTGAATTCTCCTCCAGACGGGTTAACACAGCCTTCTGTAACTTCTTTCCCGGGAGTTAAAGGCGGACGGGCGTTGGACTGACCACTCTCCCGTTAGTCAGGAAACGTCCGGGCCTTACATACAGAAATACTTTAAAAGTGGGATACTTAACTTTTTTAAAAATAATTTCAAGGATTTCAAACTTTAGATAATTTGGGCTCCTGATAATGTAATGTATATATGGAATGTATTATGTAATAATACATTACATATTGTAATGTATTTGTACTTTATAATGTACAAAAAAATTATAGTTTCTTTCATCTCAGCAAAAGGACATAGCTTTCTTAATATCGGAATTTAAAAAAAAATCCACAGTAACAAAGGAACAAATTGAACATCAAAAACCTCTGCAAGATGTAACAAAGTTAATAAGTTAACATAATATTTTACTGTTGAAGTTCTTAATATTTTTTAAACTTTTATGCGGAAGAACTCATTTCCTACAACAATACAACTTAAGAGAGGTTTGTGTTCCCTTGATAGAGTTAAACTAAAAGGAGAAGATACTCCTGATAGGCTTTCGAAATAAGACAGATCGAATAACAAGAACAGACCAAGTCCATTTAGGGCGCAGAGGCAGGGGGAACATGGAAGTAAATGCAGCTCGGACTCTGGATCCCGTGATAGTTGACTTTTCAATCCCATGTCGTTTCTGTAGATTCAAATGGAAACGATGAACTTCCAGTGAAAAAAACCCTTCCCTCAACACTGTAATGAATGACAAGCGAATTTCGAAGAAGAACGATCTAAATGAGGATCACTTGCAATCTTATATTTGTAGAACAGATAACTTTTACAAGGAATATTATTATTAAGAATTACTGAAGATGCTCCGTTTAAGCGGAAAGAAACTAGTTTGTTTTAATTGAATATAAGTTTTGTTTTAAATTTAAATAATTTTTAAACTTGTGTGTTGGCTTTATGACTTTATAAAAACTTTATTGTCACTTGAATTAATATTCAAGAAGAACTGGTGAAGATCAATGTCAGGTAAATTCCCGGTGTAAAGTGTCTTTATTTTTTTCTGACAATAGGTGGAATTATTATTACTGGAATTAGAATCATAGTAGAATAATGGAGTCAGAAGAATTTGATAACCTTGATTAAAAAACTCTCCTTAATATAAAACAGCTCCTCCATCACAGATTGCTAACTTGTATTTAGTTTTTTAACTTTTTTTTCCGGAAAAATGTCTTAAGTTCAAGTAAATAAAAATAAACGCTATACCGGTAATGTATGTTTTAAATATTGTGTGTGTGTTTTTTTAGTGATTCTAATAATATTATTTTAATTGTTATTTGAATCCATTTTTTTATTTTATTGGGAGCAATGTGTAGGAACCATTATTAATCAAAATCAATTTATTTACAGCAAATACAAGGACTACTTCCAGTGTCTTCAGAAATCCCTCCGCAGTCAGCCAGAGGCCACGTGTTCTTTGTTTGTAAAGAGCTTCATCTACTCCTATTTCAAGTCGGGCATTTTGAACACTCCCTGCAGTAGCCAGATCTCTGCGGCCAAGCTGCACGACGACGATTTGACACTAATGAAGGAACACGGTCTCAAAGGAGGAGGAAACAGAGCAGTTTCCAAAAAGGCGACAGAACAGCATCAGCGCGAGAGATCTCTCAACTCCGACAATGCTTCCTTAGCTTCTTCAATGTTTGATCCATTAGTGTGGCTTCTAGCACTTCTTATCACAATATTAAAATTGATGTTTTAGCGGGTTTTTTTTTTCATTATTATTAGCTCTGGAATATATTTAAACATCACGAGATTATCAGGTTATATATTGATCTTTAATTTCATCCTTATCACTTTTTGTCTGACCAGAGATGGTTCAACACTTGAAACCAAGTCTTATTGAAGCAATGAGACAGAGATCAGCATTGAGGAATTTAGTGTTGTTGACAATTGTTGATTGTTACAAGATTTTAAAAGAGGAAAAAAAAAATTAGTATTCAATGGTTAGAAGAGAAACCTACAAATCCATTTGCAGATCTGATGTTCAATTCAATGAACTCTATAAAATAGCTCAAATTATCAAAATACCAGCAAGCTATAAAACTATTCACAAATTACATTTTTACTCTAGCCTTAATTTTTTTTTTTATACGAATTTCAAAAGTTCGGAAGTGATAACGAAACAAGATCATCTTCTTGATCTGATATTCCTTCGTTTGCTTATTTCGAAGTTAACTTTTGTATTTCGAGAATACTAAGTATTACTTTCCTTAATTGTAATTTTATTTAAATCTAATTCTTTTTTAAGCGAATTGTCAGAGTAACTATACTTACAGAAATATATCGCTGATGGCGTCATGTTTGCATTTCAAAAAAAAAATATTTTTCGAACATCAAGAAATATCTGTATTTTAAAGATTCAAATAAACTAACACCCTCATTATTTCCCGCTTTTTTTTTGTGGAGTGTTGTTTTACTTTAAAAACTAATTATAGATGATATGTAATCAGAAGTAGAAAAAATTGAATTTCGTTCATAATCCGCCTTTTGGATTTTTGCGTATTATGAATTTTATTGTAAAATCCTAAAAGTTTTCCTTTAAATCACATCAAGGTTTATTTTTTTCTTATTAAATTCCTCAAATTTTAGAAAGAATTTCGTTTTCTGTTCTGTTTTAAACGTTCTATAGATTCTAGAGTGAAAATCAAGTTTTGAATTATGTGTTTTGATTCAGCCACAAAATAATAATAATACACTGTGCTAGGTGAAAAGAAATTTCTAAACCCTATCCCCCCCGGTCAAAAAAGTTTCTCAAAAATGAAAGTATTCAAAAAGAAGGCATGGGTGGGAAAATTCAATGCTCAGTGTTTTCAGAATTAATATATATTTTTACCTTTCCAACCTCTACTCGAGATATTGAGAGAATATTTGTACTTTGGATATTTCTGATAACCCAACAATGCAGCCTATAACGTTGTAAACATTTTATCAAAACTTAAGAGGTAGAGGTCCAACCCTTTACATCCATCTTGATTTTTCCTAGAACCCAACATAAGTTTTGAAAAACTGTAAAGATTTCCTCACATTTTTGAAGCTTTATGAGCAGAAGTTCTTTTCCCATCTCCTCTAATCCCCCTCAGTCTC
>JAFIDM010000004.1:66071111-66105972 GCA_023159025.1 Thereuonema tuberculata
AATATGGAGTTACTCAATTTGTTATGTAATATTAGAAAAAAAAAGACATTAAAGACTTGTTATTCATCAATCAAATTCAGGTTCCAAAAATCATTTTTATGTATTACATTTATTTTATGGTAAGTCATTTCTAATGACGAACCGTAATGAAAATTTTGAGACAAACTTAAGAAAAAGTACTGGTGTTTCCATTATAAATATCTTATAGATGGTGTTTCCTGCAGTTGTGAAAAAATTCACAACTGAAAAATGTGCTTTTGTTATCTCGAATTAAATTAGTCATATTTATACACGACTGCTTTTTAGATAAAAAGATAATATTATTTTTTTTAATACTGCACTAATTTTTAACTGAGAAATTCGGTGGTACCTGCGACAAGTGATCGTCAATGAACATTGATTAAAAACCAGCCACGATAGGCAAAGATAGACTGAGTTCAAGAGATACAAAACTTCAGTCATTTTCTTTTTGTAGCATAAAAATGTGAGACCATAAAATCTTCTTAACTGTCTGAAAGAAAAACAAAAGGAAATTCGCGTTGAACACTTGTTTCGAAGAAGAATGAAAAGTAAGATTACTTTTTTCCCATACGTTATTTTTAATGCAAAATTTGTGTTGTTTTTTGTGCTTGTGTATACATAAAATCAAAATTCTGAAAATGACTTGATCCCTTTTCATCAAACTCGCGGAGATTTTAGTAGAACTTTAAAAGCAAATGCATTAGATATTTAATAATAATAATAATGTTCTGAATTCTTTTTCGTAGATAACGCCTTTGAATTTTGTGAGGATGAGATCATTCTGGAAGCAGTGGAAGAATACAAAGAATGTCTTAAACTTGAACAACCAGTTACTTTCGACAAAGTTTTACCAAAACATCAATACAAAATAAGATGCAGGTAATTTTGTTTAAATTTTGTTTCCATTAAATTCATTAAGGGAATAATTTGTACGTTTTTGTGGGTATGTGTCACCGTTGCTGTTTTATTAATAAAAAAAATATAATAGGTTTCTTCATTAATTATTATAGATGCTTTGCATTTTATAAAAAAAAAAACAACAACACCTATTTCTGGGAATTCATAACTTGTAAGTAACTTGTTACTACTCACGAGTTCACGAGCTGAGTCTGACTTGCTTCCACTTACTTGTGCCAGACACTTCCCTGTTACCTCTGTTGCTATTTCCCTATATTAGCCTAGGAGCGCACCTGCTGCTTTGGCAGCCAAAACCATAGGATTAAGAAGGGAGAATCCCCCTTTATTGCATGCCTCCAGCAGTACGCTGATCGCTCCTTTTGTGAGTGGTTTGCCGCGGGATTTTTACTGAAATCCAGAAAATGGGTTCTGTTTCATTTTGGGAGTCAAGTGAAGACCCTCCGGCTCCGCTAATTAACTTTCCCCCTTTACAACCTAAGGCTGAGAAAGCAGCAGGTGCGCGCCTAGGCTGACCGCTCTTGTTCTCTTTGACTCCGAAACTAATAGTCACCGATGGCTAAGGTAACTGATTCTTTATCTCTCGCTGCCTTATAGATAGGAAGTGAGATCATCAAACGATAGAAAGAAGGCTACCAAGGGTAAGTGAGACTGTCCACCGTCGTGAACGTAATCCATCTAAGGGAACATATTCTAACATAGAACGCTAGTTATTCAGTTTTGGGTATTTTAGGGAGAGACCGGTAATCTCCTTAAAAAAGCTTATCACTCATAAAGTACTAATAAGTCAGTGATCATTAGAATGACGACACCCAGGCAATAGATTGAGGACTACGATAAATAGCAACTTTAAATGTTTATGGAATTACATAAAAATTGCAAGAAGAATATGCATACAGTTTGTTAGTAGCATCTGTGGTTAAGAAAAATGAGAAAGGATCTATGGAGGCTGTTTCCTCTCTTGATAAGAAGAAAAGCCAATCCTTTTATGAAAGAAGAAGAAACCACAGCTTTACTTTCTGTCAGTGGCAGAGGTTTTCATATTTTGAGATAGTCCACAGAATTGTTCTAGAAATGAAGCTTTTTAATAACACAAAACATGCCTACTGAAATCCATCTATAGTGAATACCCTTTTTTTCTCAGACTTTGAAAGAGCGTCTATCTATGAAATTGCAGTCGTATTACGTCACAACTATCAATTTTTTATGTTTCCTAAAGTGCTATTTCTTAGACGACATTCTTCGATATTTCCTTGTTTCCTTTTTTTTGCCAATAGAACGGTAGATGTTAATGAATTGATTCAGCAAAAAGCCAATATCATACCATAAAGTAACACTATATTCTAGGACCATTTGTTTTGCCATATTACAAGTAAATACTAAAGAAGAAGACTTTGCCATTGTAACACTTACATGTAAAGAGAACCAAAACGAAAGACTTCAATCCTTGTTCATCAGATAATATCTTTCTCTATTTACAGTAAAGCCTCTGAAACAGTGTCTCAATGTGGTAATAAGATGAAGGAAGCCATTGCTACTTGTGGAAATATGAATCAGGAGCGTCAGATTCAAAACCATATAAATTATGATTTAGGAAGGATTAGTATCATTTGTCTTCAAGAAGGAAATGTTCTGTTTGGTAAGAAATATGTCTTTAACTTTTTCCAGTTAATCTTAAATTATTGGAAAATAAAAATTTTAAAACAAAGGCAAAAGGTACCGTTATTATCCACAACCCGTTGCCTCAGCTATAATTTCAATTCCTAAAGCTTCTTATTTCTTAACTCTATAACCTGTAATCCATGAGTTTTAATTCGAATGAATGTTAAGTAAATTTTCAATCCAACAATAAAGTAACTAAACCCTTAAATTAGATTGATTTAAAAGATTTGGTTTTTATTGTGTTGTTTTCTGCTAAGATAAATTTTAATAATATTTTGCTGAAATTTTTTGTCAAATGAATTAAGTTTCATTAATCAGTAAATGGGATTTCGTTGGAAATCGTTTTAGCAAAAATTCAACGAAGATCCCTGTTTAAACATTAACTCTGATTAATCAAACGAATAGTCACTCTCGCAGAAAATCTATTTATAAAAAAAATGACAGGTTTATGGGATAATGTACCATCTCCCTTAATGACCCAAGTAAATTTTCATCTTTTGATGAAACATTCCACCTAATTGACAGAAACATTGAACTAAAGAATTTAGAGATTTTTGGCGCCCTTTTAGTATTTGGATTGAGCAGTGGTGGTGTGTTAATACAGTTATACATGGGTTTGCTCTTAAGGAAGCTCCTGTCGGACATAAATTTTATTGCTTTTGGTTGATTTCTGTCCTGAAAGAATTAGAGGCACTAGTTGATCGAGTAGCTTTTTAATTTTCGTTCGTGGATGGAAAGAACATACGAAGTAACATGCATTCATATTCTGATGGTGCCCGTGTTACTGCGGTAACAATTGTAATAAATTCTTGGTATCTGATGTAATCAGACATTGTAATGGAATTTGTAGAGGCTAATAGAATCTTATTAATTTTCCTTTTGTATGATTTATGTACAAATAATACATCGAAAAAGAATTAAAATTTTCCTTAATGAAAATCCTATTAATAACGTCACTCCACCTCTTCTTCTAGGCTTCCAATCTAGTAACTTCATTAATTGGGTAAAACATATTTAATCTCTAATGATTATAGATAAAACAGCAATACAATCAAAATTGGTTATTAGCATAATGTTAAATGTCCTCCCCGTTGTTGGCTGCAACAAGCGTCCAAACCAAAGGACAGACGACATTTGTACTTTATTTGAAAATAGTCATGTCTGCTGCCAAATATGAACATAGATGTATTGGCAGAATATAAACACATGATATGACATTAAAAAAATGATTATGAATAAAGTAAAAAGTAAGTTGCAATAAGTTTGTTTACAAAAGTCAAATTTCCGAAGGCTCTAGAATGGATGTACAGTGCTGACCAGATAACCAGGCGGAGAGACATGTCAGTACGGAATATGGCCACCCCGAACTGAAATGCAAGTCGAACAACGCCGTGACCAAGTTATCCAGTTGTTCCTGAGTCAAATTGGTCTACTCCTTTAGAGCTCGAATGAGTTCCTGATTGGTTTCTGGAAAGGATTTCATGCAGAAATGCGTCTCCACATTGCGTTCGATGGGGGTTGAGATTTGGGTAGAATGCTGATCAGTCGATGCAATGAATTACTTCAATCTCCAGAAGTGTCTGCACTGCTTTCATACGGTGAGGGGGTGCGGTGTCATCCATTCGCGTATTCTTCGCGTACAGCATCCACGGAACAATATAACATGACATAGAAGATCTTTGTTGCAATATCATTTGCCAATCATAGTCCCATTTTCCAGCACCTACAGCTCAGTGCGTCCATCAATCGTGATGCTTCTCTATACCATGACCCCACCACTGCCATATCTGTTCCTTTCCTGCACTTTTCGCGATGGTATGCAATACCACTTTCATGCCCTATCAGCTGACGTCTAGAATCTGAGGAAAACCTGAAATGACTCATCTGTGAAGAGTGGCCGTTGATGATTTGTCCAATTTCTATGGATTGGACACCACTGCAAACCTGCATTACAGTGAGTTCTTGGTAGAGAAACGGAGACTACAGGCCTTGGGCATATAGCCCGGTATGTCGCACAAGTCTCGCCATAGTTGTCAGGATATTCGAGATTCTGTGCTGGAAAGGGAAATAATTCGCTAATCGTGATGCGGCGATTACAGCTAAAATAAACTAAAACAGCTAAAAATACAACTTCATGCATCTCACAGAGGGAGGGCGATCTCCTCGCATGCATTCTGGAATACATTCCATTACTTTGAAACGCTGCCCCAGAGCCTGGATACAATGATAAGGGCGATTCCTAACTCCCCTGCAACATCAATTGCTCTTCCATTTCTCCTATAATTCTTTCCGAGTGAAATCATCTCTGAGATGATGTCTTACCTAATATTTCACGTTCGTCACTTCTTTCCTTCACGTCATCTCCAAACATAATTCATTTACCGCTTGTGCCAATTTAACCGTTTAAGTGCTCCCACGTGACCTCTGTGCACATGATTCACAAATTTGCACGTGTGCCACGTTCTGCTGATCATCCACAGGTACGCCAATTGCCACAACCTGTTTGTCTGATTTTGTGATGGTAACCATTAGAACTAGTGGTCGTCCTTAAGTTTTGGACGCCATGAATGTACAAATAAAGAGAGATCGATTATCGTGTCATCTTTTTGAAGGAGAAAGTTCACTCGGTGGATCTGAGTATCTTAAACCAAAAGCAGGTCATCACAATGAAATTATTCAAGAAAGCATCAACCTCTGGATTTGAAAGGCTACTTGTGCTCAATTCCTTCAAAGCGTCTGTGATTTTTTGGCTTCAATAGCTTCAAATTTAACTGACCAATCTTACTTTGTAATGTCAAGGCCAAAGGCTTCTGTAAAATCTTCCATCTGGAGGTCAGGCAACAAAAACAAATACATACTACATAGGGTTTCAAAGGATGTTTTTGCCTCTGGAGACGTACCCACTGCATTCACTTCAATTATATTGAGTGAGAGACCTGCACAGGACACAAAGTACAACAGCTTGTTCAGCTTGAGCATTCTGTACTGAACACTTTTGTATAATCTGGCCGAATTTACTCCGTTGTCTTACGATTGCCTTTTGTAGTTTTTCAAATCAAGTCCATCACTTTCAATCTGTTCCAATATTTCCTATGTAAGCCCAAGCCCTATTTTCTCTCGTACAAAAAGTCAATAAAACTTTCTTGGATTTATGGATCATAATCATTCATCTTTAAGCATCTGATTACCTCTATCAGATAATTGAGATCCTTCCTTGTCCTTTCTTGTGGCGTTCGATGTGTTCTCGCAATGGAGGATAACAGCGAGAGAGAATTTTAGAAAATTTCCATTCTTCGGGTTCCCTCAAGTCCTTGGTCTCAACTGAACTCCCTTGTTTTGCAAGGAACATAATGACATCAACATTAGAAAACCAAAGCGCTCTGAAACGATTCTCCTCTTTGACTATCTGATGTTGCGGTTCCTTGACAATAACCTTCATAATTAGGGAAGCTTCAAGAAATTCTCAAGAAAAAGCACTGTTTGTGGTTCATGGAATTCTCTTGGATGATATTCTAACTCAACTTCCTCCATTTTACCAAACCTTCTTCCTTAGAAGGCAATTTTGATTCTGGTACAAGATGGGAGAATAGCCTGTATTACCTTCTAGGCTAAACGATGTTTTTAGATTGGTTAAAGGCTCACTATGACTTCTCATTTTTTGCCAATTTGGCGAGGTTTTAAAGAACCATTCTGTGTTAGCTTTTGACCATGCCTCTAGTTTTTGCTATGTCTAGTTCAATTACTGCCTCGATTTAACATGTCTGACGATCAGAAACTTTACTTGGACATGTACCTGGAGCCTTATAGTCAAAACCAAATTCTCCATTTTTCCTAAGGTTGAAAGGATTCCTGAATATCTTGGTCCGATTGTTCAAAGCTTGTCAGTGCAGACACTTGTGGAACCTAGGATAAGCTGAAGGGATTCTGCTTTTTCGCTGACTTCTCTCTACCCGGCGCTCCCTCGGGACCCCTCCCGCACTATCTTTGTCCACAGAAAATATCGAGAATTGTGCGCAAAAAAAAAAAATGGCCACCGGGTCCTTCAAAATCGTTTCACCTAATCCGTCACTGTGAATATCGGTTTTTATCTTTTAAGGTATATGTTTGTTTTTTTTGTATTTTCTTTAGCATTGTTCTTTTCGAGTCAAGGAAAATCGTGTTTCGAATCGTTCACATCGGAACGAATTCTTTGTGATCGTCCCTATTGGCCAACGTACCTGGACAGCTACGACGACCCAGAGACATGTCTGTGAGTTATTTTTCCTTTTAAAAGTATCAAACAAAAGAAGTGAAGATAAAGACTTATGTTTCTCGAAATATTTAAAAGATAATATTCCCATCATTCCCATTCTTATAAAACTAGACTCAATCTTCTACTAACAAAGATCTTCTACTAACAAGATCCAACCATCAAAGAAGAGAAGTCAGTTATTCAGCTCCTCTAAATTCGTGATTGCTCTTCTCCGACTTAATTTAAAAGAAAATTTAAACCCCTATCTACAACACCTCAATCCTAATAAATCCATATATAATCCCTCTTTTTTACAGTAACCAATAATTGATTGTAGTCTTCCCTCTCCTTTTTTTTTTCTTTTCTTTTCTCTTTACCCTTTAGGCGTCATCACAGTCTCATATTATATTGATGATATTTAAACTATAATTAAGATATTAAAACTAAAATTTCCTCGACTTATGATTTCCTCAAAATATAAAGAAATGGATTTTTTTTTCTTCAAGTGGTATACAGAGTATCTTTGCAAAATATTTGGAAAAAAATCCAGTTTCTTTTTTTTTATTATTATTATTTTTTCATGTAATATTTTTGGTTTTATTTTCAATTCTTGTTTGCCTCAATGCTTTTGTCTTCTCGACGGGATCCCCTTAAGACAACTGGGATGTAACCAATAAGTACCGTTGTAAATATTCTTTAGGCAATAAACTATTGTTGTCATTAATATTATTATTATTATTATATTATACAGAAGACAGTCCAAATGTTATTCTTCCTATTAAATATTTCTAAAAAAAATCCACCGTCAACATCAATGCGCTTTGAAATTCGTGTGAGAACATCCACTTGATCGCATAGTAGATTTTAGTGCTTGCATAAAGCAATGTCATGATATACTGAGACGAGTCGCAGGCCATGTGCAAAATGCATTGATGTTGACGGTGGAATTTTTTTAAAAATTTTTTATAAACTGTAACAAATTTGTCGTTTTAAAAATAAACATTACTGCAAAAAAGCCGGACTTTGATTGGACTCAAGCTTTTGACGTGTGCGAACTGTAAAAGATCTCAGCTTTACTCTTAAAGTAATTTAACAAAATAAATTAAGATATTAAAACTACAACAAACTTTACAATTTGCGAATTCTGATAAACAAAAACACATTTATATCACAGGTACATGAACTTGGGTTCTCATATGTTCTTCACGTTTTTGACACATTTGATTTTTTTTTTTTTTTTTAAATTGCCAAATCTGTCAAATGTACTTTAAATTCTAAACCTTCAAGTGTTTTAACTCGTGATAGTGCAACATAGGTGAGACGAAAAATTGTTGTGTACATGTTATTTGTACGAATCATAATGAGCTTGCGCAGTTTAAAAATGGGCGTTTCGCCCTCTTTAAGAGTTCGATTCAAGTACTGAAATTGTGATACTGAAAATCTTCGTCCAATTTACGTATGTGTGCAAAATTTCATCTTCCTCCTATTGTAGTTTTTGAATAAAAAGATCACAAAATTCAGGTAAATTTTGATTTCGGTGGAACTGGAGAATGAACTTCTCTTCGCTCGTCCATAACAAATAGTAGATGTAATATCTCTTGTTTACCAATAATTTTGCAACTGTGCATTCAAAGAACCCATCTCGGAAACATTTCGGAATAGGACCCATGTTCCTATAAGCTTTTTTTTCATGGAATGACAGACACTAACATCTCCCAGAATCTTAAGGAAGATGTATATTGATATAAGGGTTAGATCCGTCTGGATGAGAAATATCCAGGATCCAGAACCCCTGTCAGAATCAAATCCTGTATTGCTATTTAAATTATCGAACTTAAAATAGCTTAAAGTGATGTTAGGCTCTAACAAAAGGAAATAAATAAATAAAAACACTTAAGATTGGCTTTTAAAATGTTACGCATGGGCAAATATTAAACGCGATATTTCGCATCTGTCATTTATATCTTGTTTGACTCAAGATTTCTTATAGTTTTGATCCTAATAATTAAATTCTTTCAAATTTATTTATATTTTCATTAAGGCTTAATATTTAAAACTTCCTATTGGGCAACATTTCGTCGGCCAAATGCTCATATTTCTCGCTCCTTGTTGATGCCAATAGTGCAAATGTTACCGCACTAAAGTGCAGAAATCAGTTATTCTACAGATTATCTAGGTAATGGGCAAATTAACTAGGGTGATCCGTTAAAGTGCCGAAAATTGTTACATTTCTCAAATTACCTAGATAATCTGCACATTACCTGCTAGGCACTCGTTAAAGTGAAAATAAGATCTTTGATGAAACAACAGCAATGTTTCTGTTCGCTTAAATTAACATAATGTTATTTATTTATTTTTCGATATCTAACGAATCAAGTTAATAATCAAACAATCAACAAATTAGTTGATAGAATCAATCATCAATCAATTAAAAAACTGTAATAGGAAGAATCAAACGGTTTAAAATATTATTACAATTAAGTAAATGAATTTGCAGAGCATATGATAAAATTATGCTTACTAATTAGTGCAATCTAAAGATTGGTGACTTTGAATTACATAGCAATTGGTTTTTGCGACAAGCACAAATTGTGGTACATTAGACATCAGATAATTGTGGTACATTAGATATATTTGTGGTACATTTAGATTTACAGTCACATTTTCTGAAACCCTGCCCAGTACCAAGAGATTGTTGTACTGCTGTTGGACGTAAAAATATTTCTACAGCAGGGACATCTTCTTTCTTTAAAAATCTCTCTTTGCAAACACTGAATTCAGAGTTTGCATAGGATTGTTTTAAAATACCTGTTTTAGTACCAAGTTTATAAAAGCCATCCTCTGTTTTACTAAGAACCACAGCTAAAATCGAGCGGGCATCAGTTTTTGCTCTGTCTACTTCGGGTACTTTAATTCTCACAGTGATACCTTCATCGATATTTGAGTGCTCTGCATTATAAACTGATAACATTTTCTTTACTTGCTTTTCTAAACCTTTCTTGGCTTCATCACATTGTATTTTCTGATCCATATTCTTTTTACAGATGTTGCACAATACATTCTTACCATATCCTTCCTCTTTAGGACCACAAATTACGTGAACAAACACATCACACGATTTACACTTGTGAGCACCTGATGCTGCTTTTGAGAAAACAATAGAGACCATGCCTCGTATAGATCTCTTTACAGGCTCTGTACGAAATTGATTCTTTCTTCTCGGAAACTTTTATTCGCTTCACATCTTCAATTATGGATTCATACTTTCGTTTTGTCATTAAAACACTATTATATTTTGAATCTTCGCGAAAGAGATTTGGAGAGGGGAAAGGTGTAGGGAAAGGAAATGATAGAAACAAACTTTTGAACTTTAACGATACGGAAGGCGTTAATGTGCACATTACCTAGGTAAAATGCGGAAAACTCTTGATTCTGCACGTTAACGGAGCAAATCAGTTAATCTGAAGATTAGCTAGGTAATGTGCACATTAACGGATTTCGAGCTTTAGCGTTAACATATAATATATACTAAGAGCCCTGACGTTGGCAAAAACTAAAAAAAAATATTTTTAAATATTTTTAAAATTAGTTAAATTAGAAAAAAAAATATTACTAGAATAAAAAAAATTTTATCTTTAAAATAATAATGTAAAATAGAATTTATTGGCGAAATTCTTTCAGTTAATATTATCTATCAGGTCATTTTCTGAGGTTGAACTTTATTGAAATAATAGGTTTCTCTTTGTTTTTTCCCTTCAGTAATTTCCAAGAATGGCTTCGATGTTTTCGAAGGGTGTTTGGTGACTCGGAGCAATGCAACGTCTATCAACGAAACTTCCTCTACAATTATTTCAAAACGGGAATCTTGAAAACAGGATGTAACCGATCCGTATGGAACGAAAAGGATGAAGAAGGAAAAAAATCCTGGATTTTCCCACTTAATAAAAGCATTGAAGAGATGTCCAGCACAGAACATCCGTTCGTTGGCTCCGACAAAGCATTAGCAATGGACAGAACAAATGTAACCACTTTCACAATAATAAGAACTTTGCTAATTGCCTTCATCATATCATCGTTTCTTTTAAGAAATTAATCGTTTGTTTCTGGTGAATAGGAAGGAGTTTTATTTTCTTTTATTTGTTCTTTTATTATTCCATTCAATTCCTATCTTAAGCAAATGAATAAACATACAGATCCATTTTTGTCAAAACAGGTTCTTTTCATCTTTTATCGAGTGCGTAAGATCTACAGGCAATTATTATTCAAACAAATCCATTGATAAATAAAAGCAATTTTTTTTTTATTCAGTTTTGTCTGTCTTTCATTGAATGTATTTCTGTTATGGTGTTACTGTATTTTTCGATTTTTTTAAAAAATTGACACATCTTGGGAATTCGTTGATAACAAAACGGTTGTAATTCCTTCTGTGAAGTTGAAGAAGCGCGAGAAGAATCTCCATCCTATATTTTACCTTGAATACAGTTGGTAAATATTTCGTTTTGTTGTCAGTCACAAAAGCCGTATTCGCAATTTACATAAGATTCTTGAATTAAATTATTTGATCTGAGAGATTTTTGAAAATCATTTTTTTTTCTAATTTGATAATTTCATTTTTCGATTTTGTAGTCAATAAATTTGTTTCTTTCTTAAATTCATGAATTTCAGTTTGTTAATTAAAAAACGAAAATTATGATATAGATATTTATGTTCCAGCTGATCTCAGTCACAGAGTATCGAAATCTGAATAATAATTAATAGATGCTATGATCTCCAATGAACAACTGGATTTGAGAACCCAAAGACTCGTTTTATTGGACTTCGTGTCTTTGTTGGTTGCTTAAGAAGAAAAAAGGTTTCAGTTCCATTTCAATTTCTTCATCAAGATAATATGTCAATGAATATCCTTTGAAAGACGAACGTATGGTTTCCCGTCCAAAAGAACAAAAAAGATCCGTGAAAGTTATTTTTCTGAAATTCAAAATTCGTAACAAAAATCTTCTTCAATCATGTGTAAATCTTACAATCATTTGTACCCTTACTTTGTGCTAAATGAGTTTAAGAAAGATCGTACACAAGGTTATCGTCAAGAAGAAAATTCCTCAGCGAATTGTAGACGGTCCTAGAATCAGAAAAAGGAAAACTTCCACAGCGGTCTCAAGCCACCATCAACAACGACTAGTGCTTTAGAATGTTGATCTGTCCAGAAAATAATTTTGTTAATGGTTGTTAAGAGTTTGTCAAAAGATGCTTGTTTTCTTTCTGCTAAGTTATTCAGCGATTCAACAAAACCGAATGATCATTTCGCACTTCAGTAACTTTCTTCAGACAAAGAACTGACCCGATACTGGGGAAACAGGTGTTAGTATTTAGATGAAAGTAGTTATCTTCTGAATCATAAACTTATCCAACCTGTTTAAGGAGGTTCTTTTTTAAACATCGCAAAAGTGTGGTTCTTATTTGATGGCGTTTCTGTGCCTATTAAGAGAAACATTCTTCTACCGTAGACACATGATTCAGGCCTTGTGTTCTTTGTGACACTTATAGTTTTGACTTTCTCCATAAATGAGAAGACACTGTAATGATTCAACTGAATTGACTTACTCCGAATACTTTTCCACCATTATCCAAGTTTCAATCAGTGAGTTATAATGTACGTATATCTGCAGTAGAGTTTTGTAAGTCCTACATCAAGACTAATTCAGCCTAAGATATAAGTAAGTAAATTTATTAACCTTTTTAAAGCATTTGTTCTAAATAAGTTACTCCTCCAGAGTTTCTAATAAATTAAATATTACTTAGATATATCCTACTTTGCTTAACTATACCATATAGTTTATTTTTCTTTTTTCTTTTTCAATAAAGGCTATCACAACGTTACTTTCACCAAGAAACAAGTTAAAATGTCTTGATTAAATTCTAAATTCCTGTTTTTAAATATTTTCCAAAAAATCTCAAATTGAACAAATTTTAACCTTAAATAAACTGATCAACCATTTGAAATGGTAAAATTTTGCTTTCGAAGTTTACATGAAAATCATTGATCCTGAGGGATTTAAATGATTGGGTCTGGGTTTTCGAATGAAAACTAAATTAAAACTTAACTTAATGTTCATCTCTGTCTAGATAACTTAAAAACTATCAACACCGGATCCTCTTAATTTGAATGTTGATTTAAGTCCAATTCCATCGATAAATTCTTCTTCTTCCTCTTCTTTAAGTCGTTTAACAAGCGCCTGGATCCGGATTGCCACGGAGCCAGTACGCTGTTGTTCGTGTTATGGCTTGGCCAACACCTTGTGTTACCTTTTTCCACTTTACTCTGTCAAATGTCAGTTCTTTTCCATCCTTCAGATCTAGTCTATGCTTAGCCAGATCCTCTGGCACATGTGTGAGCCATGTTTTCTTGGGTGCAGATTTTTGGACCTTCCAATCAGTAGGTCGTGGTGTCCAGAGTAGTTTGTGTGGTAGGCGGTTTGTATTCATCCTGCACACATGTCCAAACCATCTCATCCTACGTTTTTGTATCTCTTCCATTAATGTTGGTTGCTTGCAACACCATTCTCTGATGGTATCATTTCTGACTTTGTTGCGTAGTGAGATACCCAGTATTCGGCGTAAACAGCGCATTTGAAACACTTCCAGCCTATCAATATCACTCTTTAACATAGTCCACGTTTCTGCGCCGTACAGAAGTACTGATAAAATTAGTGATTTGTACATGCGCATTTTCGTACTGATGCTGACATTCTGCTTTCGCCAGAGGCACCATGATAACTGTCCAAAGGCTGCTGCTGCCTTTCCTATACGGCTTCTTATATCAGTTGTTGCAGCAATTTTCTTTTCATGTACTATTGAGCCTAAGTATGTGAATGATTTGACTTGTTCAATCTGGTTTCCATCAAAATATACTGACACAGGATTACCATCTGATGTCAGTACTTTGGTCTTTTCAGTATTGATAGTTAAACCGTATAAACTGGCTGTGTTTTTTATGCTAGATAGTATTGCTGTGGCATCTGCTTCACTAGTTGAAAATATTACACTATCATCAGCAAACATGAGGTCTGTGACAAATTGGTCTTCTCCAAATTTGACTCCACGTCTTCCATTTAGGGCCTTTCTCATTATAGCATCGACCACAGTGTTGAATAGTAGTGGGGATGCAACACAACCTTGTCTCACTCCAGAATGTACCTCAAATTTATCAGAAAGTTCATTGTTGATACGGATGCAACTTTTTGATCCTACATACACATTCTGTAGAATGCGGACCAGTTTTTCAGGTGCACCTTCATTACGAAGTGCATTCCATAATGCTGGACGGTAGACGCTATCAAAAGCTGCTGAAAAATCGATAAATATAGCAATCAGCTGTTTTCCACATCTAATATATTCTGTAAGGAGTTGTTTTAAGACAAAAATTTGGTCACAGCACCCTCTATTAGGTCTGAAGCCTGCTTGCTCTTCCCTGGCCGCCTTTTCTCTCGTTTTTAATAGCCTTTGTTGTATAATTTTCGTAAAGACTTTTCCAACAATAGACAGAAGGCTTATCCCACGGTAGTTTTTGCATTCCTGGCTGTCACCCTTCTTTAAGATTGGGATTATTATCGCTTCTTTCCAGACATCAGGTATGTCTTCCAGCTGCCAAATCTGTTTTAAAATTTCATGGAGTCTGATAAATAATGGGAAGATCTGCAAATGCTTCCCATTTTTTATATTAATTAATTTTTTATTTTATTAATATACAAAATGATTGTGAAAAGGACTGTATTTTCTATTCCAAATGAAGCATAAATGCTCAGATACACACTATATCCAAGATATGTCCAAATAACAAGGAAATAACAAGTTTAACAGAAAAATGAATCAACTTCACTTGCTCCCGTCGTGATATTGTAGGCTTAATCCTTAATACAACGTCACTTATACATCACTTCATGTTTCAAAATTTACTTAATTCTAGACAATGCAAATAAATTCTTTAAATTTCGAATTTGAAGAACTGTTATTTTTAGTTTAAGACCTTCTACAGCAAAACCTTGATTAGTAGAATAATTAATCCTGCAAAACCATCCAGTCTAAGGAGGGGGGAAAGAGATTCTGTCGATCCTATAAAAGAACAGGAAAAAAAAAAAACCAATCTATATATGAATGTATCTTTCTTTCTTTCTTTCTTTCTTTCTTTCTTTCTTTCTTTCTTTCTTTCTTTCTTTGTCCTTTATACACTCCTAGGCCCTTTGACCTATCTGGACCAAACTTTGCAGAATTACTCTTTAGGACACTGCGGAAAAGATAGGCTACCTTAGAACCCGGACCCACCCCCCAAAAGGGGTTGAAAAGGGGTAAAAGCCCTGAAAAACCCAATATCCACCTGGTGGTGAAAATAAGAACTACACAAATATTGTGTAAAGTGAAAAATTCGCTTTCCTATGGGGGGCAGGGACACCCCACTTGGGTGGGAGGAAGCCAACACAAAGGCTGAAGTGTCCCACCCCCGACCGACACCGGGACCTTATATTTAGGGCCCCTTCTCGGGCCCCCCACTTCAATTGCAAATAAAGAAAAATTCGCTTTCCTATGGGAGGCAGGGACACCACATTTGGGTGGGGGGATGCGACACAAGGGCCTAAGTGTCCCACCCCCGATCGACATCGGAACCTTATATTTAGGGCCCTTTCTCGGCCCCCCCCCCCCAAGTCAATTGCAAAAAGGGAAAACTTCACTATCCTATGGGGGCAGGGCCACCACACTTGAGTGGGGATGGCGACACAAGGGCCTAAGTGTCCCACCCCCGATCGACACTGGGACCTTATATATACGGCCCCTTCTCACGAGCCCTTTCTTCCTTTGAGTGGCATTGCAACGCATGCCGGGTACAGCTAGTTAATAATAAAAAACAGATCGAGGAATTGCCTTGCAGCTCCCACTGGGAAGTGTAAATGGTGCGATTTTTATTATTATTTTATTTTATTTTATTTTTAAATCGTGAAGGCATTACAAAGGAAGTCTCCATATTTGTAAATTAATAATATATTTTAAGAATTCCTTGTTGAGTTATAAAAATCATGAAATTGCTGGCATCAAGCAAGTTTAAATTGCACATTACAGGGAAAAACAGTGCTGTGATGATTTCCGGTCCTGATTCCTACAGAAATCAGTTTTAGAATAGGTTTAAAGATGGGAAATTATACATTTCAAATACAAAAGGACCATAACCAACCTATAAGTTTTGGAATTTTGGAACTTCATGAAAATAAAATGACGCGATGATTACCGGATTTCTATATTTACAAATCACCAAAAAAAAGACATCAATGAAGTCCTCAAATAGGTCATTGATTTCAGTTACCCTTCAAACCTAAATTTCTACACTTTGAAACACATTTTATTTTACGGAAACCAATCCGTATATTCACAGGAAGCATCTATTTTACTGAATAAAAATGAAATCAATAAAAACAATAGGCAAGACAACGACAAAACAATCGGTAATTAGCTGAAGCAACTGGATTGAATTCATTCCAGCTGAAAGATGGAAGTAAAATTGGCTTTTCTGTGCAATGTGTTGTCGTTTTTCAGCCTCAAGACAGAAATCACAAAAGCAGGTTTGCAAAAAACTTATATCAAGCCAAATAAGACTAAATTTTATTTCAAAGAAGCAACTTAATAAATTCTTATTCTTTTGAATTTTAAAAGTAAATATTTTTCATTCATTTCAAGTTTTAAGTAAACTGAATCCAGAAACATCATACACGTAATAGACATAATAATAATAATAATAATAATAATAATAAAATCTTCATTTAAAATCGAGTTACCAAAATCTTATTAAATATTTAAGATAAGTACGTGCATTTCCTTTAAGCTTTTTAAATTTGTATTTTAAAATCGAAGAATATATCAATTGCTGCCGTATCTCTAAACCTGGATACCCGAAATTGCGATCCAATTTAGGTTTTCCAAACGTGACATGAATTTATTATCAGTAGAAATTTAACAAGGATTAATAGTATTCTAAATATATTATATATAGTTGATAAATTAATGGATTCTTTATTTTATCTTTTGGAAGACCGCTTCTCCCCCTCCCAAAAAAAAACATCTTTGTCTCAATCCCGAGATGTCTTCTCACTGACTTGTGGATTAATAAGATCATTCTTTAAAAATAAAAACCAGGCGTCCTTTTATTTTTAGGTTGGATGGTAGCGAGGTCCTTTTAAAATTCTTTTGGATTTTGTCTTCTTGTTCCCCCCCCCCCCAAAAAAAAAGCTTGTTTTTTTAGAATGACAAAGTGTTGGAAGCAAGCATTTAAAGCCTTGAAATAGATCATCCTACCTATTAATTTATTTTATTATTATATTTGAACAAACAAATTCAACAGCTTTATTATTGCAAATGCATATGACTATAAACTAATTCTTGATACATCATAATAACTTTCATATATCTTCGAAATATATATATATATATATATATATATATATATATATAAAATAACGAAACAAACTCACTTTTCTTCAATTTCTTCAAAATTCTATATTTCATTCCAATTAAGGGACTTCATCAGGATTAAAAGAAAATACAAATAATATTTTTTGTTTTTAGAATATAATGTTTATTACTGATTATTGGATGTTATATGTTATGATTATTGAAATTTTTCTTTGTAACATTTCGATTATGATTTGAAGAGAAAGAGAAGGATTTTCTCTTTTTTATTTGTATTTTCTTTTAATCCTGATGAAGTCCCTTAATTGGAATGAAATATAGAATTTTGAAGAAATTGAAGAAAAATGAGTTTGTTTCGTTATTATATATATATATATAATTCTTGATACAATTTTCACCAATAATAGTAGTACATGAATGATAATTTAGTTTCTTCGTTTACTTTACATGGTACAATAACGCTGGACAGTACATTGAGTTATTTGCGACTGAGTGCTATTACTCTTAAATTACATCGACCTAATATTGATATGTGGTCAAAAGAATGGCCAAAAGTGTGGTCAAGGACTAGCGTCAGAGTTTCAACTTAAGGCACTCACACTTTATTTACAATTATTTATAGGTTATATACATATTCGACGGATTCTCAAAATCTGTTTGAGCTTCCTTTTTGGTCAGTCACTGGCTTGCTTGAAGCTTTCTGTTCGGTCTGCCACTTGGAGAGAGAGCTAGCCGCATAGCCGATTGGCCACCCGGTTCAGCCAATCACAGGGTAGTTTAACTGACCAATCGGGAAGGCTTTTCGACTTTGCATCATAGCCCCCCCTCCAAGAGTCTGCGTCCTCACTGACTCAGCTGTTCAGGTATCAGTTGTCCCAGTAACGTCGAGGGCGGGGTGCTTTCTTACTCTCAGTCCATTCAGGAGGGCGTGGCTCAGCTGCACAGGGGCAAAGATGGCGTTGTCGTCCAGTTCTGTTATTGTCCAATGATTGTGAATTGGCAGCGGCCGTCGAGGTGTTTCCGTTGGCTGAAGCTAGTCCTCCGTGTTGGACCAGGTGGGCACTTCGTCTGCTGGTAGGTAGCACTCCAGCTGTGTCACGTGGGCTACCTCCGTCTGCTGGGGGCAAGTGGTAGGCTGCAGACGGTAAATCTTGTAGGTGACAGGAGATAATTGACGGACAATGGCGTATGGACCTCGCCAACAGTGTAGCAACTTTTCGGCGAGGCCTATGGAGCGGGTCAGACTGAAGACAAGGACGAGGTCTCCAGGGCTGTACATAACCTCGCAACGATGCCGGTCATATTGTAGTTTAGATTCTCGTTGTGCGCCCACCATAAACAGTTTGGCTATGGTGTTCGTATCGTCTAATCGGCGACGTAGGGTGGCTGCAGAGTGAGTGGAGATCTCCGGGGCTTGGGCTAGCAGGGTGTCAAATGTGCTCTGTGGATGTCGACCATGGACCAAGAAGAAGGGTGTGAAGGATGTAGCCGCGTTCATGCGGTGTTGAAGGCGCACGTGACAAACGGCAGGATTTTGTCCCAATTTGAATGGTGTTTGTCCACATACATCGACAGCATATTCGCAATGGAGTGATTCAGATTCTCCGTTGCTCCATTCGTCTGGGGATCGTAAGGTGATGTGCGGTGGTGGAGTGTCTGGCAGACACGAAATACTTTCCGCATTATTGTGCTGAGGAATTATGCGCCACGGTCGCTGACAATGGATGCCAGAGTCCGTAGCGCAGGACAATGTCTCGCACAAAGAAGCGGGCGACTTCGGTGGCTGTTGCCATTGCGTCTGTGTAATTGCATCTGTGTAATTGTAAAGTGGGAGAAGTGATCGACTGCCACTACGAACCATCGGTTGTTGCTGTTTGATACCAGGAGAGGACCGATGAGATCTATTCAGCTAAATGGTTGTTCAGGTAATGGTCACGGCTGAAAGAGTCCTACCGGTGGCTGAGTTGGGGATTTCCGGCGCTGACTCGCACCTTAAACATAATGGCGGGTCGTCTTGTACTGTCCAGGCCAGTAGTAATTTTGGTGAATCCAGTCGTAAGTTTCAGCGAGGCTTAGGTGTCGTAGGTGAGGTCCTTGTAGCATGACTCGGCAATGTGGCATCGAATTTGCTGTGGTATGACGAGCAGCCAACGCCGGAATGTGGGGTCGAAGCTCTCTTTGAAGAGCATGCCATTGATCAATGCATAGCCCTTTTTGTGCGGCTGTGCAGACGCTTGGACTTAAGCAATAATTCTGCGGAGGTTCAGGTCCTTGTTTTGTTCAACAGCCATGTCTAGTTGTTTTAGGCATTCCGATGGGTCGTTGCATAATTCCTCTCAGCTTTTGATAAAGTGTGGCGGCTTGCATACGCGATGACCTTCTGTTGGCTTCCCTGGTTCTGAATGAGTACCGCTCCATAAGTGCATTAGGCAGAAGTGCTTGCGTCTGTGTGGATTTCGGTGTGCCCCGTCCTGAAAGTACCAGTGTCGTGTGTCAAAGGCGGTCTGCTCCTCATCTGTCCATCGGAAATTGTTGGCATTGTTCATAATGGAGGTGAGTGGGAAGGCGATTCGTGCGAAGTTCGGGATGAAGCGATGGTAGTATGAGCCAAGGCCATGGAAAGCACGGACTTGTTTGCTCGTTTTTGGGGTGGGAAATTTGTGTAAGGCGTCTGTTTTGGCGGGGTCAGGAAGGATACCTTCTGGTATGACGATGTGGCACATCTCTACGGCCAGTGTGGTCCTGCTGGTTTGGGCGGTGAAGGAGCATTTATTGGGGTTCAGCCTGAGCTTAGCAGTGGAGCAGCAGTTAAGGGCAGCGTTGAGCCGTTGGTGATGTTCGTCAAATGTGCGGCAAAAGATGACAATGTCGTCCAGACAACAGAAACAGATTGACCATCTGAGGCCGCGAAGAATGTTGTCCATCAGGCACTGGCACATTGCTGAGTCCGAATGCTATAACGTTGAACTCGTACAGGCCATCCGGCATCAAGAAGGCCGTTTTTTTTCAGTCCTCAGGTAATTCTTGGTAATGGATATGAGTCTTTCTTAGTAATGGCATTGCTTGCATTTTTGTACGACGAGAAAGCGAAACGGAATGGTTACAACTGATGGTTACAGAAATATCATCAACAGAATGTAATAAAAGAAAGACATCAATCGCAAGGCACAACGCTAAAGTTAGGATTCGCACTTTGAGACTATATTTTAAATTAAATGATCTCTTGTCAAGTGTGCATCAGTCACCATGAGGAAAAAAAAAATTCTTTTCTGTATTTAGTTATTTCAGCATGCCTAAAAGTTAATCACAGTTATCAAAAAAAAGCATCTTAGGTGAGAAGAAAGTGCATCTCAATGAGTCAGAGAAGGAAGTCAGTTCATCCTCTAGGCGTGATCCAGAGAGTAGCCAATGAGAATTACATTTGCTACAACCACAATCTGTCAATCACAGGCAACTCGAGTTGGCTCCAAAATACTGAGCAACTGGATGATCAACACACATGCATGGCAGAGAACAGGCAACGTGAATCCAGCTTAAAGGAACTTAATCAACATTTATAACATTTCTGCAAAAATGCATCAAGTTTTTTTGGGGGGGTTGAACTTACGATTTTATAGAGACGATTTTTGATTTTTGATCACTTTACTATCAGTAGCGGCTGAGCAGTGAATAAAAATTTGAGCAAATTTAGGAAGACTTTCTGTAAGGGAGATTTCTTATTTAAATAAAAAAAAAGCAATGAGACATCGAACCAAGTGAAGCTGGGCTGGAAAACTAGTAATAAACACAGAGGGACCAAAAACTTGTGCAAAATGAAGGTGGGACTTTCTTAACAGTAGAGAGGATACAGAACAACCCTACTCATAAATATTGGTTTTCTTATGCATTTCTTATTTGTAAATCCCATGAGCTTCATATGGATTTCACTAGTAACATTAAAATTTAGAATAAATGAAATTGAAGCATCCACAGAAGAGAACATAATCTCAAGAAAGGAATATTAAAAAGATACCATTCAGTAGGTTATTGTTTCCTGAGGAAGAGCTGAGTATAAGTAAGGTTTCAGAGCTTTTTATATAAGAGGTTTTTGAAAAAGTTTCATTTGCAATAAGGAAAGATACATTCTTTGACAAAAAACCAAAGAACCTGGAAGGAATCATCCAATTTAGATAGCAATTGGTATGTGCAATATACATGTATAGGAAAGGAAATCATTACAATTCCTGAGCCATTGGGGCATTTATTCAGATAAAACAGCTACAAAAATGGAAGAAGTATGTACTTTGTTCAGTACTTTGTAACGCCACCTCTGGCTCATATACAAGTGGTTATCTGGCATGGCATTGATGCTTACAGTTCACTGATAGTGTTCTAAGCTATAGCATGCCAGGTGGTGATGGCGTTCCGTCATTGCCCAAACATGTTAAATTGAGCTATCGATGTAAGCATGTCGACAGTGCTGGGAGAGTGGTGCCATATATGGCTAGGCATTAACCTGTTAAAAAAATCGCCCTGGAACTCAACATAACAGGTCATAGAATGTCGTCAACGTACCATTGCGCCATGAGGGTGGTATGGAGGACTATCAAGAGTGTCCAGCTATTGTAAGAAATGGCTCTTCAGACAGTCACTCCTTCTGTGCGAACTATGTGACATTCCATGGTAAAGCCAAAATCCATGCACTAATCCATATGCAGCAGTCATCGGTACCCAGTGCGAACTGTGACTCATCACTGAAGACAATATGACTCCACTTGAAACTATCCCACGTTGATCGAGTCAGACGCCACTGTAACCACTATCGGCGGTGGTCATTGGGAGGCAACTGAGTGTCCTCCTTCAATGTAGTCCCTGTGCCGTAAGTCATCTAGCTATGATCCTGATGGTTACTTTCATACCTGTAGATACCACAACAGTGGTGGATTTCTGCATAGGTGCAGGAGGCACGCGCCTCGGGCCTCATAAATCAAGAGGGCCTCAAAATTTAGCTCTCAAAATAAAAACAAACTATTTTATTTAATTATTTCTTTTCGTAATAAAAATAATTAATAATTTAGCAGTATTCCCTAAATTAAATTGACAAATGAATAACGCCAGCTATGACATGTTTTGCGGGTAGCAACCCTAGTACTGTAGCATACCAGGGGGGGGGGGGGGGGGGTCCGCCTTTTTTTTTTGGTTGTAAAAGGAAGCCTAGGGGGCCCCACCAGTCAGCCTAGGGGCCCCATCCACCCAAGAAGTATTTCCTTTTTTTTTTTTTTTGGTTGTAAAAGGAAGCCTAGGGGGCCCCACCAGCCAGCCTAGGGGCCCCATCCACCCAAGAAGTATTTCTTTTTTTTTTTTTTGGTTGTGGAATAATGGAACTGCCGCCCTGGGCCCCCAAAGGCTTTGGTACGCCACTGTGTAGGGGGTAGTGAAAATATTTAGAGGAGGCCTCGAAATTGAATTGCGCCTAGGGGCCTCTCAAGTGCTAAATCCGCCACTGCGCCACAACATGACCACGGATGGTTGAATGCGACGAATTCAGTGCTGCCTTCACAATCACTCAATCCTCATGCTCTTTCGTCTCGCTTGGCCATCCATTGCCCACATGTCCCTAGGTTGTGCCCCTCCTTGATCCACTGGCACCAGCACTGTCTGAGTGCCACATCGCTCCATTCCAAATATCGATATGACTATTTGAAAAACTGTCTTCTTTCAGCCTGATGATATGTCCTCACTCAACTGCTCATAATCTGCATAGATTGAAAATCAAAGCATTCTCACAGTCTGTAGAGGCTATGCAACCACAATCCACTGTCATAATTGTCCCTGCATGCTAGATGATGTACTCTCCTTGATGCTCGCAGTTCCAATGTACTGTGGCAGACCACTAGTTAGTCATTGCCTATAATTTTCCAATCATTTGCATGATTCTAAATACTATCATATTCCAAACTGTCGGATTATTCCCATCAGTTTTTCCTGTTTATTTCAACTTTAAAAAGTAAGTGCATTTCATTTTCAATTTCTCTTCTTAATTTCATGATGTATAAATTTCAAATCTATGTAATTATTTAAGTATCAGGATTTTTAATGAAATGAGATTGATTTCTAACTGCTCAACATCATTGATTGTAACTGAGATCTACTTTACAATATCTCCTTAAGATGTTATTATTATTTCCAGATCATGGTTGTTCAGAGAAGCTTTTATTTTTAGTTCTTCAAGATTTTCATAATTGTTTAAATGCTAAGCAAGAAATAAAGATAAATCATGAACTTGAGTCATCGTTACTTCGCTTTCATTGCAAGTAAGTAGAATCAAATATTTCAATTAGCATGAAATATTTGTTATTTTTTTTTAGTAAATATAATTTGACTGAGAAGATTATTCAAAGTTAATGCTGAAGGTAAACTAGGTTAAATAGATAAATTCAAATTACAGGCCTGTAATTTTTCATCATGGGTAAAATAATTAAAAGGTTAAAAAACAGGATGTTTCAGCCTAACCAGTAGGCTATTTTCAACTGTGCTGTTGGTTTGAATAAGATGAGCTTAAATAGTTTCTTATGATATTATTTGATAGTTCATGGTTGATGATAGTCTGCAATAAGAAATATATCGGTTGTACTACCCAAACCCTTAATAAAAGACTGAAACACTACCAGTTCAATTACAATACTAAAAATGAATTCAAATCCATTTTATATCAGCACAACCCCTAACTTTGACAATATTGAGATAATAGACCAAGCCCCCAACACCTTCTCCCTCACATTGAGAGTCTTGGCACATAGCCAACATCCCTACCATCAACCATGAACTATCAAATAATGTCATAAAAAAACTATTTAAGTTCACCTCATCCAAACCAACAGCGCAGTTGAAAATAGCCTACTGATTAGGCTGAAACATCCTGTTTTCTAATGTTTTAATTATTTTACCTATGACGAAAAATTACAAGCCTGTAATTTGGATTTAATCTGCATAACCTGGGATACCTTCAAAGTAAATATAAGTAATAATAATAAAAAATAAAATAAAAAAGCTTGTGAATGGCACAGCTTAAATTTAGGTTGTTAATATTTTTTTTACTCCAAAAACGTTTTTCTGAACATTAATAAGTTACAACAGAAAAAAAAGGAAAATATTGAGAATACACAATTTGTTAAACTCACCATTAATAAGTTATTTTTTATTTATTTATACAAATAAATGGGAGGCCATCAGACGAACCACCATACTCCTAATTTTGTCCCAATGGTTGGAATAACAAGTTGTAGCTTATTTCTTTAACACCTGTTTGGAGCCTTCATGGCCTATTTATGAAAGTCTTTTTTACATTTTTTTAATTTTTTTCTGACAAATGAAATTTGTATGGGTATATAAGAAATTCAGTTTTATTTCTCGACTAACAAAGTTTTGTTTCGTTTTGTTTTTTTCTTCAGTCTCAAATAACTTTTCCCATTAGATTTTTTTTTTTTTGCATAAGGTTTTCATTTTTTGTGTATCTAATATACAATAAAAAAATTACTGACGAAATTTTTCCAGAGTGGTCATACAAAATATATTGACTAAGCAAAAAACAAAGTTATACTGTAAAATTAATTTCATAGTTAAATAATAATTTAAATAAAATGTGTTTTTTTTTTGTTTATTGGATTTACCAGTACTATTAAAAAACACTTGTTCCATATCTGTAAATCTGTTGTGTACAATAGTTTTAATAACTAATTATTAAAGAAAACAAACAATGATAATACATACTTAATTGGTTTAAATTAATTGGTGGAAGTTAACCCAATGGTTTCGGAACACTACATGCAGGGCCCCCACAAGGGGGGGGGGGGTCAGTTGGTCCTTCAGCACCGGGGCCTGACCGTCAAGACCAATTGATTTTTTCCTTTTTTTTTTTTTTTTGGTTGTTGATTTGGAGATTCCGTTTTTGCGTCACTTGGACTATACTTGAGATAGCCCTTACCTTACAAAAGTTTGCCCACCCCTGCTGTAGAAGTATGAAATCGTGTGGTATTTTTGCAGTATTTTTGGCTAAGAATTTATGATTTTGTTCGTAACATGGGGAGAGGAGGGATGGAAAGGCCCAGTATTGCATTTGGTACCTGGGCCCGGAATTTGATGTGGGGAGACTGACTACATGTGTTCTAACATCAGGGAACAGAACAAATATATAGGACAGTACAAATTGAGCAACACATTGTGGACAGTTCATCTGATTCTTAAAGTGATTTAATGATTATTCAAATAAATTGCTTAATGATGTGCAATTGTTTTTGGTTTGTAATTTTCAAAAAGTGGCTTTTCTAGATCTACAGTTCACATTCATAGAGCAACATACTTTAAATAACTGAGTTTGTGCACTGTATGTCTGTTTTAAAATATCCATGTAAATTCCATTCGCTATTGATGCCACAATAATTTGAAATGGTATTTTCAGTTCTTCCCATTTGTGAACATCTGTTTATTTCATTGTTGTATGTTGCTTTCCACCAGCACAGTTTTGGGACCAAGATTTTCCAAAGGCTTTTAGTTGGGTTAGAGATAGGGATGTTATCTCTAGTTAGATTTTTAATGATATTCATTAAAAATAAAATCTTATCATTTAAACTCCATTATCTAAAAGTTCACATATATATGCCTTTGGCATTGTTAACAGATGCATTGTCTTATTGAAGATTGAGCCATCCAGAATTTCTCCAAATTTCAGATGATCCTAATAATTTGTTTGCAACAAATGGAATGTTTATTTTGTCACCTAACAAAATAAATCCCCTTCTATGTTGCTGTTTTATGTATGCTTCCTCTTCATTTTTTATATCAAAATTGATTTTTTTTCTCTCTGTTCCAATTATTTATTTCCTCTCCTCCTTTTAGGAAATTGTTCCTTTGCCCAATGTATCCTTTTAGATTATACTAAGGAACTGCTGTCATATCAGAAATGATGAGAAGTTACATACAAAATAAGGTGCACTGATTAACTATTAAAATATATGATTGTGTCATTTTGGAACACTGCAAAACCCATTATATTTTTAATGAAACTTATAGTACAAAAATGACTATATTATTTCATTTCAAACAGTAGCTGAAAAGTTTTGCAAAGTCTAGTAAGTAAACTTTATTTATTTTATTGATTTACTTTTTGGAAGGGATGCATACAAAATTATTCTACAGTGCTATGATCCATCAAGTGATAAACTTAAAGACTGTTGGAATCCTATGCAAGAAATGTTAGCGAGTGAAATTTATTCAGCAGAAGATCTTCGATTGCGTTATCTCTGCCAAGAAGAGGCTACTTATTTATCTAGTTAGTAAGGCTTTTTTTTTTTTTTTTGAGTAAAGAAAATACTCAATATTCATCATATTACTATATAGACTATAACAATTACAAAAAAAAATGTTATTTCATTTTTTTATTGTTTAAAAAAATGCACTTTTTTTACAAATATATATATATACACACAGAAGCTCGGTTGTAACACAATCTTTTGGATCCAAGATCTCAAAGATCGCGATATAACCGAACTTTTATTACTTCGCGACGTCAAATGTCGCACCCTATTATCACCTACACGATTCCAAATAGATTTAAAATGGTCATTTCGCGATTACCTACATCATTCAGAGCTATGTGAAAGAATTTTATATTTATAAATATATAAATAATTACCTTTTCAACACTTTAATGGGTTATATTAGCCAAAATCGATTTGGCACCGCCATCTTGGCATCTTGTACAAACGACGAGTCACATGAATCGAAACTAGGTATTCATACGCCTATTAGATTACATGGGCCTCTTTACTGATTGTCATTGGCAGAAAAATAGATCTCGATAGTCATTTTGGTTAAACGAAAAAGTCTGCGATTCTGGTATTTTTTAAAAAATATATTGTATTGACGCATTTTCGTGACATTAGGGTAGATATAGAGTCTCAGCTACTGTAAATAATAAGGAAACAAGCATATTAATTTGCACCTTTGATTTGATTTTAGGCGAAAAACCGATAAATTTTGCAATTTTACAATTATATACCTTTTCCAAAATAGAATGGGTCCAAGACCAAATCGCGATATAAACAACCGCGTTAAAACCGAGCTTCAGTGTGTATATATATATATATATATATATATACAGTAGAGCATCAATTATCCGAAGCAATGCTGCACGGGGGTTGTTCAGATAACTGATATTTCGGATAGTCGATTATTTACGAAAAAAATGTACCAGTGTCACAGGAGCAATATGAAACACAGAAACAGTGATACATATTAAACACAAAACCTTATATTGTATTTTAAAAACTGCTAATTAAGGTCTAAGTCACATTTTAGATAATAAATTATCTTATTTTAAATCCGTCCTGTGACTTCGTTGCATTGTTTTAGTCGTTATGCATTTCGGGAACTATCGTCTAATGCGTATGCGGACATCATTACAGTTCAAGTTGAAGCGGGACTCGTCTGAAAACATGACATGGTGCCAATCTGCATGCCATTGGTTGTATTTGTGAGCCCATTGTAGCCTGAGGCATTGATGGTTCAGGCCCAAGGAATCCTCCACAAAGAAATGCATACACATAGTCCTCTGTGCAGCAGATTGCTGTTGAACCATAGAACCAGACAATATCAGACGTGTTGCAGTTTTCCAACGTTGTGCTTCAAAAAGAAGCTGAACGGTCTGTCACTGCCATGCAGATGAGGTGTCTATCATCCCGAGGTGTTGTCACATTTTTATGGTCCACTTCCGGATTTTCGACTTCTGTTCTTGTCAGTCAACTGCTTCCACACTCGCAACGCTGTCATGGCATTATGCCCTGTATGAGCAGCAATTTTGTGGTATAAAAATCCTCCTTCATGCAAGCCAATCATTTGGTCCCATTCAAACTCTGTAGCTTGCTTATAAGGTGCCCTTTGACGTTGACAATGCATACTGACTCCAGTAGGAGTCATATACAGCTCACTGACGACGAAAAACTACTTGTCTTTATCCACAACAGTCCTCTTCGCTCTTACAAAACAGTTCAGAGGGCACTGCTGAGTCGAGCATGCACAATCATTCCCAAATTCTAATCATTTGCATATCATACTCTGCTTTACATTTCCTGTAAGTTTCACTTCATTTGCGTGCTTCCTTCATAGTGTTGCATTTTTCACAAACATGAGTGTATTAATGTATATTAACAATTTTTGCATATCTGTATTAAAATACATGTTAAAGTGCTCCATTTTGCAAACAGAAATTTGAAATTTTTGTACAAACTCTGTATTCAAAGTGATTGGATACAGAAGCAGTGACAACTGAATCACTAGGCATTATTCTACTTGATAGCTTTGTGAGGAATATCAGGAAAACAATGAACAAAACTGAATGCTCTGGTTTTAGTATTACTTTACAATCAGACATCATGTAGTTGTCAAATAAAATAAGTGTTATAAATTTATGGTTGTAATTTGAAAATTTATTATATTATTAAAATTCATTCAGCTTTCCTACATTTTGTTTATTTTATGATTTTTTTATTTTTATTTGTTCTAATGAAACTTCAGGTGAAAATGCGACATTTTGGTTTGCCTCGTTGTGATTTGTTTTAAGTTGTAGTCAATTAATAAAAAGGCTTAATGTGCCTTGACTACAATATTATTCAGCCTACTACCCTAGCACTCGTCAACAGCTAAAATATATCAATAAAAATGCAAAGTACGTTTCGGAATATCAAATCATAATTCCTTTTTCAAGCTAAACTCCTGATAAGGGATGATAGATTTTTAAAAAAGGTAGGGGCTTTTAGCTTGAAAAAGGAATTATGATTTGATATTCCGAAACATACGTTGCATTTTTATTGATATTTTTTAGCTGTTGACGAGTGCCAGGGTAGTAGGCTGAATAATATTGTAGTCAATTATTTGCAATCTTCATCTACATTGCAAGAAAAAAAAAAAAGAATAACTGATATTATTAATAATGAATAAATGGAATTACTAATTCTATTTAGTATGTTTATTATTATTATTTGTCCTCTTATTTGGTATTATTATTTGTACTCTTTATATCTCACTTAGAATTCTATCAGAATCATGGTATATCTTGCTTCAATTCCATGCAGAGAAAAATAAAAGAACTGGAATGCCCTGCTGCTTTTCAAATTGAGATTGAAGGATCCGTCAGCAATGAACAGTGTTTGTAAGTGTAAAACTTATTCCATCAAATCTGGTAATAGATGAAGTTGTATCTATAAAAGAATTCCTATTCAATTCAATAAATTTGAAGACAACCTGGTTCACTTAACAATAAACTAATAAAACAATGAATTGTGATTTTATTTTAAAAAAAGTTTAAGGAAAAGAACATTCAGCCAAAGGAAATTTAAAACTAAAATGCTATGACAAAAGGAAATAATAAAAAGTTTTACACGACTTTGCCTAAGAATAAGGCAATGAAGTAAGACGAAGATGGCGTCATATCTGATAACCAAATGCCTAACCAAAGATTAAAAGTTTGCATTTGAAAATTAAGTAAACTTTGTTCAGAATAGTAAATTTTACAAAGCTTTTTTATTTTCATTCGTAGAAATTCAGTTTTGACTTAAACAACATGATCATTTTATTCTGATGTAGATTTGTGCCCATGTGTAACAACTACGTAACAGCTTAAAAAACTTATCAATGAAGATATTACAATAACACAAGAATTTTTCAGAAACTTCTGTAGACAGTGAATGTGATGAAACTTGAGTATTTGTATATTTTCATTATATAGTAAATATCATCACTCTTATGTAATGACCTATTTGGTCACTATTAATTGTTGAAATTCTGAGTAAAGTGGAACCCCGCTATTCGTACACAATCCATTCCAGGAGGCAGTTCGAATGGCGAATCATTTTTTGACATAAGATATAATGTAAATTGGATTAATCCATTCCAGAACCCAGAGATGATTGCTTATTTAAACCTTTGTAATAATACTTTAAGCGTAAAATACATAAAAACTATGAAAACAATAAATATATAGGCCTCTCTTATTATGTCTTTCTTTTTCAGTATAGACGATATGGTTGATTTCGCCAGCCATACTGAGTTGCCAGGTCAGAGACACGAGTTCCACTTTCAAACTTTGCAACGATTTCTTTTTTCAATTCAATTGTCGTTCTCACTGCTTTCCTTTTAGGCTTAGTTGAATCAGTAATCTTTTTTGGACCCATTGCTGCACTATTTTCAATAAAAATGACAAAAAATAACAATAAAATATCACAAAGTTTCATGAAGCTTGCGTGGATGATGCGTAGCGTACGGAAGCTAGCACGAGACTGAACTGAAGCGATTGCGTGGGGCGGCCAGTAACAAGGTCACGCTGTCCGAATTGCGAGCAAGCGTACGAATGGGGAGTTCAATTTTACTTGAAAAAAATTGGACGAATAACGAGTTGTACAAATAGCGAGGCTGATGATTGGCGGGGTTCCACTGTGTTCTCACAATTACACATTTATCAAGAAACACATTAGGCTGGATAAGAATCAAGTGACGAATCTGTAATAAGAAATACCCTCATACATAAAAATGTATAAACAACAATGGATGAGACCAAATTATTTACCAAGTGACATCCTGGAACAGATGTTTCATGCTCTTTGGCGATCATCAGCCAGGAACAGTCACCAGTAAACAACGAGGTCTCCATACTGAGGCTAATATGAATGATCATCGGAAATGCAGTGGTGCCTCAAAAGAAAAAATGAACAATAAAAAACTCACTAATGAAAAATTAGTGAGAAAATTCATATGCCAGCCGTTCGCCGGCCTCAATGAATTTTTTTAAAGCATAAAAATTCAAACTGTGCATTTGAATTATTAATAGACAACAATGGTTGTTGTTGATTCTTGTTCAGTTTTTCTTTTGAGGCACCACTGCACCTCCGATGATCATAAAACTGTATAGTTTTCTCACAATTACAATCTGAATTGTTTACTTGATATACAACATATCTTCAATATATTAGAATAGCAGACATTAAAAAAATAATAATAATCTTATGTAAAATAAAAAATTAGATAGATTCCAATGTCAATTTGCAAAACTGTTTCTTCTGGAAAAAATATTTTACCAAGTCATTTTCTGAGTTTTCTTTTCATAACTCAATTACCTAATTTAAAATCAGTTCAGTTGAGGTTTACTTTACTTAACAGAGTAATAGTCATTAAATCTCTTCCTTGTCTCGCTTTGTATTTATAAGAAAGACAAAAACAGGATAGTTTCTGAAGAAATATCCCTGTTTGATCAACAGACTTACCCTTCTTAATAAAATCTTCTAATTCCTATGAAGCTTGGTTCTATGAACTTAAGATTGTTTATAGAGAATTTCAAATGAATCATTTCCTTCCCTTAGCACAATGAAGAGAGATTAGAATGCTCTGTTAGGCTCTCATCTCCTCTTAAGAATTATCTATTAGCCTCTCCTTAGAAAAAGAAGCAATACCACTTCTTGGTAGAATCTTTATTTGGAAAGACTGGTTTGTAACTCATAAACTTTTTTATAAAGCTAAGAAATCGAAATTCCATTCAATGTGGAACTCCTGCAAAGAATCTTAACATCTGTATAAATAGACAGTTAACACTATCTTGAGAGCCCTTTAATTAAGAAAGCTTCACTTCCAATGGCTCCTTCTCCTATGTAATGGAACCTATGTCTCATCAGGCATTTTCTGTTCCATTTTCTGTGCTTGAAATCCTACGATGAAATTCACACCTTGTTTTTACTCTATTTTACTGGAAAACATTTTCAACTGCTGTGGAGATTGTCTCCTATCAAGAGGTTAAGGATTCTTCTAATTCTTTAAATCAGCAGGAAAGAATTTTTTTTTTTTTTTGCTTGCCAACGCCCGGGCTCTTAGTACTTAAACTATTGGCCTCAACAAGGGGCGAGAAATGTGAGCATTTCGCCGATGAAACGTTGCCCAGGGTACGCCATAGGAGGCAGCTCACGCTATACCCGCAGAAATGGACAAGACACAGAAGGAGAAAGTAACACCCATGCCACTGCCGGGATTCGAACCCAGGTACTGGCGCATTGGACGCTACGGCTGGCCGCCGCCGAGACCGCACGACCACGCCAGCACGGCAGCAGGAAAGAATAATATGTTTCCAGTCCTCCTTTTAGAAGACATTAACATCCCTCCTCTTATTAATATGAACTGTTTAGCTTTATTGCTGTGTCATAGAAGCTGTCTCTTAATCCTAAAGCCAACAGAACTGACTTCCATTCACTAGTACATTAGCTACCGTTCCTGCTAATTTCTGCCCATAGCTGTACAATGATTGCTCTTCTTAACAATGAGGTCCTCTATTCACAAGTCTGTGATGTCATTTTCATAAATGGCTAAATACTGATATTATGTTGGAACTCAAGCAAATAGTTTTAAACCTTATTCAGAGCTGATGTAACATCAAAAGGCATATTTATGTTCTAAAGAAATCATGATAGTTAATTTGACTAGGAATCCCATCTTCTAAAGAGGGTAGGTAGTTCTGAAAATTGCTATCACCAGCCACTGGAATTGAGATCAGAGGATAGGTCTGACACTCAAACTCCCAAGAAAGAACCCATTTGACAAATGAACCCTGGGACCTATCCAAAGGTGAAATAATCTCCAAAGGAAATTGAATCTGGCTTTTCTAGCCTGTAGATAAGCACTTTACCACTTGCACTAGAACTTTTAGCTTCAGAAAACATCTGAAAATATACTGTAACCTGTTCAGACAGTACATGATGTTTTGTAATTACACCAAATCTATGATTGATAGAAAATGGGAGGATAGTAGCCTTAGGCTTAACCTATTACATAAGGTAAAGAAGTTATAAGAAAAGTATCATTAACACATTAATCAAGGAAAGTCAGAGATTGCACATATTTACCAATACAGTATTTAATAAATAAATCCTTTTTAGATTATCTATTTAATGATAATCTCTCTTTGTTTCTTTCAGGAATTTCATTGAATGGCTAAGTTGCATGAAAAATGCTCTGCATCAGCAACCGGACTGTGATAATTACAATAGTAAGTTCATTCTTTCTTACCTCATGCATAGCTTTCTTAAGGAATATTGCAAAGTTTTTATTCGTCAGTTACATAATAAGTGGCGGCAGAACATCTTTCTTCCATCTGAATGGAGTCGTACAGATATACAGGAAAAAAAAAGAACAAGTGCTTCAAATGCTTCTCAGACTATTCAGGCAAATGCTATCCTATATGTTTTATTTCTATCTATAGTTCTGTTACTTGTGAAGTTAATGATCATCTGTGGAATTCCCATTGATTCAATTAACATTTTATCTTATTGTGAACCTTAATAAATGTATTTGTCCGTTGTAGGCTTTTGTGAGCTAACAGTCATGTGTAATAAATGTTATAAAAAAGATAATAGACTAAAATAAAAAATATTAGTAAAAGCATTAAGCTCTACTTCAAGGAGAAAAAAAAAAAGATGGTTGTAAAAAAACTAATAGTGGAAAGAAATCTTTATTAAAGCTGTTTGAAGAAGCAACTGTTTGTACTTTATTCTAGAGCTCCTCTGAATGAAAAACAAAATTTTTATTTTATTTATTTATTTCCCATTAAAACTGATTTCAATAAATGCAATCTGTTTAACACAAGCCTTTCATTGTATCAATGCTATAGAAACCATAATAAATCCTCCTCCTATCATAAAAAGGGGGTGAGGGGTTGAACAACCATTTCTGCAGTTAAACAAAATAAATAAATTCTTGGTGGAAAACAAACTACAGTAGAACCCCCATTTTCCATAAGAGCCGGGAAATTTTTTTTTAATTACGAATCTCAAAAAAAAACAATTTTAATCCAAGCCAACAATAGGAAGAATACAATAGGCCCTACAGTGCGAAGGTAGAAAATTAATGACAGGTTTATTGTGCATCATAATCCTACAGGCCTCCTCGGAATATGTGGATGAGTGGCAGGCTCTTACTCTGCAGACAGCTTTCTGTTGTACTGTACATATTTTAATAGTTTTACATATTACGTTTTTTGTATAATAAAACGTAGTTTGTAATGGTGAAATATTTTTTTCGTGTTTACACCTTATTTTTAGTCTTTTTTCGTGTTTACACCTTATTTTAAGTCTTTTTTTGTGTTTACACCTTATTTTAAATCTTTTTTTGTGTTTACACCTTATTTTTAGTCTTTTTTTGTGTTTACACCTTATTTTAAGTCTTTTTCAGTGTTTACACCTTATTTTAAGTCTTTTTTTGTGTTTACATCTTATTTTAAGTCTTTTTTTGTGTTTACACCTTATTTTTAGTCTTTTTTCATGTTAAACCTTATTTTAAGTCTTTTTTCATGTTTACACCTTATTTTAAGTCTTTTTTCATGTTTACACCTTATTTTTAGTCTTTTTTTGTGTTTACACCTTATTTTAAGTCTTTTTTTGTGTTTACACCTTATTTTAAGTCTTTTTTTGTGTTTATACCTTATTTTAAGTCTTTTTTCATGTTTATACCTTATTTTAAGTCTTTTTTTGTGTTTACACCTTATTTTTAGTCTTTTTTTGTGTTTACACCTTATTT
>JAFIDM010000004.1:66106372-66158081 GCA_023159025.1 Thereuonema tuberculata
TATTTTTAGTCTTTTTTTGTGTTTACACCTTATTTTTAGTCTTTTTTCGTGTTTACACCTTATTTTAAGTCTTTTTTCATGTTTACACCTTATTTTAAGTCTTTTTTTCATGTTGACACCTTATTTTAAGTCTTTTTTCGTGTTTACACCTGATTTTAAGTCTTTTTTCATGTTTACACCTTATTTTAAGTCTTTTTTTCATGTTTACACCTTATTTTAAGTCTTTTTTTGTGTTTACACATTATTTTTAGTCTTTTTTTGGGTTATCCGCGATTTTCCTTACCGCAAAGCCCTTGCCACCCAATTCGTGGACAATCGGGGCTCTACTGTATTAAAAGGAGAGGGAGAATTTTCAAATAGCAAATTTGGTCTCGAAAGTGGTACAAAAAAAGTCTTCAATTTTTTTAAAATTCTAACATCTAATGAATATGAATAATTTACCTGCAAATTCTCCATTTGCTGAAAATTGATTACATCCCAAAATCTACTTTAAATCTTCTCATTCCAATGAGCTTTAATCAAATCAGAATATTTGCAAATTAAAATGGATTATGATGTATTGTTGTAGATATTTTTGTTTGTCATCTAAAAAAAAATAATTCTTCAACATTTTTCTTTTGGGAATTTCTGTCTGCTTCACCCAGAATTTCTTCAGAAATCCATAGGAAGAATTTTTAAATACAAATTTGTTCCTCTTGTTCACAAATATGCAAGCCAATTATCAAGATGACAAGCTGGTGATATACAGACACAATGATTTTATGACTTTGTTTTAGAAACTAAGCTAAAAGCACCAACATCTTCAGGTAGTTAACATCGAAATTTGGTGGAACTTTACAAAATTTCACTGTAGGGTAATTCATAATATTAATTTTTCCTTTTAGTCATTATTTATGCTAAAAATTAAAATGTTAGTGAATTTTATATTTACCTACATTCACATCATTGAAAGAGTAAATACATTTAATCTAGTTCTGAAAATTGATTTTTTTTTTACTTTGAGTTATCATGCAAACCCCAAAGCCATGGTGGTTTTTCTATATTAATACTATATCTAAACAATTTCAGTATTTTTTTGCTCTGGTTCCGATTACTTTTGATATTCAAAAAATGAATCTACATAAGAATCATCAACCTTATTTAAATCTGTTAGTTTTATAATTTTGTTTTATTCATTGTTAAAAATGTCTCTTTAATCCTGGTAACTTTTTGGAAATAATTCTGAAATTTTTGTCTTAATTCAGTAAATAAATAAAGATAAAGTATTGTAGACATGATGGAAAGTTTTGCAATTTTACAGTTTTCCATATTCATTACAAACCTTATAAGCTATAATATGACAAGGAATTAAAATTGTAGCATTCCCGTAAACCAACAATGGCCTTATTAGTAATGCATTGTTCATACCAACTTTCTGAGCAACACATGTTATAGATAAGTACAAACTAGCTATATATAATAATTTTTATAATTTATAGCATATATTTTAATGTTATGATATCTCGGGACTTTTTTTTCTGAGCTGCATACTGAAATTTTAATTACTAAAGATTGAAAATAATTTTCAAATATTCATTTAAATATGATTTTGTAATTAATTTGCATAATTGATCACATAGATCATGTCCAAATAAGGTAAATCTTATAGTTTAAATAAGCCACCACACATAATTACATATAAAAAAAAAATGCTATTTATAGTATAGTTATTTTTTTTAAATATATATAATTATGTGAGGTGGCTTATTTAAAATACTGAATGTTATATCTTTATTTGTAGAACCAATCTTAAATAGATGGAAAACAAAAGTTAAAAAATTAAATAATAAACCATTTATATTTATAAGCTTTTCTATTGGAGAAGAAATCCACTAATACATTTCCTCAAATAGTTAAAAATAAAAATTTATTTTCCTTTTATCAATCATATAAAAGTATACATATTTAATTAATGCATGATGAAACAAAATACAAAGAGTCGATATTGAAAGGTGACTATAAAAATGCCTTCAATTATTTAGAGGTAACAAAAAAGAAATATACTGCGAGTTTTTCATCCTGAACAGCCTCTGCAGCCACAGTGGACACATTCAACTATCTTGCCCTGAAATAAACAAGAAATATCGAATTAAAAACTAGTTTATTGAAATATTAGTCAGGTATCATCGCTTTGCTCTGGAAGCCTTATATACAGGGTGTCCACATGAAACCTTACCTCTTTTGGAGGAGCATTAAAAACAAAAGTACACAAGATAGGATAATAAAGTCTGTGCAAAAGGAAAAAAAAACAACTCAAACAATTTTGATACAAATTGTAGCACCTTGATTAGTTCCTCTGTAGTCACACAAGTAAAAATGGCATCCGATCAACAGAAAGTGCAAGTGGTTTGCAAAGCATGAATCTATTGTGACTGTCCAGCATCTGTTCTGATGGATATATCGAACAGATCCTCTTAACAAGAACTCTATCAAGGACTGGTATAACAAATTTTTGGAGACTGGCAGTGTGCACAGATGAAATGGAAGTGGAAAGCAGGCATCGAATGACAACAACGTCGAGCAAATCAGGGAAGCTTTTCAGCAAAGCCCATGTAATCCAGACGAGCATCCAGAGAGCGGCACATTTCATGTTCAATGGTCCTCAACACTAGCGACTGCTTCTGTATACTTACAGATAACTCAGTAGCTACAGCTGATGATTTGCCAAGGAGGTTTGCATTTGCTGCAGAAATGTTGCCGACCCGGACTACCTGCAGAAAATTATCTTTTCAGATGAAGCGACTTTCCACTTGACAGGTTATGCCAATCAAAAATGTCAAAATTTGGGTTTCTGAAAACCCATGCTGTTCATGAGCACATCAGAGACAGTCCAAAATTTTAGTGTGCGGTGAAAATTCTTGATGGATGGAGTAATAGGGCCTTTCTTTTCCGCGGAGCAAACGGTAACAGGTTCAACTTACCTAGATATGCTGCAACATTTTGTTATCCCAAAGGTGGAACACTTGCACAGCCTCATGTCGTGTTCCAGCAGGATGGTGCAACTCTGCATTGGAAGAGAGAAGTTCGGGAGTACCTGGACACTGTTTTCCAGGTCTTTGGATTGGCTGTGGAGGTTCCATTTTATGTCCTCCATGATCCCTAGTCATAACTCCGTAGGACTACTTCTTATGGGGCTATGTGAAGGATACAGTGTACCAGATGGATCTGCAAATGCTCTGCACACAAATCAAGAAAACAACTGCAACAGTCACAGCTGAAGAACATTAGAAACTGATTATAGGATCGACATTCTTCCTGCAACAAAAGCAGCTCATGTAGATGTGTACTAATTTTTTTCAATAATTGTTTCAGTTGTTTATTCCATTAGCACAGACTTTATTATTCTATCTGGTGTACTTTTTTTGAGATGCTCCTCCAAAATAGGTGAGGTTTCATGTGGACACCTTGTGTATATGTAATGTAAAAAAAAAAAAGTTTTATTTTTTTTCAAAAACCAAAATTACATAAAGCAAACTAAAAACTGAAACTTAAGAGTAACTAAAATTAAATTAAGTTTAAATTCTAAAAAATACATGCAGAATAATATTGAAATTCATTTAGAACAATCGAAAATTTGTGCAGTTAAGGCAATCATTGTCATGGTGCAAAGGAATTGGCTCATCCTAGGACCTTAAAATGTGGTTGTAAGAATGTTGGGCCCCCCCTTTAACATTTACATCCCTTATGATGCGAATACTGAAAATTCGTCAGATACACTTCTTTTCGATCTTGACAAAGGACATTCATGTGAAATTTCCTGTTTCCAACTCATGCGTTTTTGAGATAAGCATATCCTTTAAGAAAGTTTGATAGATGTGAAATTTAAAATTAGCGAGTTTAATTGTTTTGAATAGTTTTAGAACCATAATCACAAATTGAGGGCTTTAAGAAACAAGACTTTTTCCTGTGTTTAGTCATTTGTTGGATTCTCATATTTGAAATGTTATTCACGACCTAAAATGTGACTTAATGATTAATATCATAACAATTACAAAAAAAGAAAGAAATATGATAAAACTTTATAAAGGCAGATTCTGTTGATATCAGAACTTCAAGAGTTTAATCAGCAAAGATTTTTTTTTTCTTTTGTAACTTAATTATGCTCATTTTTATTATTAATTAATACACAAAATGAAATTTAGATCTGACAAAGAAAGTTTTAAATATTAAGCTTTATTACTTTAATAAGAGCTGATGTTCCATTGATATTAAAAAAAAAACCTCTATCTTTGTACAACAGCAATTTAAGAAGAAAAAAACAGTTCCCGTATGAAATGTTGTCAAATTTTCTTTTTTGTATTTCTATATTTTATAAATTGGGTATAAAAAAAAGTTTATTCCTTCATGTTAACTTTGACAAGGAATGATTTAATGAATGCAAACTTCTTGATATTGTTTAAATGAAATAATATATTTGTGATGAAGCAATGAAGGATCAACTGCAGCAGTGGCTTCAATATTCCTCAATTATTTAGTTATTTATTTTCAACATTCTGTGCTTAATTTTTATCAACCTAATTTCATCTATAATCAAATCTTATAACTGTCATATAGTAAAGTCCAGGTTGACAATTTTAACTGTCGTTTTGCTTGAAGTCTTTTAAAGAGAACTTCTTTCTTTTTCTTTTCTTTTTAGATTTGCCTTATTATCATCATTGAAAAACATTTTTAAATAAAACACTCATGAGAAATATATATATGATAATAATAATAATGATGATGATTCTGATATTAACCATAATGGCAGGGTTTCTTTTCAAATCTCTCTACTTTAAAAAATTTAAATTTTGAGCGTTCTTACTAAACATAAAATGTGTTGCCACAGATGTAATATTTTGTAAATAAAAAATTAAGGGATTTGGTAATTTTTCATAGCACTGGCCTTCTTATTTAATTCCTAACCTCATAAACTATCTGCTTCATTAAAAAATTATTTTTTGGAGATAGTTTAGAAAAAAAGGCCTTCATTTTAAATTCTCATATATATTAGGTTTCTATTCAACTTTAAAAGCAATGGATCATTCCATATCAGATCACCTGTTAGGGGATCACCATATCTTCACAGATTTTCATGAAAATTTATTTGCATGTAAGGGGTCATAAGATAACACATTCTGCAAAATACTTTTTGAGATATTAATTTTTGTAGGTACCATGTCCCTTATTTTATGTATTTTCTAGAATACCTCATCTCCTAATCAATCAAATGGAAGCAAATTTGGTTCCCAACGTAATTTTTTATGCTGAATCCAAAAGTTCCAGTGAAATTAGTCTAGGACTAACAGTTTTGTAGTAATGGAAAGCATGTAAGCATTTAGGAAAATTTACATAGCCTTGTGGGACAACATTTAAAAATTTGAGATTTTAACCCAAGACTTAAAAAGGTCTAAAATAACCTGAAAAAAAATAATAAAGTTGGAGTTTTGCTCCTGAGCCTGGAAAAAAAAAAATCACAAAGTTGCTATTCTTATCAAATTGCATAAAGAAATATCCAACAATTATTACTTTGTCACTGCATATGTATTCAGTAAGTTCAAGTTACCCCTTAAGTTATTAGTCATAGCTCTGTTAGCAGTATCTCTCACTTATAGCCAGGAGCAACAATTATTTTCAAACTGAAAATTCATCCGTTTCAATCGCCAAAGCTAGGCAGCATAATAATCCAAAATGTTATTGAAAAAAATACAAACCTTTTGTAATAATTAACTTAATTGTCATTTCCTTTAATAAAAGTGTTTTACTTAGATGTTATTTCAAATATTTTCAATAAAAATTAATATTTCCTAACAAAAAATTACAGAGAGTTCTGTAAATTTCTACAATATTAACTAATACTTATTCAAGTCGAAACATCAGAAGCACTTATTTGTTTTTTTCTTTTCAAAATAGTTTCCGTATTTTTAGTTTTGAATCATACAATTCCGGAAAGGGCGAGAATTAATTTTTGACTTTCTGTTTGAGGCCAGATACTTTCATTATCTGTTTTAGGGGGCTCAGTTTTCCCCCAAAGTTTCACTTTCTGTTTAGGAGGGTTGGTTATTCCCTCACATCTACTGTGTTTGCAAGGATCTGGTGCAACTCACCATTCTTTAAGCTAGCACCATGGCAGAAGCGGTGTTCATTTGGAATCCTTTTAAACACTGAACGTCACAGCATGACTTACTTAAGAACTCTTGGATTGAATTGTTTTGATGAATTCAAGAAAGAAGAAAAAGAACTCATGCTTTCAGGGTCTAGGTTGTCTGATATTTCTGCTGTCAGTTCAGTTGGTCACCACCACCAAAAATTGCTACTCTCAAAGTATGAACAGTTACAAAGAAATTGTTGCAACCCATTTAATAAACATAAAAAGAACAGCAAGAAAGGTCTGAGATCAATTACACTTGCAGTTGCAAAAGACCACACAGGGTGTGCCATTCACAATAGTGGTAAGGAAAAATTTTCCTGCTGGATCTTCTGTACAAATGTCTGATGAATCAGAGGCTGTGACTGGTGAACTGAATGAAAGTATTTCAAAATTGGGCTGTACACCGGTAAAGTTATATGGAATAAAGAAGAGGAGCCGAGCTATGATTGCAAAAAAGAAGGCAAAACAAGTAAGTGTAGCAGTACACAAAAAATGGTATAATTAATTTATATAACAATTACAACACAAATACCATCAACACCTGAAAAAAAATCTGAATGTGCTGGCTGTGACGACCTAAAACAGCTAATAACTGATTTAAAAGCAAAATACCAAATGTCACCATGACAAGAAGTACTTAAAATGTTGAGTCTGGCACCAAGTAGTTGCAACATACAATGAATGAATTTCAAGTTTCAGAGTATACACAGTGAAAAAAAGCCAGAGCCAGAAAAAAATCTCATAATATATTGGCTGAGCCACATAAACGCAGGGGATTTCCAGAAAATACTGTGCAAACTGTAAGACAATTTTATGAGGAAGACAAGTTCTCTCATCTGCCCTGGGGAAAAAGACTGGGTCTGCTAAAGAACCTGGGGACCAACGAATTCACCAATAAAAGTGCCAGCTTTTAGTAAACTTTTTAAAAGAATTGTATTTGGAGTTTAAGGCTCAGTATGAAATAAAAGTTGGGCTTTCAAAATTTTGTTCCTTTGACCTCAATGGTGCATGACAGTTGCAGCTAGGGGGATGCATTTAGTTTGTGTGTGAAACCACCAAAATTTGAAATTATTGGTGTCTGCCCTACCTATAAAGACTGATTATAAAGAAATGTTTGGAAAGCTTGTATGATTCAATGATGCGATAAATGCTCAGAACTTGAAAGAATTGCAGGCCAACATAAAAAAACTTACTTGATGAAAATGAGATAGATGCTGATGATACTTATAAACAAGCAGTAGGTGAACAATGGATAAACGAATTTGATTAGCATCACAAGCAAAGTTGAAGATTTTATGGATACTCTGTGTAATGCAATTTATGATTCAACTGTGCATTCCAACAGTAAGTGCTTACGACACTTTCTGAAGTACTTTAGATAGATCTAGTGAATTTAGGAACTTCTTTCGGTATTGAAATCCTTTTCTTCTAGCACGACGTAAAAATACAACTACTTCGTGATTTTTTGTCCAGGCTCAGGAGCAAAAAACTCCAACTTGATTATTTTTTCTCAGTTACTTTAGATCTTTTTAAAGATTTAAGTTAAAATCTCTAATTTTTAAATGTGATCCCACATGGCCATTTAATTTTTTTCTAAATGTTTGCGTGCTTTCCATTATTACAAAAGTGCTAGTCCTAGACTAATTTCTTTGAATTTTTGGATTCAGCATAAAAAATTACCTGGGGAAAACAAATTTGGTTCCATTTGATTGATTAGGAGATGAGTTATTCAAGGAAATATGTAAAATAAGGAGCATGGCACCTAAAAAACAAATAATAACTTCAAAAATTAATATCTCGACAAGTATTTAACTTAAAAATCCTACATTTTGCAGAACATGTTATATTATGACCCCTTACATGCAAATAAAGTTCCATGAAAATCTGTGATGTTGTGGGGAATTTTTTAATTTTTGCTGGGTGATTTGACATGGAATGCAGAAAGCTGGTGAAATCAGCTGGCAAAAAAACAAAAAAAAATATGCCAGCTAAATTTTATAAAAAAACCAATCAAGTGCACTTAGTTTTAACTTAATAATTTTTTAAAACAATCATAAAAGCAAATGTCAAGCATATAGGCTAAGCTGTTGGAATAAATGGTTCGTGGCTGCTGCTAGCCAAGATGTAAATTGCTAGCCAAGATTGTTTCATTCATATAGATGTAAATATATCTAATAAAAATAACTGTAGCACCTGTTGATAGGAGTCTTGAGCTCCTAACAGGATTCTAATTTAATTCAAATAAAAAAAATTCCTAATCTAAATTTGCCAAAACTTAAATGAATGATTAAACTATGAATACCTCTTCCAGTTTACTCTTTGGTACTCGGCATATGCAGTTCGTTCCAAAATTTGTATCTCGGGTTTGTATACATCGCAAACAACATAGATTCTCATATCCTTGTTTCTTCCATTTTGCAATCAAGTTTTTATCAGCAATACCTTCCTTTAAACAATATTCATACAATTCTAGAAATAAAATAAAACAAAAAATTGATAACTATTAAAATTATCAAATTGATACATTACAAGAATTTAACTGTACAGTGAATAAAAAAAAAAATATCTACTAACTATAAAGTAACAGATTTATTAACTTGTATGTTTATAAATCAATGTTGTTGATAAAACTGTCATTACCTTTAAAGGGTCTTATATAATGTATAAATTTTGCAGATCTTTTCAATGTGTGTGTTTTTTTATGAATTATGTTACAAGTAGTGAATTATCTTGAAGCTTCTGAACTGACCTGCTTAATTGATTCCCGAACTTTTAAATATCTGCTTCACTGAAAATTATTTTTTAGAGATAGTTTTGAAAAGAAAGCCTACAATTTAAGTTCATCTACATATTAGCTTTCTATTCAACATTAAAACCAATGTAGAAATCTGGTGAAATCGTACAGCCAAAAAAAAAAAATGTAATCTTTCAGTGTATGTTTAGATCAACAACTCTGTTATAAACTAACTTCTCTACAACTCTGAATAAGAAATTATGAAAACTCACAAATATTGAAAGGAAATTAAAGTGCATTCTCTATGTAAATTATATCCATCCTTTTCAAAATGAAATTTCCCTCGCAAAATCATACTTTTCTATTTACACAGGTACAACTAAAGGCTAGCTTTGAAAAAGTTATTCAGAAAGATCTTTATAAATCTAACATATTTGTCATGTTTTCCACTATATGATGACTGTATCTGTTGTTGTATTTTAAACATAAAGGGTTAAGGTGTTCAAATGAGGTTTGTTTCAAAGCAGAAAATTTTAGTAAATAAAAATAAAAAAATATATTAATTCTTCATAACTTCAAAAATATACTATAATATAAAACAACTTCCTAGTATAATCCAAAACATCTACTTTATTCTTCACAATATTTCATTTCTCTTAGCGATAAACTTCCTCAAATATTATCACCTGAGGAAGTTACTCGCTAAGAGAAATGAAATATTGGAAGAATAAATGTTTTGGATTATGCTAGGAAGTTGTTTTATATTATAAATCTACTACTAAAATAAAAAATTAAAGATTCACAATAAATCAAATGTAACTTTTTGATTTGAAATTAAGAAAAAGACAGATAAAAAATGAAATTCTTTTTACCTCTGCTGATAGCTTTCCTACGATAAAATAAATCATAAATATATCTCGATCTCTGATGGTGAATTTTAAAAACTGGCCACAAAGACTCAACTTTTCGTTTCCCTTCATGAGGTTCAGTTTCAGCTGAAAAATGACAGCAAAAATATGTCTACAAAGTATTTATTCTAAGTTGGATTCAAATTAAATTAATAAATATCAACAACCTTAAATATATGTAGTTAAATCCCAAACCATTCTATCACTTCAATTTAAACTTAGTTTAGAAAACTATTTACTTATTTTAAATTATTAAGAGAAATAAAGACAATCAACATAGCACAATATCTCTTAAAATTGAAAAGTTACAAAAGCTGGGCAGTTTGAGCATATTAAAATCAACCATCCACATCAGAAGATACACCTTTGCTTGTGATGGCTACTATTAACAATGCTGCAACTGTGCAGTTTTGTTACTATTTTAGAATTTATTTTTTAATTTGTATATGCAATGTTTTTGCTTTTCTTTTAAATTTAATACTTTGGAATTAATTTTTCTGTATAAAAACTGAAATGTTCATTTTCCAATTACAAAATTAATAAAAATCTACTAAACATTTTATAATTACTTAAATGAACCTTTAATACCAATTATTAAAATAATCATTATTTTTCTATAAGAAACTTCTATTTAAGTGTTGATTAAATCTATTGAAATATGCATATTTAATTGCTCCAAATTGACAGGGTTAAATCACAGAGTTTTTAGTTTAAACCAGTCAGCAACCCGCGGCCCATGAAGCGTTTTGGTGCGGCCCGCGGGGCGTGTTGGAATTTTTTTTATTTGGTTGATAAAGTAAGATTTTTCGTTTTGTTTTTTTTTTTTAGTTGTTAAATTTAGATTTTCCGTTTTTTTTTTTTTTTTGGTTTGTTAAAATTTTTGGCCCAAGTGCGGCCTGCAGTAATTCCCACATAACATATTTGGCCCTTTTACAACAAAAGGTTGCCGACCACTGGTTTAAACTATGAAGACTCTCTGGAATTTAATCTGATATATCGTTTTTAATTCTCACAAAGATGTAAGTCATAGAGTACAGCAAGAAATATTGCATTAATGGTGTTAAAAACATTGAAATTAAGTATTTTTATTTATTAGTAGGCATTATTTATGTGACCATTTGTTAAACTTAACAATTTCTTTAAAAAAAATACTGAAAACATAATACACAGATGAATGGAAATTTATATATATATATGTTATTAATTTCTTCTATTTCCATTCCACCTAACATGATAAGATTATCTAGGTATTCAATCGTGTATTTATTAAGTTTCTACATAAATAACTACAGAACGTCATTCCTATGGGTGTATCTGATTCTTGTTAAGTATTTCACTTTAAAAATATCTGATCAGCTTTCAAAAAGGTTTGAATTAAACTAATAATCTGCTTTTAGGCAAGGTTTTTTTTTGTTTGTTTAGGTTGACTAGCTCAAAGTGCAAAAAGAAAAAGAAAAACTTGGAGTAAATTAAGGAATAACGATGTAATTTGTAGTAGTTTTCTTTTTTTAAACCACATCTTCCATGTTTAACGTTCTAATTATGTAAACATTTTCAAGAACATATGTTTCATAAATTATTGTTCTTATTTAATGTTTGATATTTCTGTTTACTACATAATTTCAAGACTGTAACAATCAAAACATTGTTATATAATTTCAAAGAAACTTTTGTTTGTTTGTTTATTTATTTTTTGAGAAAGTATTTGAAATTCACAGAACATTTAAAAATTACAATTCAATCATACGTAGTTATGGCGTATGTATATTTTTTTCCCTGCTGTGCTCGAAGTAACGGTGAATTTTGGCAATTCCCTTGTTAACGGGAAAAAATAATTGGCTAGTTTTAACAAGGGCTGTACAGAATGGAAATTGGCTTAATTGTCCATTAAGTTGATCTATTATTAACATCTCTCCGCTTTATGGAAGTAATATTAAACATCCTAATCTCTTCATAACTGAAAATAAATAGTTTTCCTTTTACACCTCCATTTATATTCTTTCTTTTTATACAAGTTACTTCATAAGCAGTGATTTCCCCTTCAAAATTCTTCATTATTCACTAAAGTCCAAGGTATAGTAACCAACTAGAAAAAGGTGGGGGAAAAAAAAAAACCTTATTTTCAACATATTATATAAAAACAGCATTTCTTCATAATTGTTATTAATGTCGTCTACCTTCTCTCATTTTTTGTTCTAATTCTTCTAAAGTTGGTTCAATCAGCTCCCAGCCATCTGGAGGAGGCTTCTTGCTTCTTCTTACTTTCGGCATTACTTTATTAAAATACAAAAAAATATGGGAACAAGTATTTAATACAAACAGAGCCAAACCAATATTCCTCTAATGACACACATCTGCAAAACAACAGAATTGAACGCCATCTATTGGTAGATCTACTACGCAGGCGCTGACTACTTGGCGTCATTAATTCATAAATTTATTTTTCTTTTCTTTGCTATAACCAAATATAACATTATATTTATTCCAAGTAACCGATAATGCATATTAATTAAATGTTGCTTGTCTTTCAAATATCTTAAACATTTAAATTGCAAAAAAATGTAATCTATGGTCCCACTTTATCAATTACTCATTCCTACTATAAAGAAAGTTCTTAGGCATTCTCTCGTTTCAGCCAATTTCAAGTTAACGATTTAATACTTTGTAGAATTCCTTAAATTGAGTGAAGATGCCACGAGGTAATTACAGTACGTTGACCAAAACTTTTTTACATTTATTTTGATAAAAATAATTATGCAAATCTTGGGGATATGGGTTCGTTTCGACGTTACATGCAGTAGCAGATGTTAGGCTTAACTTTATTTAAGCCTTTTGAGGAATTGAACTGGGATTGTGAAATCTTGTTTTAGTTAATGCTAAATAACAGTAGAACCCAGTTACAGCACTGAGAATTAGTGTCAAGAATATGATTCAAAGTTAATTTTATTCCAAATTTCTTGTTCTGTGTCCTTATTAGTTTTCAATGCTTTTCATAAGAAGTTTGAAGGTTAGGAATAATTATGATTAATGCCTTGATTCTCCTCCTTGATATTCAATGGATTCTATTAACAAATTTCACTTGAAAATTGTTTTAGGAGGAAGTAGAGGTCATAAAGGAGGCCACAAAGGCCAGAAACGACATTTTACTAATCCAGATGAACTTGAAAGAATGAAAGAAAAAGAAGAGAAGGAAAGGAAATGGAGGGTAAATATGATTCTAGTTTTCGTAACATCGTGGATATTGTTCCAATAATATTTACTCCCAAAATCCTAATAATAGTAAATAAAAAGATTTTGTTAACCATATATTTCTCTAGGCATGATAAATAATAAGCGGGTCTGGCAAAATAATAATAATTTTTGTTACAGATTAATAAAACATAACTGATATTACAGTGCGGTATTTTAGATTAAGAAAATTTGTTCAATAAAATGGTCTGTTTTTGTTTTAATTTTCTGATAAGTAGTGAAAATGATTAAACTCAACAGTTGATTCTTTTTTTAAACGAATTAATAAAGAAGTTTTGAATTTGCTTGGCAGGAATTTAAGTTGTTTATGTTATTAAGGTGTAAAATCATAAGCTTATGGGCAATTTATTAATTCATTAAAACAACTTAAATCAATCATGTATTTGTCACCAGTTAATTTATTGATTTCTCAGATTTTGATTAACAATCACATTCGATTATCCTTTTGTCTTGCAGCATTCAAATGATGTAGTTGCTTGCTTGGCAATTTGCTAGCCTGTATAAAAGATTCCTTCCATTGTTGGATAAAGGTCTTTCTTATCTCCTTGTAACTTGACCAAACTTGGTTTTCACCTGGGCTACTTCATGAAGTTCTGTTATGGTAGAACATCAATCATCAAGTGTTGAGATCATTTTAACTGAAAGAAGCTAAGCACTTGGATATCTGATCCCTTTCATTCTTTTACTCCAGTGAAATGGCACTGATTTTCAATTTTAGCAATGTGTCAAATCATTTTTCAGGTGATTGATTAAAGGCAAAGCATATGATTCCTAATGTAAATGGGAAGTCGGTTCTCCTGTGGAAGAGTCACTTTTTGATCTTAGATTGTCCAACAAAGTAGAGAATTAGTCCATTTCAGAAGGACAGGGAATCGCAAGAAATTTTCTCCATTCTTTCTTGTCATTTCTCCCCTTTACTTCTATAAATTAATAGTTCTTGAATAGTCCCTTACTGTCATGTATACAGTGGTGCATCCACAGAGGGTGCTGAAGCAGCCCCCCCCCCCCCCCCAAAAAAAAAAAAATAAAGACCAAGAAGAAGACATTTATTAAAGCACTGATGTGTTTGTATCGAATTATTTTGGAAAGTGATCTTTGAACAGGCGATACACCTTTAAATGCTGTCCCGCTACATGTTTTATATATAACTCCTCCCTCCAGTACAGTTTCAAATAGCACCCCACAAACCGTAATCCTAAGTGCGTATATATATATATATATATATATATATATATATATATACCCTCACTTATTTTGGAGGGGCATTAAAAAAAAATACACCATATAGGATAATGAAGTCTGCCAAAGAAAAAAGCAATTAAAAGAATTTTTGCATGTTGATTAGTTACTCGGCTGTGGCACTGCAGTTGCACAAGTAAAAATGGCGTCCGACCAATATAAAGGTCAAGTGATGTTATGGCTTGCTAACCATCAATCAGTTATGACAGTCCAGTGCCTGTTCCAACGGACAAATGGAACAGATCCTCCTGACAAGAACTTTTATCAAGGACTGGTACACACATTTTTGGAGACAGGCAGTGTGCAGAGACGAAAAGGAAGTGGAAAGCAGGCATTGAATGAAGACACTATCAAACAAATCAGGGAAGCCTTTTAGCAAAGCCCACATAAGTCTTATCAGACGTGCATCCAGAAAACAACACAGTCCACAAAGTGTTATACAAGTGATTACATCTGTATGCCTACAAATTACCGATAGTGCAGTAGCTACAACTTGATGATTTGCCAAGGAGGTTTGCATTTGTAACAGAAATGTTAGCTGTGATAGAGGACGATCCAGACTACCCCCGAAACATTGTTTTTTCAGACGAAGCAACTTTCCACTTGTCCGGTTATGTCGGTCGTCATAAGGTCAAAATTTGGCTTTCTGAAAACCACATGCTGTTCATGAGCACATCAGAGACAAAAAAAAAGTTAATGTGTGGTGTGGTCTCATGGTGCATTCAATAATAGGGCCTTTCTTTTTCTCAGAGCAAACGGCAACAGCTCAACTTACCTGGATTTGCTGCAATATTTTATCATCCCAGGCTGGAATACCTGGCAGCCCCGTGTCATATTCCAGAAGGATAGTGCACCCCGACATTGGAAGAGGGAAGTTTAGGAGTGCAATTGGATGGCCCACAGTCCCCTTATGTAACTCCGCTGGACTTCTTCTTATGTGAAGGATACAGTGTACTAGATGAACCTTCCGGATCTGTAAACGCTCTGCACCCGAATCACAACTGCATTTACAACAGTTGCAGATGTCAGCTGGAGAGGACCTGGTTAAAAATTGATTATAGACTTGACATTATTCATGCCACGAAGGATGGTGAGCAGCTACTTTCACATATGAGCGCTGTTCAACTTTGGTTACGTCCATTACGCACCAAAAAGATTGACCTTGGGAGCGTATGCACTGTCAGATCAGGGCACGCTTGCCCTATCTGATTGCAACATTACATACTACATGTCACACACTTTCAAATGTACGTATCCGATTTTCAGTGGTAGCAAGTTTTTGAGAGATAAAAAATAGTTGCCATGACTTATGAATCGACCTCGTAATTATATCCAAATAGCAGAAAATTCTGAGTGTTAACTATTCCAATTTTATGCAGTATTTCTTAAAGTCATTAATTTTTCTTAAAAAATTAACAGGTCGTGTATTTACATAATAATAATAAAAAAAGGAAATAATTTTAAATATAATTTAAAATTATTTCCTTTTTTTAGCAAAAGAAATTCATATTCTTATAGAAATGTTGCAATATCTGTTAAAACTGTTGATAAGTTTTGTTTCTTAATGTTTTCTGCTGCAAATATACCCCAACTCATCAGATTTTGAATTTTATCATTTCGTAGTTGGTAACTGAATATTTATTAGTTTTAGAATCTTTATTTTTTTATTTTATTTTTTTCATGTTAGAAATTGGATTTGTATAAATGAGATTATTTAGTTTCCATACGGAAGATGGTGGAATAGTTTTTTTAGCAATTGTTTTTTTTTATTTTATTTTTTTACTACACTACTGCCTTTAAGCAATATTACAGCTGATATATTTGTAATATAAAACAACTTCATAGCATAATTAAAATAAAGAGTTTTACTTATATGTTATGAAGTTGTTTTGTATTACAAATATATTTAAAAGTTTAGAAAAATTTTATGATTGATACAGCTGGTAGGTATCATAGCATCATATTTGCTTTACATTGATAAATTAGCTTACGAATAAAATGAAACTTTGAAAATAAATAGCATTGTTGAAGATAGGTTATGAAAACAAATAACCTAAGCAGTTGTATGGCACAGTTTTAGAAATTTCTTTATGACTCCATAACTGGGAAAATGTTTCTGTTCTGCTTTAGAAAGGATCAAGGAGAAAGCTACATAGGATCTGCCTGACATTGAAAATGTTAGATTTCACAGACTTGTTCAAGGTGTTTCAGGAAAGCTATTGTACATATTGGTGTTAAAGTAAGAGATAAATTTAGGGTAGTTGAACAAGCTTTTAATGGCAAATGGTTTATGAGAATGGATTGGAAATGGTAAGATAAATGAAGAGGAGGATTTTTTTTTTTTTTTTTTTGAAATGTTTATCTTAGTTTGTTAGGGTAGGTTTTGTGCAATAGTTTTTCTTGTCATAAATCAGTTGTTGTATGAGTAAAAATTGCTGGGAAAGAATCATAAATTAAGAATCTAACGGAAATTGTTAGTGAATTATGAACAGTGGTGTGTTAATTTTTAGGGTATTTATATTATAGCCATTCAGATGAAGTTATCTGAATAATACCATTACGTAGCCTAAAAATTAGAGAACACTCGTCCAACTGTTGAGTTTCTTGGTTAAAGCTTAAGTGTGCGTTTGAGAATTTCTGATTTTCAAGCATGCTGTTTTATTATTTGTTATGGTATATTTCTACCATAGACATGTGTAGTTTAGATTTAAGTACTGTTTTTTTTTTTTCTTGTTTTTTTTTTTCTGATATATAACGGAATATGATTGGGTATTTTGATTATAGCTTGTTCTGTGAAGATTAATGGATGGCATTGTATAAGAGAAAGGATTGGCTGTTGTTTATCAAGAACTCTTATTTGTTGGATAATCATTATCAAATTAGAAGAAGAAAAAAACTCATCCTTTAAAGTAGATTGTACAACAGATTTTAAGATGCCATATTAAACTTAATATTAATAATTCTTAGTTGACTGTATGTCTCTCTCTCTCTCTCTCTCTCTCTCTCTCTCTCTCTAATGTAACTCTCCACCTGCTTCTAAAAGCCATTGCATTTTTACTAATTAATTGAAGGAGAAATATTTAATTTTTATTCCATTTCTCTGTCACATTTAGTCACCTAAAATTACCAGAGTATTGCTTCTAAAAAACAATGTAATTCTAATTGTTTCAGATCTTCAAATTCTGTCAGTTTATTATGATATACATAATGTCCAAAACTTAAGGAGGAACGCCATTCTTAAGGGTTACAGCCACAGAATCCGACAAAACAGCTCGTGGCGATTTGCATAAGTGTAGATGTTCAGTAGAAAACGGGTCCACATGCAAATTTCCGAATTACGCACATAGGGGGTCACGTGGGAGCTTGAAAGCATATAAAAAAGGAAATGGGCACTACTGGGGAATTGTCTTTGTCTGAACTTCTGGACTAACTCTACAGACGTGAACTTTTGTCATGTCTCAAAGACATTATCTCGATGATTTCACCTGTGGAAGGATTATCTAAAAGCAGCAAGTAAGTAGGCCAATGTTGCCAAGGAGTTTGGAATCGTGCATAGTGCTGTCTCGGGGTCATTCCATGCCAAATCATCCAATAGTGGTTTTAAAAATGACAATTTTTTTAAAAATTGATACTTTGTACACTTATATTGTCACTACAACAATTAATTAAAAAAAAAAATTACTCGTTAATGTTTTCTAGCTCATTTTCCAGATGGCCAACACTTTTTTTTTTTTTTTTTTTTTTTTCAGTTTTAAGGGTTTACGGAGATTTTAATATCTCGATTACTAAACAAGCAAGAGGCTTAGAACAAAAACCAAACTCCTCTTCAAGAGATGGATTACATTTTGTTTTTACCTATCTTGACCCATAAGTGCCCAAAATTAATTCCAAACTCACTTTTTATTTTTGAAGAAAATCAATCTTTAGATAATAGGAAATACAGGATGGCGTTGAGTCTCAAATGTTATATTTGATGGTGTCATTATCCTACACAAAGACTGTGTAGCAGTAAAATGTCAAGTCTTTGAACCCATTGCCTTTTTTGCTTTTAGGTCCTAAACATGGCTGAATATTAAAGTTTGGGGATATTCAGACTTGAATATCTCTGATGGGGAGATGATTAAAATTTGAAACTTGCTGAATTTAAAGGTCTATAGGTACCTTAACTACAGTATAATTTTGGAGTTTTAGACTTGTCAGGTTTAGGAGCAGCAAGATCATAAAAAGTGAAAAAAAACATTGAGTTTACTTAACATACATTATTGATAGTTGTATTTCATATTTTACAACAGATTTACAATAGAAAGTTGGAAAGTACACTGGTTTTGTTTTATCTGGTAGCCAATGCCTGTCGGTGTTGCAAACTATTGGGCGAATGCAAAAGTTCTACCCGTTTTTGGATATGAAAATTTGCAATGCAATTGCCCTCACACATGACATTGTAATGACACAAATCGTCTGCCAATCAAATGTGTGGATGCCTCACATATAAATGCATCGTGTCTCACAAAGTTAATCATCTCAAAAAAAAAATATCAGAGGGTGTAACATGGAATGCGAGAAGGAGCATATAAGACATTGTTTGTTATACGAGTTCGATAAAAAGAGTACGGCATCTGCAGTATGTCGCAATGTTTGTCAAGTTTATGGGGAGGATGCAGTAGATGAAAGCACATGTCGTCGATGGTTTCGTAAATTTAGGGAAGGAGACAGAAGCTGCCAAGATCAGGCTAGGAGTGGACGGCCATCATACGCTGGAGAGAACGATATTGACCAAGCCATAAGGAACAGCCCGAACCCAACCGTGCAAGAATTAGCGGAGACCCTCAGCGTACACCGGACAACAGTCGAGAGACGGCTGGTTAAGTTGGGTGTTACGAGAAAGTTGGATCGTTGGGTTCCACATAACCTGACAGCTAAGCAACGGGATGACCGAATCGCCACCTGTGTTTCCTTGCTTTCCCGATACGAAAATGACCCATTCTTGACACGAATTGTGACAGGAGATGAGAAGTGGGTTATGTACCGTAACGTAAAGCATCGTAGGACTGTGTGTCGCCCTTCTGATCCGCCTGCATCGACTTTGAAAGCTGAACTTCATCCTTGAAAGGTGTTATTGAGTGTGTGGTGGGATGTGCAGGGAATAATTCACTGGGAGGTCCTGCCACTCAACCAAACCATCATTAGACAGGCTGCATTCAAATTTGGTAGCAAAGCGGCCAGGTCTCATCATTTGTTGCGGTGTTATCCTTCATCACGATAACGCCAGGCCACATGCTGCTGTCATCACTCGCCAAAAGTTACTGGGCTTTGGTTGAGAGGTTTTACCCCACCCTCCCTATTCTCCTGGCTTGGCACCAACTGACTATCTCCTATATCGTGCTTTGAACAATTCCTTCGGTCAGAAAATCTTTGATGATCTTGATGCTGTGAAAACTGCCATCCAAGACTTTTTTGACTCGAAACCTCCGGAATTTTACCACCGTGGGATTCATCTCCTACCAGAAAGATGGAAAAAGGTCCTAGATAGCACTGGGGATTATGCACAGTAATAGTTACTGTTCATTTTGTGTTTATTTGCCCTTCTTTATGGGTAATAGAAACGGGTAGAACTTTTGCACTCACCCAATATATTGGTGTCAGGTTTCTTATGAGTTTTGTCAATGAAACCCAATTACCATCAGTCAACTTCTGAAACGATGTTCGTGGATCTGCAGATTTGAATAACTTGACACTCAAATTACTATTTTCATCACTGGCTATGTTGCCTTGCCTTCTATACTTCAACAAGGTCTCTGTGATTTGTTATTATGAGTTGAATATCATTTATCCATGTTATCATACTATTATTCCCTGTATTTAGTTGTCTTTAATTAAACTTTTTAACAACTTCTTGCAGCGAGTGTCATCATATCTTCACAATCTGAAGCTCAGAGTTTTTATTCTTCTTATTGATGAATCTAATCTTAAGTTAGAGTATCAGATCTACCCTATATTTGGCTAAAAAAATTTCTCATTCAGTTAAGTATTTTTAACTCAGAAAATTGAGACTATTCTTAATTTTGAATGTTTTAGGTGTTTGGAACCTTCTCTTGACTAAAACACTCTACAATAATATCCCATTTCAAGTTTTTATTCTATTGATTCAACTCATCATTCACCTGAAAAATCACAGATGTAATTAAATCTTGTTTTGGCTTAGTTGGGAATTTGTGCCATTATCTAATGTTAGTTGTTCAGATTCTCTTGAAAGTTCATGTAATGTTTTTTTTTCCTTTGTATTTCATAATGTTTAACCAAGTAAAAGAAATCTCAAATATTAATTATGAAGATTTTTTTCCCCGCTTAGTAATAACTTTGTTGTTTGTTACAATTTCAGGAGAAACATGGAGAATTGGAATCTTCATCGTCATCTGATGAAGAGGAACCACAGTCGGCAGCCAAGAAATCTGAACACTCTGGTTCATCATCATCATCGTCGTCCAGTGAAGAATCAGATGATGAGTCAAAAGTAATATATTAGACATTAAATGGTTTTATCTTTCTGTAAAGCTCATTAACTTTCTAATAGTTAGTTTTTATGAAGTTGAATTCTACAAAATTTTACATATTTAAAGGTCTGTTTGTATTTTTGCTTGGAAACTTGAAAATTTCTTATTATTTTTATAAGACCTTGAAGAAAGTTAAATTTTATTAATATTTCTAGAGCTACAAATTACCTTTTTCAGATAATTAAAGTAAAAATTAGTAATGTGCCTTATTATATTTTATCTTTGGCTAAAGTCATTATGAACACTTTTGCTATACACTACTGTGAATGAAAATTAAAAACTAATTTTACTGTTAATAGTACATGATTTTAGAATTCAGTTCAGTTCATTGTGATTTAGGACAGGTATAAAGTTAAAAACAAACAAACAAGGAAAAAGTCCTTATTTTATGATACTGATATTTGAAATGCTAATTCTTCTGTTATGAAGCCTGGCTTAACAAGACCATGTGTTTGGGGTGAGTTTTAAGTGTTATAATCAAATAGACTTAAATTCAAGTGGGTTCAACTTATGGCATTCCTGAATTGTACCAGTACCATTCCTGAATTGTGATGCTATCAGGGGTGTAGCATTGTTTTAGTTGAGCTAGTGACATTTGTTCATAGTTGCTTTGTACATGAGGACAACAGAATTTCTTTTGTCTGAGTGGTTTATGTGGCAGTTTCTATCTTGTTGCTATCTTCTAGTTCATCAACGCATATTAGGCCTTCTCTAAATGTCATTGAGATGGAGGATTCAAATCGATTAAATTTGCCAGCCATAATACTTGAAAGTGACTTTCATGTTCAATGAACCACTCTCTAATAATCGTAGGTCACTATTAACAATTTAATATGTTGCAGCACATTTAGCAGGAACACACTTCGCCATTTGGAAAAATGGTAACCATGAAAAGATAGATATATCTGATAAGCCATAGAAATAGGTAATTTTCCCACTACAGTGGATCTTTAATAGCTTTCACCAAATGTTTTGGAATGTCTGATGAATTTTAGGGGTGGTCTCATAACAGCTCGATTATAAGTCTTTTTCAAATGTGTTGTCAAGACAAAGCCTAAGATATTAGTCTGGGAATATGCTTCTAAATGAAATGTAGTCTTTCATCTTCTTATTGATGTGGTTTTCCTGTCTTGCACTGTGTGTTCATAGACCACTCTTTGGTAATTAAAGAATAAAATGATTGTAAAAATCCAGCTGCTATCACAGTCTTCCTTTACTTGGTTTAATTGCAGTATTCCTATATAAGACTATTAATAATGCTCTTCAGTTATTATAATGTTCTTCATATGTATCAAATGTATAGTTTTATTTCCTCCCTTCCTCTTTTTAGCAAGCTCCAAAGGGAACGGAAGGTCTTATTGAAATTGAAAATCCCAACCGTGTTGCTAGCAAGGCCAAGAAAGTAAGCCAGTTAGAGGTTGTTGAAGATACAAAAACAGAATTGTCTCGCAGAGAAAGGTAAATAGTCTATAGTCTTTCTTTGTTTAATCAATTAAAAAATATCAAAGCATTTAAAGAGAAATGGTTTTTGGAATTGATTTAACTGATTATTGTGTGTGTGAAGAGTGAAGTTAACAGATCTTAAAGATGAACTAACTGATACAGTTGATTTTGATCACCAAAAAAAAAAAAAAATTGAAGTGAATTCAGAAGTTTACAAATTAATCTTCTGGAGATGGCCGCCTTTGTTATTTTCTGCCTAACTGAGATGCAAACAAAACTTGAGAAATTTCTTTACACCAGGAAATCTGGCAGCCAAATCTCATTGTCATTCACTCACATAGCATTTTCAATTATATCTCAATTTATATTGATTACAGCGATTTGAGTAATATATAAATAACATACGGTATTTTATATCTTAAATTCTTACATTAGGGAAATGGCAAACATTTAAAAAAAAAGAACAAGAGCAAACCGGATATATTAGATGTGGAAAATTCAGAAATGACAGGTCATTGTTTAAATGAAAGTAGTTTGTTCTATATTAATGAACGATTTGAATCTTGAAATTTAACAAAAAGGCGACCAAGGCCATTCTATTGTATTCCAAATGCTAATAGAAGTAATTGAATTCAAATTAACTAATTTAGCATTAATTTAAGGAGAAAATTCAAAGAAATCCCTTAAGGATTTGAAAAGTCAAATTTTGAGACCATATGTTTATCAGTTGTTTAAATGAATAGTTGGCTGATGTAATTTAAACTTAAGTAAATGAATGGAAACTTGATAATATCATTTTAACAGATATTATTGTTTTATAATAATGGCTAAATCAAACGATCCTATTTTTCACCATTGTTTTGTTTCACTGAAACAGTCATTGTTTTTGGCGATATGTTTCCATCATTAGTTTTCACTGTCAAATCATCTGATCAAAGAAAAATCATGTTATGATTTTTAGAGCATTCTTACTATAAAAACCATTTAGAGCTATTAAAACTTTTTACTTTCATTTTTCATTATGGATTAAATCACCTTTATGCTATGCAATTTCCATAGAACTTTAAATGAATTTTAATAAGTTTCAATCTCTTGAAAAGTCCATGTTTTAAAATCTCTTGCATTTGGAATGCAAGTTCTAGGTTTTCTGAAAGCGACAAATCCACCCGTAGTCCTTTGCTAACTCTGTTTCGCTTCAACACGAATAGACATTTGCACATTGGGCTGCATTTAATGAATTTATTTCAGTAAAAATATTATTTTATTTTTGAAAGAAAACCTCCTCACTATGATACTTTATTTGTAATATTCAGTTAAAGCAATGAAATAAATGATGCCAGCTGCTTGGTCGTTGCTGAATGTGTTGTGTTCTGCTTTGTTTAGTCACAGCCATGATTGGTACTCACTAATGACCTTTGATTGAAATTCACTGAATTTTAGAACAACTTCTGAAGCCACTTCAATGATGACAGATTCAAATCATTTGACCAAAGACCATCAGTGATCAGAGCTATGAAGAACAGTAGGATTGTTTGATTTGCACATAAGGAGCTGTGATTTTAATTGAATCCCCAAGTTAAGGATTTTTACTGAATTATTTTTTTTTTCAATAAAATATTCAGTATTTTCCAGGAGCATTAACTTATTACATAAATATATTCAATCATTTAACTTTAAAAAGATTTTTGTTTTTGTTTTTTTTAATTGGAACACAGTTCAAATTTTATATCAGTTTATGTTGTAAAATGCAAAGTTGAATCTGGTTCTGCATTTGTAAGTAGGAGATTAGATATAATAGGTAAATCATATAAAAGGTAGGTAGGTCTATATCAGTTGCATCAAATTATAAATATTAAGTCCTTAAAACTTTGTTATTGTAGAGAGGAATTAGAGAAACAGCGAGCTCGAGTGAATTATTTAAAAATGCATGCAGCTGGTAAAACAGAAGAAGCTCGAGCAGATCTCGCTCGGCTCGCTATAATTAAAAAGCAACGAGAAGAAGCAGCCAAAAAGAGAGAAGAAGAAAAGAAAGGTATTTTCCGTTTTGTAACTTACAGTGAAATGTCATATATTTGCTTGTATTATATTATGAAGGTTAAATGTTGAAGTTGAATCTAGCTTTGCTGTATTTACTTTCATTAAAAAACCATCTTAGAACATAAGTAATGATTTGATAATTATTTTAATTATTCTTTCTGCTTTTCTATTCTCTTGAGGTTATACAGAATAATGCATTTCTGCAAGAAAACAGTCTCTCTTCCCTCCCCTGTATTAATTTGATAATATTCTAGAAAATGATAAATGATAAATATGATGATGTTTAAATATAGGAGTTGCCAGTTTAATAGACAGAACATCCTCCTCACATAGTTGCTAGATATATCTTATAAGCAAGGACTCAGTATATTACTCTGTCAAATTTTAAACTAACATTTGATTTTAATTCAAAATATGTTGTATGATTTTATATTCATTCACAATATTATCTATTAATATGAAATATTAATATTAATGAAAATAAGTGTCTTTAGGTTGTGTAATTGAGATCAGTAGAACCCTGTAATTCTGGCAGTGCTGTTATGTTAAACTACAGTAAAACCCCGTTATTATGCTCGTCAAGGGACCATGAACTACAAGATTAATAAGCGGGATAGCGCTATAGACGGGAAATGATTTACGAGATGGGGAAACATTTAGACACCATTTTACAGGAAACATACATGATTGTGCAATAGATATAGAGCAAATATGAGCTTATTTCCTATTTAAAAAATCTTTGATTGTGGTTTGCCGTGTGTGTGTGTGTGTGTGTTACTGTTATGAATTATGACATTTTCAATGCGGTTCAATTAATTATTAACATCAATTGATACACCACTAGGAGCAACACTAATATATTTTCGGAGCAGATTTATTGCACTGCCTGCTATTTCATGCACCTTTTCTTGAATGATTGGGCCACTTGGTGGCACTGATGCATCACAGGACTGATGAATCCATTCAATTAGAATTTCCTCGGCATATTCAAATTGTCCACACTTTACTTTTTTACGTTTGCAACCACCCTTCGCTGCATTGGTAATTCCATTCTTATTTTTTATTATTGTTCTCAGACTGGATGAGGGGATTCCTAGAGATTCTACGAAATCCTTCTGACTTAGTGTAGAATTCTCGTCGTACTTAGGAGAATTTGCAATTTTTCACTTATAGAAAGGGATTTCCGCTTCAATATTTTGCACTAACTTACTGTATCACAGACCTGCACTTCAAAGATTTCAAAGATTCCCTCCTACCAGGGAAAATAAAAAAAGAATCTTTACAGTGTTACATTTCTTTTCGATACAAAATTTCCGATATAAAAAAAAGCGCTACAAGCGGGATTTGAAGCGTTATAAGGGGATAAAAGTATACAGAGATATATAGAAAATTCCAGGGACTGTATAAAGGAGCGTAAAGAATGGGATAGTGCTATAAGCGGGAGCGTAATAACGGGGTTTTACTGTATTTCAAATTTTAGAAGATCATTATTTTAAATATCATTATGTTATCTATATGTAGACAGGCTGTTTCCATACTTTTAAAGATTTGTTTCTTTTATTACAAAATCTTAGAATGAAAAACATATTAGCAAACGTTGCTGAAATTAACACATTTCAGTTTATGAGGACAGTTTTAGAAAAATACATTTACTTAATTCCATTTTAGTTATTTTGTAAATAAAGTTCTATTAACTTATAACTAATCGAATTTTATTAAATAGACGACTGTTTTATGAATGGATTGGAATTATTATAACTGGTTTTTTTTATCCTTTCTATCCAACAGCAAGAGATGCAGTGAAAGCAGAGAAAAAAGATTCCATTAATAAGGCTTTAGGAAAAGGCAGGAAGACGTGACAGTAATTGGCAGCATTTGAGACACTTGGAAGATTTGAAGCAAATCAGTTCTGAAGTTCCAAGAACTTTCAAAAAAAAAAAAAAGAGTTCTTTCTTTGGTGCAAATTTCTTAAGCTTTGATTTTTAAATGAGAGAATTTGATGACATCTCCGATTGAGTTTTCACAAAGTTGGCTATGTAAGCTTCTTTCTACACTTGATAATTTCCTTTGTTCTTTAATACAACACTTAAGATACATCTGTACAAAAAATGAGATTCCTCACTTTGTTGAAGTTAAATCATTATATAATAACACAATCTTACCAATAAATAACTGAACCTGTATATAATAATGATGATGATGATGATGCTGTCATTAACGTATTTACTTTCCCATCTTAAGATAACATTTTGTTTATTGATATGTTTTGCTGTAATTATATATATATTATAGACCCAAATTGTATTTCATTGCAATTACTACAAATTTCAAGATATGATTAGCATTAAAATATCTATGTGTATTTGAGCTGATAAAATGTATTCAAAATACTGAATCTAAAGTAGGTTTGATTCTTGAATTTAAGAATTTACATACTTCAAATTTGCATACTTCTATAAATGAACATTTATCATGTAGGAAAAAAAAGAAGGTAAAATGGTTAAATATATCCATATATACTTTTACAGGCAAGTCTAATATTTTTCTTGATCGTATTTTGACTCCTCCAAGGAAAGAATTCTTAGTAATATTTAGAAAATTGTAAAGAAATATATATATATTTCCATTAATGTTACAGCTTTCAACTTCTTTCGATTTAAAAATTTAAACTCTGAAACAGAGGGCCTTTTCCTAAGATGATGAGGTTATGTTAAAGTAATTTCTCTAAATACATTGTATTCTACATTTAAAGCAAATTTTCTAAAAAAAATATATTTTTTTTTTTTTTTTTCAAAAGTTTTTGCCAGTTACACAATTCATTTTACTTGGGTATTTTGTTCCCTTTAAATTTAATTCCTAAATTCTAATTAGCTGAGATTTTTCTGTTCATTACATTAAATCTAAAAGACAGAAGTTACTTGTTTTTCTTCTCTGCTGTTGAAATTTTAGTTATTGTTTTTTAATTGTTGAATGTAGAATAAATGTTGTTTGGTAAAACCCATTTCTCTTGTCTGCTTGGAGAACTAAATGCAAATATCATTCCTCAACTCAAATAATGTTAACTTGTGAGAATAGCTTAAAAAATCAAAACCAAAGGTGATTTCTTTTAAACAAATCATTATTTGATATTTCACAATATGCCTTAATGTGAAAAGATTTTGCTAGATTCATTGAGTAATTCCAAAAGAAGATGGAAGTGGGTTTTTTTTTTTCTTATTTTAAAGAAAAACTTCTCAAACATCAAAACATTTTTAGTAATAAGTTTGTTTTATTACATTTTTTTTTTTTTTTACTGTCTTCCAACCCTTAAAAAAGTATGTAAATTTATCATAAATCATTTATTATGAGAAAATGTTAAGTTTTTATTTCAGAAATTTTCAAATCTTACCAGTTGTTGTTGTCTGATTTTTTTTTCTTTCTTTTTGGGATGGTTGTCAGTAACCTCTCAACTGAATAAAAGAGAACTGTAATAAAGTGAGCGTATCTTTTCAAATCCATCTCTCTGAAATATCTTATTGGCAACAGCCAGTTTTCAATATTTGGTAAATTTTAAAATCATAAAACAGTTTTATTACTTTTGTAACATAAATCGTCGATTTGTTTTTTGTTACACGATATCAATTCATAAGTAGGAAAGACTGTGTTAATGATGATGATGAAGTATTTTTGTTTCCCCAAATTGATAAACAGTGATATTGAAAAAGCCTATACTTAAAAATATATAAATAAACATAAAATCCTTATAAACTGAATAAACATTTTTTATTTTAGTTTTTCTTTATGAGAATATCATCATCAGATTAAAAAAATGATTTTGATTTGGGCCTTTTTAATAGATGTGACATTTTCTCTCTTCAATTAAGAAATAATTTCATTATTATTTCAGCTTCTCAGCAATACCAGCCCAATTGCAGGGAGATTATACTATCAGATTGATTGATTCTGGGCCACACATGAGGTTGTGATTTTATTTTATATTTGCAGGTTTCACACTTGCTGTATCTCTGTATATTACACACTAGTAAAACTGTTAACCTAATACATAGTGAAGTATTATTTGGTATTAATCTAATCTAAAGCTTTTTTTGTTTTTCCTCTTTGTTAACTTTCTTGTCCCAGTTAAATTAGTGATAAAAAATTTTCGTTTTTATAATTTGAAGAAGAAAAAAAAATCTGAACAACGTTTATGCTACAAGATTTAATTTTTGATAGTTAATTGATTCTATTTGTTATTTTCCTAATGGACACAGTGTTACTTCTCAGTCCAAAGGAAATTCTGGTCTTCAATAATTTGTTTATTCTAATTCTCTTTAAAAAAATTTCCTAAATATTGGAAAGCAATTTGCCATGAGGAAAATGTGACCTGTCTTGAATAGTGTAGTATAATGGTTCGTTTAAATTGCTGATAAAATGTTAGGAATCCCTTTTTTTGAAAACAAGTTGTGAAATTGCCTGTAATTGTTACTGCCATTTCCCATGTGGATATCTTTGCCATCAACAAGAATCCATTTACAGTTTAAAAATATGTAATTTATTTGTATAAATTCGTTTACAAATAAAACTTTGAAAAAGGCATTTCTATCTTGATTTCATTATTTTTTTTTAATGTGACAGTTAATTTATAGCATGGTGAAAAGAAATTTGTAAACTATAAAAAAAATAAAACAAACTTATAATGAATCACATTTGACATTGATTTAGGTTTAGGACGGATTAATTTGAGATTGGCTAAAAATAAAAGAGTTGAAATGTATTTATTTGCAGTCACTTGTGATTATTTAAGTTCCAAATTGGAAAATTTTCAGCCCAAAACTAATTTTGCACTTTCATGTATTCAATTATTTAATTTATATATAGAATATTACAAAATTAATATTCTAGATATTCTAATACTATACATCTAATAAAGCAAACAAATACATATGTACAGGCAGTAGTTGATGTTCATATGTTCATTTTAATACAATTTACTATTTTGTATATTTTAGATTTACACCAAGTTGCATTTCAAACATCAAAACTGATGAGGTGTCATTATCAAATTTAAAGATGTTTCAAGATCCTTGATGCCAAGAAAGTATTGAAGCTTAAAATTATTGAAAACGGCAACATCTCGCATGATTTTGATGCTTTTGCTTCCAGTCCTGCCAACATTACTTCATCTTTAGTCTAGCACTTGATGCTCATTGTCGTTTTGAAGTTGCAAATTCAAGTCATCTTTGCTGTTGCTTTTCAAACTGAAATAACTAAATCTTTAATAAAAATGAAAAAAACAGTTCTATAAAAAGAAATTCAAGTCTAATAAATTGTCCTTGATCAAGACAAAGATGGACAAATTAAAATTAGCTGTGCCAATTAATGTTTTTACTTTGCATAAATGGACAGTATACCTATGTAACTATTGTGAAATTAAGAATACACAGTATTGCAAGATTTTTTCCCCCACAAAGTACAATATTTCATTGTTTTTCAGAACTTGCACCATATAATTGTACAATGTTTTACATCTGACTTCTCTACACTTCTAAGTGTGAGTTAAGTAGGAAAGTTTAGGATTGCCACTGTAAATATGTGGATGTGTAGGATTTTTTTGTGCACCAACACAAGGCCAAAAATGGAATTCTAACTTATTCTTAATTGTTACGAAATCCCCAGAATTTCCATTACGAAAATTCACCAAGAAATTAAATATTACTCTAAACTTCTTCACCTCTAGTTTTATGTAAACTAGTGTTATATTTTTGCTATAGGTTCTAACATGCTAAAAGAATAACTTTGGCAAGTTTTAACTGTTATTTGAGAGACGACAGTGTGGATACTTCATCAAATCAATCATTAGCATAAAGACCTTTAATTTTTAAAGAAGACATTTTTTTTTTTTCATTTTATTTTAAGTAGTTTTATTTTTCTTCCAGTTATTGAAAATGCTGAGCTAGAAAAACCAACTTGGGATTTATTTTTTTTAAGTTTGAACTAGAATTTGAACTTATTGAAGAACCGTGAAGTTTTAAATATATTTTACATCTTAATTCTTAAAATTAATATCATTCATCAGAAAGAAAGAAAACTCACTCTTAGTCATCACAAGAGTGACAGTTTTCAATTCTGACATACTGCTGGGCCCAGGAGAAGGTGAGACAAGATCTATAGACATGGAGTGAAAATAAAGAAACCAACTTCAAACTGTCCTAGACCTTTCTTCATTTTTTATTGTTGCCCATAAATACTTCAAATAAGATGGAGTATTAAACTGAAGTCATTTTTTCTTCTTTCCCAATGCATTAAGTCAGATTTGTTCTACAAGTCCTTGTTAGTCAGGAGCAATGTAGTGGAGAGACAACAAAACAAAAGTAAGTCCAATTTATATTTGAAATCATTGTACCTGTAGATGACAGCACTAGCAAATTCATTAAAATTCCATTTAGTTTTAAAAAACATTGATTTTTCACTTACTGTTTTTAAAAAATTAAAAACGAAGTTCTTTTTAAATATTGACTACTGCAGTTTTAGTATGATAGTGTGCTGAACCACAGATGTAACTTAGCCATATCCATCCATAGATGGATTATTGCTTAGTTGGAGTGAAAGTATCTTCTGTCCTGCAATCACAAGCCAACAGGAATAAGTTAAGTTTGAGGACAGTCTTATGTAGTCCATTACTGTTTTTTAATGCCTCTTATAACCAGAAATACTGGTACAATGAAAACAAGAGCATAACTTGAACAAATTTACTGTTTTCTTTTTACTTAATTTTTTTTAGAAGTATTTCATCAATATTTAGTTATAAATATAAATTTTCTCAAAATCTCACCCGTCACAACTTCGGCTTCCAGTCCTCAATAGCACTATGCCGGTGTCAATGGACATCTTCCATTCTCTACATAAAAATCTCTTGAAGTGACAATGCATGTGTGGGGGTTTAGAGCAAGCCCTCAGATCCAACTTTGATCATAAAGAGTGGTCCAAGTGGTTTAGATCTGGTGATGCAGGCAGTCACATAGCACCTGAAATGAAATCGGGAATTTTGCGTCAACCCAGTTTGAGTGGTTTTCATTTTGTGAGCTGGAGCTGAGTCCTGTTGAAAAGTTCATGGGTGTCCATTGAACAAAGAAGGATGAGCAGCTTGACAATTGGTTCCAGAATCTCATTTAGATAAATTTTTGTTAAAATTTTGACTCCTTGAGTTCAGATTTGCCTAAACTGTTGATTCTTGCCCAAATCATCTTATAACCATTTCTGCTACAATCCTTAACTCTTTCCCATCTGAGGTCTTGGTTTATATCATCATCATCATCATATCCTGCAGCTCCCACTGGAGCAAAGTGTCTCAATAAATTTGCTCCATTTAACATGATCATTTGGAAGAATGATCAGTTCAGTCCAACATCCAAAAAGGATATGGTTTATGGTACGATAAACCAAATTACCCTGGTGTTCCTCAATGCCGAAATATTTCAGGGTTGAATAATCCATTCAAATGATAATGTAATATTCTTGCACACTTTTTTTCTGGGTCATTCATTGTAAAGTAAAAATGAGATATTCCAAAAATTGTTTTTACCGATTTGTAGAAAATCGAACGAAGAAAATGTGCAGGTACTCATACAAGTGCTCTTGACATGAGACATTTTTGTGTAAACTTTATACCAAAATTAATGGGCATAGACAGAATAGAAGTAATCCGATTAAAAAAAGCTAAAGAGATTAGTGGTGAACAGTTTTAAGCACTATTTGTAAGTATTAGTGAATGCACGTCAATCATAAAATAATTTTGATTTGAAAATGAAAAGAATCTGCTACAAGAAATTGTATTAACATAAATTTCAATGAAATATGTAAACAAGTCAAGGCACGTAATTTTTTTTTCCCCTGAAGGATATTGTATGAGGTTGGAACAAAAATATACCAAGGTAAGTTTTATAGCCCAAAAGTTTCCCAATTGCTCCTCTTGATACATGAAATCCCTTTTAAGAAACAATTTGAGTGGTTGCTCTGTATAAATGAATAAAAATATATTATCTAGCCAAAACATTGTGACCTGCTTATCATATGAAGACAGCCTTGAGAAAAGCTAAAACATTATCAACTTAATGTGGATTGGCTTCCTATTCTGCACACTTGGAACATTTTCACTAATACATTCTAAAAAAGGTGTACTAACTAAAAAAGAAACCAAGGCTGCGCCTGAATAAACAATAATTCCCATTTATGTTCATGCCTTTCTGGGTTTATTATCGAAGAGGGTGGATCGGGTTGATGAGTCCCAAAAACGACGAAACGGCCGTTCCCAATTCCCTCTGATGATAAACACAAAAGGCGTTATTGTTTATTCATGTGCAGCCTTGGTTTCTATTTTAATTAATTTTTCTGCACTTTAAATTTCTCTATTTAGGTCTTATTAACAGTTCATGAATCCTTACATCTTTCAACTGTTGCTCAGCAGTGATGCCTTTGCAGTTCTTATGGTTATGTCCCTTATCCATGTTGATCAGTAACTTTGCATATACTGTAATACATCTGAAGTTTCTGCATCATTTAACAGAAAGGAAAGGTCAATTGTGAAATACCAAGGTTAGGTGAATCTTACTGTGGTCCTTAGGAGTGTTGGAGTTAAGGCTCCGAATGTTTCTTTGGACTGAGATGAGGTCGTGCCCAATGCTCACCACTGTTCCCCAGGGAAAGAAACCCTCTACCTATTCTACAGAGCGCTGAGTGAACCCTAGGACCTGTCTAGAGGAGAATTGAATGGTGGTCATTATATTTTGACTGGACTGTAAAAGTCCTAATGTGCAGAAGGGTTTTTTTTTTTTTTTTTTTTGTAAACAGTGCTTGATATTGATCCAAACAAAGATGACCAAAATTACGCAAGGAAAATCTAAACATATTTCTAAAAATCTTTGAAAACAGAAACATATTGGAATTTAATAAATAAAAATTGTGTGTTACTTGGTATTGGGTAGGCAGAATACAGTCAGACCTCGATATAAGGTCACCCGCATAAAAGGTCAGCCCGCATATAAGGTCACTTTTCTAAAGTCTCGGCTCATTGAATTGAAATGCGTATGAATCGGTTATAAGGTCAACCCGCTTATAAGGTCACTTTCGCGAGGTCCCAAGGGGTGACCTTATATCGAGGTCTGACTGTAATATTATCTTCTGATAAAAAAAGCATTTCTAATTTTCCCTGACGATTGATTAAAAAAAGTTGTGTGAATTAGTGAACTTGTATTGACTGGGAAGAGAGTTATAGGAAATATTTTTTATATATTTTAATATCTTCAGTTTCATTTATAGCAATTAATATGAGGGGTGATCAGAAACTAAGGCTAGAAAGCCTGCATTTTATTTCATACAACCAATACACCCGACTGAGAGTACATACATTAAGTTATTTTCCGACACATTGTCTCCATATGGCACTTGTCACTTCGTGGGACGAGTTTAAATATTCCCTCCTGGTAAAAATCCTGTCCTTGCATGTTCAGCCACATTGTCGCAAAGTGTTTCACCACCTCGTCAGAAGCGAATCATCAGCCTCCTAGGTGCTCCTTCAAGTGAGGAAACTGGTGAAAGTCACTTGGAGCGAGGTCCGGGCTGTAGCGAGAGTGGTGTCCCAGCGAAACTGCTTTAACATCGTCGTGGTCTTCTGGGCTGTATGAAGTTGCGCATTGTCGTGAAGGAAGTCCTGGCCATTTCCTCCTGTTTACTTCGTGCAATTGTGTCAAGGTCTTGCAGTATCGGTCAGCGGTCACTGTGTGCCCTCTTTCCAAAAACTCCACAAGTGGGACACCCCCGCTGTCCCAAAACACAGTGGCCATCACCTTCCCGGCAGATGGTGTCACCCTAAACTTCTTTGTCTTTGGAGAGGAGGAGTGTTTCCACTCCATTGACGACCGCTTACTGCTGGGGATGTAGTGGTGGATCCATGTTTATGTCACCTGTGACAATGTGGTGAAGAAAACTGTTCCCTTCCATTGCAAAAGTTGCAGACTTGCCCCCATGTGCTTCTCCTTGTGTTGGTTGGACAGATTTCGTGGAACCTATCGGGAACAAACTTTCCGATACTGCAGAATATCGTGAACGACATCCCCAATTCTGACGTCGCATGTCGTAACGTGATCCTCCTGTAGTTCTGAATCAGCTCCTCCATGCGAGCTCTATTCAAATCTGTTGATGCCATGCTGGGTCGGCCACTACGATCCTCATTGGTGACGTTTTCTCTTCCGGCCACAAACTTTTGTCACCATTCATCAACGACATGCTGACGAGACATTACATTGTCTCTCTGTAAACCTCTACCAGCTGCCGGTGAATTTCAGCCACGGTTACTTGATTTGCCCACAGAAATCGAATAATGGTGCAGATTTCTTCGCAAGATCAGTTTTCCAAACGAATCGCCATTTGTCGCTGAAAGTCGCTGAAACTCTGCACAGTTGCCAACCGCATGTATTAGAATTACTAACTAATTTCTCTATTTCTCTATAACGGACGAAACTCCAGGAATATTGGCCTTGTAACCTTAGTTTCTGATACCCCTCTTACCATTATTATTGACATTTCTCTTGATAGATAATATTACAGCTTATACAGTGTTTAACAACAGAGTTAATAAATAAATAAAGACGATGTCTAGTTAAATTTTAAAAATTCTTTTTGGTCTACTTTTCTAAGGGCTATAAAATCAATGTGTGCTAATATTTTCTGAATCTGGGACATCGTCTGTTGGGGGACAGTGAGAGCAATGAACCCTTTCCATTAAGGTATTGTTGGACCAAAAATTTCTTAAGGAAGGGGAACAAAAACATTTTGCATTCGATTGTCAAACACCTTAGCTCTTGTCTGAACCTGTGAAAGGTCTCCTTGAAACTTTGTACGCATATTAGAGAGACTTTAATTTTTGCATTTAAGATTTCTTGAAGTTGAATTCCTGTGAGTAGTAACAATAATTAACATAGAAAAGCTTTGAAATGTAACAATGCTTGATATCAAACAATGAATGATAATTCATTTTAAAATTACCTAATTAAGCCGATTAAAATTAGTTAGCTTAAAATAATGTTTGCGAATTTAATTAAGTTTCAGCAAAAGGTTTCTCGAATAGTCAACGAGTCATGTTTCTGGGGCCAGTAGTGCACATGCAGTGTAGCAGCAGTTAGACGTATCGTATCGCATCATGTGAAAGGTACTGCGTTTTTTTTTTCCATACAAGATCAGCTACAATCACCAGCTGCTTGCTGCCAACAATGTCCATTGACTCACCTTTGCATTGCCAGAATGGAAGCTGATGTGTTGTGGCTGTGGAATATCCTGTGGAGCGACGAGGCACGTTTTTATCTTAATGGAACAGGTAACATCCAGCATTGCCATATTTGGGCCATGGAAAACCCTCGTGTTTTCCAGGAACTTTCCTTACACTCCTTTAAAGTGACTATCTGGTGTGGATTCACTTCCACATTTATCATCGGACCTTCTTCGAAGAAGTTGCTTCTAAAGGCCCTGTGACAGTCATGAGATATCATGACATGCTCCAGAATTTTGTTGTACCCAAACTTCAACAGCAACTACAGTGCCTTGAGTCTACAACTTTTATGCAAGATATTGCATAAAACACATATTGGACTCGCCACCATTACACTGATCGCCGGATGAGTAGTTAATCAATTGCCTGGCCATCAAGTTCTCCAGATCTGAATCCATGTGATTTCTGGCTGTGGGGCCATTGAAAGAATATGGCTTATCGTGGAAATGTTGCAAATTTACCAGACTTAAAGGACCATTTTACACTATCAGGCCTGGCCCTTCGGGGGTGCGATGCCCCAGGCAAACTAGACTTGTGAGGCCCCCTTCTTCGATGATAATGTCCTGATTCCCCTCCCGCCGTCCAACTTCCTTCCAGACACTTTCTAAAACTAGATATTTTGTAGTAAGACTTCTAGCATAATAAATTTATACTGCCAACCAAATATAAGATAGTTGTATCTTTCGTTTTTCTATTTCTTTTTGTTTTGGGGGATGGGGAAGGGGGTTAGAATTATAAGGGTCATCAGAAGGGAAGAGTAAAAAGACAAAAAGTATGATAAAAACCTGCACTTATTGTATTGGTCTAAGAAAACATTGGAAAAGAAACTTTAATCCCCATCACTTTATATTAAAAATAGGTCTTTTTAAATTGTTAAAATTTTTTAAACATTTTTTTAAAGAAAAAATGTATACATTAAAGATCTCAAAATGGATTCGTCCTATCTATCTAGTGATTGAAATCTTCCTGCTTGCTAAGTCTTTGATTATGTCCTTTTTTTTTTTTTTCAAGACTTCCGAGCCACTTCTTAATAGAAATAATATCTAAGTCATTCAATCTCTCTTTGATATTAGATAGTTTGTAATAAGCTTCAGTTTAGAGCACCAGATGAGTAGTCACTGGTATTGTCAATAGAATCCAGTAAACATCTGGGAATGAATTTTTCAGCTTCTCCATGTATTACTTCTCGTAGAAGTTTGAGCTTTTTAACAAAATCTTCCAAGTCCAGATCGTGGACATCACTCGGTGACTTCAAAACATTGAAAAGAAATTTGAAGTCGACCGAACGGTGGTTTGATATTACATCAAATAATAACGAGAAAAAAAATCCTCAATCAGTCGCGGGGCCCCAGGCGACCTCCTAGATTTGCCCCCTCGGGTCGGCCCTGACGCTACATGTAAAAAGCATCACGATTAATCAGTCGCGTTCATCGCTTGCAAATTTTATAACTTCACGATGGGAACACATCGAACAATTTTTCTTAAATTCCTAACAATCTATGCAGCAGGCACGTCCCATACGGAACGAATAAATACATTTTTATCGTGTTTTTGTATGATTATTGTTTATTTGTTGTTTTTTCGTGTATTTTGCTGTAAAGCGCCTCCAGGGGAACTTTTTTTTGCATACTTTTCCGCATCCTTTGAATAGTTGTTTAGAAATTTTGGTGTTAATCCACTTCTTGGTGCTATGAATAGGCCAAGTTTAATTACGATCACCTTGTAATTCTTTCATATGATTTTATTTCGAGAATGAGGGATTGGCCGGACTCTGGCGGTGCGGTTCTATGACGTCATCGCTTTCTGTTGCGGATGTTGTAGTTTTCTCTACTTCCTGTTTCTTTTAGCATGGGCTACGAATTGTTGTGGAATAATAGCCGGCAATTAAAATTACCTATACAATCATGAAAGATTTAGGTATGATGGTTGAATTGAACAGATCACGTCTAAGGGTTATCTGATGTCGTTATAATTGCATGTCTTGTTGTTAAAACAGTAAATGTTAATGTTTGGGTCTTTCGCATTTAAGGCGAAAGTGATCTTTCAGTTATTAAGTATTCTTATAAATGAATAAATTTAGTTAATATTTTAGTAAAAGACTCCTATATTAAATGAGAATAAATTGTGGACAAGCACTTTTCAAAGGTCATCCAAGATAATTGTGAACGTAAATCTTAATACTTATTTTGTCTTCTGAACGAAGGCTCATGTAGGAAGTCGATAGAATAATGCTTTTATTTAGGTTTTTCTTCTTCTTACGTTTATGGCTGAATTAATAAAATTTATTTTCTTATCTCAGCATCAACCGTCCACTTGTTGTTTATATCAAATTCTTAAAGAATGAAGTTAATTTTTTAATCGTATTTATAAAACTTTTTTCGTATAGTTTAATAGTCATTAGTGACTCCATCTAATTAAAAACTTCTTACATTTTCAAAGACAGATTTATTCTACTGACTAACACCAGTTTTCTGATGTATATCTTTAATTAGATTTTTAATATTATCATTTGAATTCTATAAATATTTATTTTACTAGTTTAGAAAAGGAATAGTTTGCATTTCGCCACTGAGATGTAGTTATAAAATAGAAGTTTTCGTAAATAAATAATAAAATTAGGTTTGACAGAGCGGAAAAAAAAAATATGCCACAAAAATTGTTCCGATAGTTTAGGGGGAAGGCATCATTTTCGTACATCAGCTTCAATTGGATAAGACTGTTTATCTATCAGTTTGGCTAAATAAAGGTCATTTAGAATAAGTGTTTACTAAATATTTGTGTGAATAAGTATATTTTCCTTCCATTTTATTTGTTGAGAATCAATTTATTGCTTGCGCTGCTGAGGCATGAACAGCTCATTAAAAAAAAAAAGGGAAGAGAATTGAAAGTTCACGGCATTTTCTAACAAACGAATCCTTTAGTGAATCGGTTTGTTACTACATAAACATGTAGAGGAGCGTGGGAGTTTAAATTATGGCAGCTTCTTGCTATTAAAAAAATATGTATATATATTTTAATCAGAATGATGAAATATTTTAAGTTAAAATGTGTGTGAAAGATTGATAAATGTTAATATATTTTGTATATCTGATAACATAAATCTTGTTTGATATTTTACAGTAATTTTTAATTGAATCTATTTTGGCGATTTAAATTGCTGAAAATCATATTTAAAAGAGTTGCTCCTTAGTAAGTGTTTTTTATATTAAATACTTAAGTAGTTTAGGTTGTAATAAAGTTATTTGATTTTATTATAAAAGGTGTAATCTTCATGTAATTATTATTTTTCTTCCAGGTTGAAAGAAAAATGAATAGGTCGGAATTTAACAACAATTTGAAGTTGTATCAGTTTATGAAAAGAGTTGTTCCAACTACTATGCGTCGAAAGCATGTTAGTGCCTTGTCTAGTGCCACTTGCTTATCTATGGTAGTTGCAGTATTGTTGCTGACACGTCAAGCAAAACTTCGTTACGATGATGTCAAAAAATTTCATAGGCTTCAAGACTATGCTGGACAGGTATAAAAAGAATTTCACGTTAACTTTTTTTACTTATAAGGCAGATTTTATTGAAAATGATTGTAATTATTTGAAACTGTAGTTGTTGCTACTTGATAGTGAATTATTCATCCAAGCCATTTCAAACTGTTAAGTAAAACACGGGATACTTAATAAAACAATCAGTCAAAACTTAATCTTTTTAATTCTCTTTCTTAATTTATTTTAGAAATTTGCACTACCAATACTTCTGCAGCTCCTTCAATTAGAATTCTTGAAACATGTTGATTTTAAACTGAAATATTCAAAATTTAAATTACAAAGAAATTGAGTCATTGATTATTAGAATTTCAACAAGAAAATCTCTTATAAAAAGGATTTGAAACAACTCTTCTTTTTCTTATCTCAATCTGAAATTGCTTTTTCATTGATCAAGAAGCTATAGGATGATAATGTTGAACATCCATAGATCTATAGACAGTTATAACTAAAAAGAAGGCTGGAGAAAACCTCTCCTTGTATTTTCCAACCTTTGGATGGATATTTAGAGAGAAATAGTGCTACAACTTAGTGTCTGAAAAACAAGCCCTGGCTTAGCTCAGTGGTCAGAGGCACCAGTATGTGTTCAGTGTGAACATCCCAGGTTCAAATCCCGGCCATGTACATAATATCTTTTTTTCATATTAACCATCTCTTTTTCTAGAACATTCCATTTCCGTTTTCCTGTTCGTTTATGTATAAAAAGGGGATGACAAAGGAAGAAAAGTCAGTCGACCCACAATCATCGTGTTCACTTCATAACAGTATTAATAATTCAAATCCAAACTGGTTCAGAGTATTTCTGAGTTTTGTGGTGATGGAAGATCTGTTGACCATCACTAGTTATTTACGGACCATCACAAATATTTACAATGAAGTAAGAAATTGGAAAGAGAAGAATATTTTGCACAATATTCATTTTCCACCAAAGTATACATTCTTAGATTGAAATTAGGTAGTATCTTAAAAATGTAATATTCATAATAATTAGAATAAGAGATTAATTATAAGATGTAGAGAAAAGCAGCAACCCCATTATTCCATGAAGTTCTTATCAGAATCATCTTGGTTGAATTATTTATTCAAAAAAATGTAGATCCTTAGTAAAGAGACCTTTAAGTTGTTCTGCAAAAATCATAATTTAAACTTTTTAAACATTGATTTTGAAATATTTGATTTATAAATATGAAACTTATTAAGATAGAATTTTAATCCTTTCTAAACAAAACAGTAATGTTTGTTTGTTTGCGAGGAGATATATAAAAAATGTTTAATATGGCTTGTGTATTTTATTTTATTATTATTTATTTATTTATTTTTTTGTAAAGAGCTGATTTATGGGAAAAATGGCTAATGACAAAAGTCTCAATTCTATAATTATATATAAAAAAAAATCTTATAATGTTAAGAAAATTTAAAATATCAGAATTTATTGTTTTTATAAGGTTAAAAAATTTCAAGAACAAGTTTTTTTTTTTTCTTTGGTGAAATCACTTTTTTTTTTAATTAACATTTAATCTTTGTCACATCTCTATCACCTCAACACATACCATTATATGAGCACTAATGCCTTTACATCAATGATTACATGTTTTGCTTGATTACAAAAAATGGACTCAAGGAAGTAAGGGGAATCATAATTGACACCCAACAGTTTCTTTCTATCATTATCATTTACTAGAATGAGATATTGTATCTTTTAAATGGAAGTTCTTAGCTTAGAAAACGCAGTATCTTTCAAGTAGGTCATGTTTTGTAGTAGAGTTTTCCTGTCATTGTTTCAATACCTTTTTTCACTCTAAAGTGTGATAATACTTTATTACAATAGCTTTACTATTAATTCCATTAGCTACAATAGAGACTGGTTAACATAATTCGGTAAAACCATTATTTACTTTAGGAAAGGACTTTTCATGTCTTCTTACTGTAGCCAGTCTCGTGGAAGAAGGAATGGACTTGACTATTATCATCTATCTATTGATTGTACAGTGTTTGTTTCATCAGATTATAAATAACTTACTGAAAAAAACAGCAACAACTGAATTTTGGGTGATATTTTCTAAGATGGCAGTTGTCATGATAATTTCTAGAAATACCTTTATATCTAATTTTATGTAAATGGGGAAAACTATCTCCATATATGAATTTCATAATTGCATCCAAAAATGTGCATGATTTTGTTACTTAAGCTGCTGTACAATTATCACTATTGCAATTCGCTTAATGAATAACTGTAGAGGAGTCAGAGTCGATTTGTTAATTATCTGGAGCAGCGTCAAAAACTCTTGTACTATTATATAACATTACAAGGGTCATGAAATCAATAGTTTTTTGGTGGAGTCAGTCGAAAAGAAGTTTTTGGTGATTCCACAGCCCTGGTTGGACGAAAGTCAATCAAAAGATACTGAATAAGATATTTATAGGGAATTCTAGAAAAATCTTGCAAATAAACTGAGTTTCTGTTAAGTAAAAGAAAAAAGCAGTTAAGAAGGAAAGCGCAAGATCGGAAAGAGTGGCGAGAGATGACCCGTAGAATCGCCAAGAGTCAGACACGGCTAAATGGATAGAAGACGAAGAAGAAAAGAAAAAAAAATCACATAACTCCATAAAATACAATATTAATTTGTATGAAAGTAAATTGTATGTTAACTAAACACTCAAAAACATGTTGTATAAAACACTGATTTCTTCCAATAATGAGCACATAGAAAACCAGATCAAAAATGAGGTGGCCAAATTAAATAGGCTAAGTATCTCAATACAAAGTTCCTAACAGTGATATATCATGCTGTTGATAATGTCTAGAAGCTCAGTGGATAGCAATATTCTTTTACTGCTTTTCTAAGCCTCTCCAGATCTTGGGGGAACAGCAACTTGTCTTCCAAGAACATAACCGACGTGCTCGATAGTATTAAGGTCTAGATACCTGATCTGGCTGGACAGTCCATACAAACAAAGATCTCCTTCAGAAAGTCTTCAGAGCACAGTGGAAGCAGATACACTAATATTCCTGCAACTGCAGCAGGGACAGATCACAATTATCTTAGGGTAATGACCAAATCACACATAAGCTTTTGTTTAAAAAAATAGTCATAGTTTTGAAATTGTACAGTATGGCCAAAAACAAACAACACTGAACAATTTAACCACAAGAAAAGTGGCACTGCGAGATGAACACGTAGGCGATTGTTATATTCGGAACAGGACTGATTGTGGATGTGAGATTAATCAGTGTTGGTGTGAAAATGATATTAACTACCGAAGAGAAAGTGTTTATTGTGGAGTACTATTTTTGATCATACGGTACAGGCCGTGGTAATGGACCTAGCCTGCTACACGTTGCTACAGAATTTTGGGAGTGTTTTTAACCCACGGAGAAGGTTATGCTATCTGTCGTCGATAAATTCTCACAGCGGAAAGGTTGTCCCGACCGTCCTGTAACAGTAACAACGAATGAAAATCACAGCCGACTTTTTGAGCAGTGAAGTCTCCAATGAACGACAGTTAAACTGAACATTAGTTTGATGTATGTTTAAAACCATTGGTGGGTTCCCTTACAAGATACAGACTTGCCAACCATTGAAATCTGTCAATAAAGAAGCAAGAGTTGTGTACTGTGCTTCCATGTTAGCAATGGTGTATGACGATCCCGGATTTTTGGTTTTCGGACGAATGTCATGGTCATCTGAATAGTTATATCAATAAACAAAAACCCAATTTCTTGGTTTCGCCCAACCAGACATCATTATTGAAACACCACTTCACATTGAACAGTCTTGGAAACAGCATCATTGGTCCGTACTTCATTGAGGATGAGCAACAGAATCCTGTGACTATAAATCAGGTGCATTATAGAGAACAGGTAATCACGTCGTTTCTAAGGGTCCTCGAATGTTTCTGCTGAGCAGATTACCTACGTCTTCATTCCCTGTGGTTTCAACAGGATGGGGCTATAAGTCATACGGCGAGAGAATCACTTCTGCTACTTCATGACACCTTCGGAAGTCAATTGATAGCCTGTGAAGCAAACATTCCATATCCCTCACATTCCCCTGTTTTAACTCCACCTGATGCGTACGTTTGGGAAATGCTTTTTCAAGGACAACCTCCAGCAAACATTGCTGAGCTGCGGCAAAAGATTGTGACACCTCTTAGGGGACTGGAACAACCTCTCTTCCGGGACGTGGTGGACAACCTATGCAACTGCTACTAATACTGCTTAGAGCGCCAAGGAGATCAAATTGAACTTGTACTTGTCAACAACCACCATTGATTATTCTTTTGATTGCAGCGTTTTCTGTTCAAAACGATTCAGTGTCGTTTGTTTTGGGCCATACTGTACTTCTATCATTTGACGTCATTGATTCCAAATTAAATATTGAAGGAAATGAGAAGAAATGCTTCATGTGATTGTTCATGCTTTTTTTTTCAAGCCTTTTAAATAAACTTATCTAAAATTTTTCACTTTAGTTTTCATTATGGATTAAAGCTGCCTCTATGCAATGCAATTTCCATAGAATATTAAATGAATTTTAGACAAGTTGTCAACTGCATGAATATTGTATTTTTATACAATGCTGCATTATTCTTATTCAACTGAAACATGTCAGGAACAAAAGATAGATTTTTTTAAGCCTTTGTAGTGTTAGCATAATGATAGAAATAAGTAATAAACAGAAGAATATAAACTCTTCTTTTATATAACTGAAACTGAAGATGGAAAGAACACTAAGAAAACATTTTATTCATCTAGATCAATCTGAGATATAAGAAGATATCTAAGGGATACTCAAAAAACTTATCTGCCAATGGATTATTATCAGAGATTTCTCTTATTTTTTATAATTTTAAGTAAATTACTTTGAGTACAGAGAACTTTTTTTTTTTTTTGATTTGCTAAAACATTTCCTTATTTGGTCGCTTCAGTTCTGAAGTAACTTTGCTCATTGAATAATTTTTTACAAGATGAAGTAAGTGATATTTATTTGTAAAATTAAAATTTATTGTTTAATTATTAGAAAATATTAAACTTCAATATATTGGATGGTAAATTATGGAATTTATTTTAGATGCTTGTCCTATGCCTTAGAATTTTATTAATATATATATATATATAGGTAAATTGAATACTTTCAATTATTCACCTATAGTTAAAGATAAATTTAATTATATATATATATACAGTAAACTATCGATTATCTGCGGAGTTGGGTGGCACAGCAACCACGGATAAGCGAATCCCGCGGATAATCCGAAATAGGATGAAAATCAACACAAAAATGCTTTTAACATGTTTTATTTACATTAAAATGGCAATACATACAGTTACAGTATATACATTATAAACAATTATTTTATTTTAAATTATTTATTTATTTTTAAATTTTATTATTACGGGAAGGCTTTCTTGTAATTTAGTGTAACCTGCAGGCCTAAGCTCCGCCCACAAGGTCGTTCTTTAAATTGTTTGTCTATAATTGTCTTCACCTACTTTGTTAGCCTCTTTCATTGTTTACCTTATTCTAGATTTAATTTTTTTTAATTCAATAATTTATTGTACAGTAAAAAAAAATGGAAACAGGAGAGGTCTGTGGATAATCCGCAAAGCGGATAAACTGCCCGCGGATAATCAGGAGTTTACTGTAGTTAAAGATAAATTACATTGGATAGTATTCAAACAAAAAAGGTTCAATATCACTAGACCAGAGGTTAGCAATTTAAAACTCCCAATATAATGTTGTTGTTGTTATTTTTTTTTGTTGTTGATTATTTTTTGGTTGACCGTGGCTCTTTTATGTTGGATTGCATTGAAATTTTGGAAGAAGGCAAAGAGGTTGACAAATCCTCATCTTGATCAATAATGTGTTCTTTATAAGAGATAACCAAAGAAAGACAAGGATAGTGGATGGTTCATTTAACAAAATCAGTTTCATGGGATTGAAAAAACATTGAATGAACAGAGGATTGAAGTGGGCTGATACTTAAGCAAAAAGTTAATACGTAAATTGAATGTTCTATTTTAAATGACTGAATTCAAGCAGTTCTCTACTAGGAACATCATAGATGTCTGATAGTTCAGCAGGGATAGATCATAATCAGAAAGGAACATAGATCTAACACTAACTATGAACTCAAGCCATTTGCTATTTTTCTTAATGATCAGCAATGCTAATTATTCCAGAAGAAAATTGCATTTGCTAATCCAGTAAAAAATGAACATTGGCAAATTAAGCCATTTTACTTTATGATAAAAAAGGAAACTGATACAAAATTATTACAGGGACTTTTGAGAAGGTTTTATTGGACACCTGAAGGAGATGTTAATGTTAAGATTTCTGTTTGTGCTACAAAAAGACTTTTGCCAAAACAAAAAAAAAGATCTGAACTGTTTTTGGGATGTCTTTGTTAAAGATGGAATATTAAACTAACCATTCTGATATAAAACTTCAGTATTCAGCTTAGATGCAGGGCCACAAGCTTATTAATACTAATAAACAGCAAAAAAAAATATGGAAAGAATTTTTTTTTTTGAAATTTTGCATTGTTAAAGTACAGTGTTAAAATACAATACAGAGGAAAATAAAGTTTAAACAGTGTGTGTGTGTGTGTCTGGAGAAAACTTGATAATATATATATCTGCTGCTCATCCACCTCAGCAAGTGTATTTTCCAAAGGTGTAAAACGTTTAAAACTGCATTTACAACTTTGAGGTCATGTCCAATCCCCCCCCCCCCCCCAAAAAAAAAAAAACCCATGAACAGATTTCGACTTTTTTATTACTTATTTGTAGTTAAACCAATGCCTTAAAAGCTCTAAAAAGTTTATGGCAGAAGCTGTAAAAACAATGTCAGGATAAGGTTTTGAAGATAGGAAAAACGTCAAAAAGTGGAAATTTCTATTGGCCACCATTTGAAATGGATGATCCAGTTTGGTTGAAATACAATATCAGCCGAGTCCTTAAGGGTATCTAGCACAATCACCAACTTTGGACACCCCCTCACCCCACCCCCCGCTCCCCCTTCCCCCACCCAATCCCAATTCACAGAATCTAAGTAACCAGGAACCATAATTATAACAACATTTCATCATAATTCGGGCATAACAAGAAATAAGATGGAATTCTGCAGTTTTCACCATTTTTTTAGCGAATTTTGAAAAGTGACATTTTTTTCGAAGCGCCATATCTCAGTAACGAATTGACATACAAACGTTTTTGATTAGTAAAAATTGTAGGAAATTTAACGCTCTACAAAACATTATAGGGATGCCTTTGCCATAGGACGTAAGGGAAAAAAGTTTTTAAGGAAAAACCGGAGAAAGGTCGAAAATTTTGCAATTTTCTTCCCTCCCTCCTCTTTTCGCATGAGTCCTCGAGGTCCAAAACTTGAGAAAATGTTAATTAACCGCCCCTGAACAACATCCCAAAGTTTCGTTAACTTCCGACCTTTTTCCACCTAACCCCACTGTTTCCAACCTGTCGACTGGACTTTTTTTTCGAAGCGCCATATCTCGGTAACAAATTGACATACAAACATGTTTGAATAGTCAAAATTGTAGGAAATTTAACGCTCTACAAACATTATAGGGATGCCTTTGCCATAGGACATAAGGGAAAACAGTTATTGAGGAAAAACCAGAAGAAGGTCAAAAATTTTGCAGTTTTCCACCCCCTCCTCTTTTCGCACAGGGTCCTCGAGGTCAAAAACTTGAGAAAATGTTAATTAACCATCCCTGAACAGCATCCCAAAGTTTCATTAACTTCCGACCTTTTTCCACCTAAAACTACCTGCTGACTGGACTACCAGATAAGTTTTTGCTCAAAAGCTCAAAATTTACAGCAGTTATCCATGTCACAACTTTGAGGTTATGCCCCACTTCTAAAGCTCCAAAAACCCGTTAACAGAATTCAACTTTTTTGTTACTTATTTTGTAGTTAAACCATTGCCCTAAAAGATCTAAAAAGTTTGTGGCAAAAGCTCTTAAAACACCATGAGTATAAGAGTGAAGATAGGAAGAATCATAAAAAAATGGAAATATATATTTGAATGGCATATAATTCTTTTTGTTAGGTGACCCCTGATCCACGCTTATTGCAAAGTCCTGGGCTCATCTGTTCAGGTTGGGGAGAATGCAAAAATGTATTTTTCCTTTGGAAAATACACTAAAAGTATGCCTGTAAATGGGATCCTTTTAATAGTTAAAGTATTTTTTACTTGGGATTTTTGTTAAGGAAGTATGTTATTCCTAATAACTTTTACTAATTAACATAAATTTAAAAGGTAGCTTAATTGAATGATATAAAGAATCAATATGATTTCGTTTTCATCCTGCTTTTTACTGTTGAAGTGATAATAAGCAGATAGAACTAATTATGATTAGACCTATTAATCTTGTTCCTTTTTATTTCTTGTTATCAGGTAAACAGTGTTTCAGAGTCGTTACAAGCTCTTGAAGAAAGCGCCCAGGCTTTGGAAGAAGATGTCAATCAGTTGAAACAACTTGCTCAAGAAAATCTAAAGAAAACTGAAATATATACAAATGTTGGAAACTCATCCAGCTAGAATCTGTCCAGGATCTTAAGATATTCTTGCTTCTTTATCAATTTCAATGTCAAACACTCTAGATTTCATCTTATTCTATTTACTGTGATTCATTGTGAAAGAATGTGAGATGATATTTATTGATATTGTTCATCATCATTCATCTTGTTTTGTTTTTTTTATTCACCTATTGCATTATCATAGCAATGAGATGTATATTTAGGAGGGTAAGATTCTTTTTTTTTTTTTGGTGTTTGATAAATGGTTGTTAAGTAACTGTTATTGCCAGAATCCTAATGAGCTCTAACTGTAGCAGTTACTTTTTGTGATCTAAGGACTCTTGGAACGTGAAGAAGACAAACATTGAAATGTTTTCATTCCCTCATTTATCATTTCTCTTCCGTTTTCTCTCATTGACTTAAGCCAAAGAATAAGCTTGATTTTTATTTTATTTACAATTTACTTTTTCTTGTAAATCAAATCTTTTTCTAGAATTTAATCAAAGAATTCTTAATCTACATTAATCTCAGTGTGTGTAGAAGATGGTTTCTAGAATTTCTGGGAAATGTTTTAGTCTTTTTGCAATGTGATTATATTGATTACATGTAGGAAAGAATGTAAAAAAGCTTATTAGTCCAAGCAATAAGTTTATCAATTACTAAGGATATTTTTTACAAATTGTGAGTATTTTGTTACATGTGTTCAATTTTTATTCTGGCTAGATTTCAGAATTTCTGTTTGTAAAGTGTAGAGAAACTGAAAAATCTAAAGCTGATGACAAGAGATTTAAATAAGAATTAAAGGGAACGTTATTATTAATATCTTTTTTTTTCTTTTTTTTTCCCAACCCATTTGAGATCTTCTATATGTAAAGTTGCTCTTTAAGAATCAAATTGTTATTGCAACCAGAATTTACTGTCATAGAAATGGTTTCTCTGTTGCCGTTTGCCAAAAGAAACGACTGTAGATAATTATCCTTTTCAAATACAACATTATCTGTTATTCCCTGCAGTGAATTTCCTTTGTTTTTGTGAAGTTCAAAAGGAGGATGAATGTTTTGATGAGTATTCAGCTTTTTAGTTTTGTAGTGTGGTTTAATCTTTGCTGTATTTATTAACTGATTGGAGACATTCAAAGATTTAGAAGAGAAGTAGCAAGAAAATAAGACACTTTGGGAAAATTAAAGATTTTTTTTTTCTTCTTCAAAATCTTAACGTAGATGGATATAAAATCTGGTTTTGCCCAATTTAAACAAAATACAGAAGTAAATTATGTTTTCTTTACGAGGATTTAATGTTGCTTTTTCTGCTTGGAGATGTAAGATTGCATTCCATAGAATCCTTTGGTTCATTCAAGAAAGGGAATAACTTAGATTTTAACTTTCTTCTTCTGTCATCTGCCATTTTATTTTATTTTTTCCTTTAGTTTAGTCAAAATGCTACTCTACTACAAGTATTAATCAAATGTCTAATTGGATGAAGATGGATATTTTAAATACTTTACAATTCAAAATAAAAACCAAAGCTGTTTCTTAATTATGGAAAATTGGGCATTTTTAGTTTTAAAATTGGAAGAAAACTTTGACCTTTATCTATTAGACCCAACTTTTATTTTTGGAAACTTGGTTTTTATATATATGCTCTTTATAGTAATACATTTGTATTTTGTATCTTGGGAGTTGTTACTGAGAAAGTGCAATCCTTGAGAAGGGTCCTCCTCTTCCTTCCCACTCTAAATCCATCTACTAATCATTGCGATTCTAGAGAGAGCCAGTATTTCTGTATCACAATCTTCAGAAGCTTCTTGTGAGCTACTGACTTTTTTATTTTTGAAATTGATTGTAAGAGGGAAATTATCATAAAAGAATGCCGATTTTTCAAAATTAAAAAGCAAAAAAAAGTTTTCATAATGATAAAAGTTTAATGGAATGAAATGTTTTCATGAATTGAGATGATGATTCAACATCAAATGATCAAAAGTTGAGGTTTGTTTAACCAAAAGTGTTTCATAGCTGAAGGAGATTTAAGTTAGAAAAGAGGTCATCTTCAAGGAGCCATATGTTTGCAAAAATCCTAATTAATTAATGATTAATTCTTTTGTAAATAGCTAACCTACTTTTACTAAATTAATTTAAATATGTAATAGTTCTTATGGAACTGTTGATTCGGTTTGCAGTTGTTGGGGAAACTATAATAAATCATGACTTAGATTCTTCTTACTCATGGCCTTCTTTCTATTTAAACTAAGTTACCTACTTCTAAAGCCAGCTACTATCATTATTATTTTTTTAAGTTAAAAAAGACTTGCCCTTGAATTATAAGAATGAATGAGATGTGAATAACTAATGAATATTTTAATACTATTTTTAGAAAAGGAATCAGAAATAAAGACTCCAAACCCTGTTACTATTCTAGCAATTTATTCCAGTAAAGTAATTTATTAATAAGTTTTAATAATAATTCTTAAGTCTGTTTCATTTACTCATAATTTAATAGTCTTAATAATTTTACTTATTTTTAGTCAATTAAACTTAATTCTAAATATAATAAATGACGACATTCTCAGTGAAGCAGCAAAATTTGAAAAATGAAGGAGAAGTGGTAATTATTAATTTTATATTTTCTTAATGAGTTGATCTCATTTGTAATCAAAGAAAACTTTGTTATTTACCTGTAGTTTCTGTTGCCAATCACATGTTTAAACTAGTCAATATTTTAATGTATTTGTACATTATTTTATTTATTGTATTATTGTATTTTTCAGCTTTACAATTTTCTCTCATGAACGAAGACTTTTTTTTTACTTACTGGCAATTATCTTTTTGTTATTGATTATTATTATTATTATTATTATTATTATTTATTAACTTCCAGTTTTTTATAAATTTATATTTACTTAAGAATTTTCTTACTCATAATAGTATTTCATCTGAGCCAGGTTTAATTTATTTATAGTTAGTTCCCAAATGTCGTTTAATACCGGGTAGTAGTTTTATTCAGTGATGACTCAAAGTGATTATTACTATTACAACTTACATTTGTTGATCTTAACTGTATAATTTATTATTAGGTATTTCAACTATTTATGGTTACAGCATTTATATTTAAATTTCATCAAGTTTTAGTTTTCTTTCTTTCTTACTTTTTCTACTGCCACACTGCAATATTTATCTAAATAATTTTATATTAATGTATGAGTTTGGTTTTTTTTACCATTTTAAGAAAAATTAGCTGTAAGTTTTGAACAAGATGACAAACTTTTCATCTTTTTCTAAATGTTAATCACAAGACAAACCCTAGTTGTAAAAACAAAGGAGCTGTTATTAAAGACCCACTTTCAGAGAATGAGTTTCTGGTTATTAAAGACCAAATATTTTAAATAAATTGAAGATAAAATCAAATTTATTCCAGTTGTAATGTTTCCCACTCAACTTCATTTCCCATTTATCTATGGTTTTTACTGTATGGGTGAGTTTATTAATGTTGTTGTTCTCCTTGACAGTGTAATTGATAAAACTTGGGAAGGTTTTTTCAGGTCTTTTTGAGTAAATGTTGTCTACTTGTGACTTAAAGTTCAGTGATTTATAACTCTTAATATTTATTTCTGACAGTTTTGATAGTATTTATTTTTTAATGATAATTTAAAATGACTTACCTGGTAAATCATTGCCTTGTGATTAAGGATATTAATTATTAATTAATTAATTAATTAATTAATTATTAATAAGGAACTATTTGTGCTTTAAAAACTACAAAAGAAATTAATGCTTAAATTTATATATATTAATTTAATTTTAAATAAATTATTTTTTTTATAAATTCTTTAATAAGATAATTTAAATTATGTAAAAAATCTTCAAATTTAGAGTTAATATCAAGATATATCTTGATATATATATTTATATATAGGGTGTTGCAAAATTTGTGTGTAATATTCAAACCACGTGTAGGGGCTGGGCTAAGGATCAATATATTCCTAATGAATCCATGTCCGGAAACGCCCCATTAA
>JAFIDM010000004.1:66168081-66187913 GCA_023159025.1 Thereuonema tuberculata
GCGAGGTTCCTAAAAATGTGAGGCTGTAGGCAAAATCCTAGGTTGTGTTTGTCTGAGGTTATCGTCTGCCAGTTAGAATCTTTTCTTATTTAGAAATTGATTTACATTAAACTGAAATCTCAGGCTAAATAGGATATTTAAAAAATATGAATTTACTCTTTAATATTTATTTTTATGTAAAATTTAGTTTTTAAGAAAAGCAAAAATTTAGAATAATGAAGATTTTTTTCAAAGTATATGATTTTTTTGTGTGTGCTTCCTTCCTCTATGAAGACATGATATTTTCTGTTCAGTACAATTAAGGGAAACTCTTGATTGCACCATCTTTGAAAAATAGCTCAAAATTATCAGTGCTTCCTAACAAATCTACCTAAATGTTCAAAATATTAACATAAAAAATAATAATAATCCTTCATTCATTACTTATATTAAAAATAATGAAAAATAAGATTTAATTATGTCTTATAAAAGTTATTGTGTGGCTTTTCCTCTTTTTTTAATTATGCTTATTAATCATAATTTTCCTGTGGCTGAATAATCTTGCACATTTGCTTGATGCAGTTGCATTTTAGTCCATAAATATTTTGTTTTTCTTATAAATAAAAATGGTAAATTAATCCACAGTAAAATTAGACAGTCTTATCCCACATCTCAGTATTTTTGCAACAGTAACTTCTTCAAGTTCATGATACAAATATCATTTAGGCTACATTTGATCCACATCTAGTGCAGTATTGTTATAGCTTTAAAGTTCTTTACCTTTAGAATTGAGATACTGTTTTTAGAGGCTATTTGAAGAAAAGTGAAAAGGTGTCATTTATTGGGAAAACTTCATAATGTCAAGGTTTTGATAATCGTTTTTTCTGCAATACACTCCCACAAATATCCAACCCCATTTGCAAGAGCAGTAACTGCAGAAGAGACATTGATGAGGACTGCATTAGCTTCTGAATAGGAGATTCATCTTTTATTGTTTTATCATCAGATAAAGATAAGGAAAGAGGTAGAATGCTCCAACATTTCTTTTTGCCTGTGAAATTGGATTGTTTCCTATAATGCTTTAATTAAAACACATCAGTTACAGGATTTATAATTATCTTTTTGTTTATAATTTCTGCTTTTATTAATTGGTGCTGCTTTCATTCTCAAATCTTCCTATTATTTTTCTAAGAATATTTAAGTTCATTTATCATCTCTGCATTTAACATTCCAACCCTTCTGAATTATCTTTTAATGATTTTTTTTTATTTACAATGTCTGGACAGAAATCACCAAAAGAATTGGTTCCTTGTGGCTGAAAATTCTTTCTATTAGAATACCTTATTGAATGTAGTGCACTGATTCTATCGTCATTTCTTGTGTCACTGGTAGCTCATCCTTTCCCACCCAGAAGGTTAATTCATTAGTTATGACATTTAAAAAAATGAAATTAATTATCCTGATGCTTTATTCAGACTATTCTTATCTCCCTTGAAAGACATACTTTGAAATGAAGCAACAGATCAAATTAACAAATATATTTGGAACCATATTCATTACTTTGTTTTCATCCTTTGAAATGATTTTTACAAAAAGTCGAATGTTATAAATGTTATAATACTAAAACTAGGTTGTTGGTTATTTTAATGTTAAAAATAGGAGTTTAGCTTGATGATACATTAATTTGTGTGTAATAACATAAGATTTGCTGATGTAGTCCTAATGTGACTCTGGGTAAAGTTACTAAATACAAGACTCTGGGATATTTCCCAAGTTGTTGAGAAGAAGATAGATGATTCCCTGAATAGTAGAATGAAAGTCCTCGACTCTCTTCTCAATGATGTGGAAAATACCCCAGTCTCGTATGTAGTAAAATTTACTAAATTTATTTTAATGTTACCAAAGCCATCTATCACAGGTTAATTGGCTTTTAAACAAATCAACACTGTCTTGTTTCCAAAACTATACTGTTCTTCAATCTAATTAAGCCATTACGACTCAATTTTAGACAAAAAAAAATAGCATTAATTTTGTTATTATTATTAAATCTGTTGTTATTAAATAAGAGAAAACAGATTCGAGAAACTTTGAAAATTATCAGTATTGGCATCATTCTAGAAAGTTCATTTATAAGCAGATCTACTGAAAAGAAATCTCGCTGACCTCACCTTGATTGTCGTCTTAATGAGGCATTCATTTTAAATTTTCTTCCTGAATTGAGCTTTACTCCTACTTGTTAACAATTTATCAATTACTATTTTATGGAAAGTTTCAGTCAGAAATTGGTTAGCTTTGATTCTAAATTTGCCAGTAATTTTGAAAGGTATTTATTAGTTTCATAGTTCTTTTATTAATTATAAATAGCTAAATTTTCATTCAGGTTTGAGTTTGTTGACTTGCAATGTTCATTGGTTACAAACTCCTGGAATCTTGAGATTTGTATTTGTTTACTTTGTCTTACTGTCAGTATTTCATATACAATCATAAGCAAAAGCTTTTGTTCACTTCAAAGCTAAAAATTTCTGCTTTTTAAAATTTACTTTAAAGTCTTTTGCTTTGTTTTTACCAATATTTACGACAATTTTTGTTTTTTTGCATTTCAGGTTTTATGAATTCTAAATTTATTTACTTTCAGAAAAACAAAATCATTGTATTCCAGTAAATGTTGTGCAGTTGTCTCTACTATTTATTATGAAATGTATTTTGGAGTTTTTAAAGGAAGTTAAACTACAGGTCTTATAAAAGTGATTGCTTTAATTTAAAATAACTTTCCATTTAACAAAAAAAACCAAATATATTTTAAGTTTTAAATATAAACAATAATGTTGTTTTTATTATTTTTTGATGATAGTAGTGACAAAATGGAATATATTAACACAGTTTTCTTTAAATTGCATGAGGAAAAGAAAATAGAATTTTTTTATTTCCTCAAACATCTTCAATGCGATATTTCGAAAATCTTGATCGGATTTTCTTTCTCAAGCTTTAAATGAAATACATTAAGGGAAAAGGAACAGCTTCCTTCTTCTGCCAAAAACCTTTTATCAGTCCAATAAATAAGAACTGGTCTTTCTCTTCAATTTTTAGCACTTTTTTTTTTTTTCCTTGTGTATATTTAAGGAAAATTATTTTCCTCTAGTCAAGCTGATGTAGTTTATGCCAAATTTACAGTTTTTTGTCAATTCTTGTAAAAATCAACTTTTAATACCAAAACCTTCCTAATAATTCATTATAACTCATATGTTCCTGTTTTCACAGCATTGTAATTCAATGTTTGTTTTTATTATTTCAATTTTATTTCATGAGTGACAATTCCTTTACTTGTAAGAAAAAACTTAAAAGAAACTGTAAAGGACTTCTTTTTTTTCCCCAAGAAAAAATAAAAAAATTAAATGCTGAAATAATTATGCTAAAAACTGTAAATATATTGTCTTTTTTTTTTTTTAATAAAATGTTAATTTCTTCTTGTTATTGTTTTAATAAAATCAATTATTATTAAGTCTGATGTTTACTATTTCCTTTGATAGATGAAAAGGTATTGAACAATCTATTAACTTCCAATTAAACTTTTTTCTTTCCCTCTAACTGTAACAAGTATCATCCAAAAATATTCATTTGGATGCAATAATGGCACAGATTCTTCTAGTTTTCTAAATATTGTGTAACATTACTTGATTAGGAAAATATTCAACCACTCTTTATGTTAAAATAGCTTTTTGTTTTGAAGAAATGTTCCTAAATAGATTTAGCTATAAGGAACAACTCTTGAAAGACATTGACAATACAAAGGATCTGACCATGCACATAATATTGAAATATAATGATTCTAACTACTAAGAATTAGGACAAACACAGAGAATCAACTGGGAGAAACTTATGCGATCAAACATCAAAATTAATGGGCTTTAATGCAAAGCTTGGAATAAGATGAGGAAAAAAAAATTACCTACTCCCACAACAACTTTATTTAATTGTACAGATTACAATAGTTCAATTTGGGACAGCCAATGTCTTAAATTTTCATTATGTTTACATTAATAAAATCCTTACAAAAAAATATTGCAAATTCTTAATATTGAGCAGGAAAGACAAGATAATCCTTGATGTCCTTGTTTATATAGACAAGTGTTCAATTTCACTCCTTAGAGCAGTTACGTTTACAAATCATGTTCATTTACAATCATCCCCTTCAAAAGAAATTGATAACCCATTTCCTCATTCCTCTTGATGTGATTTCCACTTTTATTACAATTCTGTTGTTTTACTTTTGTCAGAATTTAGATCCTAAGGATATCCCTTCATTCAATGCCTGTATTAAGAAATAGGATTCTAAATTTCATTATGATCTGCATACATGTCCCATTTTGAAAGGCCTTAGATTCTAAAATAGATTTGTTTTATGCCATGATTTGAATAATTTCTCTTGCTCGGTTGTAAACTTTACTTTGTTCTTCAGTTTCTGAAATAACCAAAAAAAAAAAAAATAAATAAATAAATAAATAATTGTTCTTAACAATTGCAGAGGATTAAAGAATTTTAAGCTAAAAAAGAAACTGAAAACACGATTTATTAATAAAAAAAAATGTTTTACTATTATTATTAATTCACCATCCAGAGATGATGTACTTTTAGAAAAGAACTACTTTACTCTAAATTATTTCCTTTGCTTATGTTTTTCTGAAAACTGTGATCATAGAATCTCAAGTCAAATTTCTGTAGTGGTACATCAAGCAAAAGGAAGCATTTCTAAATGCTTATTCTAGGATTGTAATTCAAAATGTTATAATGCATTGTAAGCCAATTCTTATTTGGTTCACAGAAGCAAATATTTCCCTGAATTGATTAATTAGTCTAGGAAAATTTAACCAGTTTTTTTGGCAAAGAGTGGAATTTAATCCATATATCTTCTTTAAATCTCTTCTTCTGTTTATCATTATTTAAATAAATACTACAGTGGAACCCCGCTATTCGTACACAATCCGTTCCAGGAGGCAGTTCGAATGGCGAATCATTTTTTCACATAAGATATAATGTAAACTGGATTAATCCATTCCAGGACCCAGAGATTATTGCTTATTTAAACCTCTGTAATAATACTTTAAGCGTAAAATACATAAAAACTATGAAAACAATAAATATATAGGCCTCTCTTATTATGTCTTTCTTTTTTCAGTATAGACGATATGGTTGATTTCGCCATGCCATACTGAGTTGCCAGGTCAGAGACACGAGTTCCACTTTCAAACTTCGCAACGAGTTCTTTTTTCAATTCAATTGTCATTCTCACTGCTTTCCTTTTAGGCTTAGTTGAATCAGTAATCTTTTTTGGACCCATGGCTGCACTATTTTCAATAAAAATAACAAAAAATAACAATAAAATATCACAAAGTTTCATGAAGCTTGCATGGATGATGCGTAGCGTACGGAAGCTAGCACAAGACTGAACTGAAGCGACCGCATGGGGCGGCCAATAACAAGGTCATGCTGTCCGAATCGCGAGCAAGCGTACGAATGGCGAGTTCAATTTTACTTGAAAAAGTTGGACGAATAACGAGTTGTACGAATAGCGAGGCGGACGAATGGCGGGGTTCCACTGTACTTTTACTCTCATAACATTAAAAAAATATATTTTTTAATGCAAACGAATTTTCGAAAGCATATTAATTTGGAACAATAGATTAGCTGTTCTAATTAAGATACTAATCACATATCCCCATTATTGTGTTGTAAGAAGGCTTAGGAGCCGTTCAAGTATTATGCAAGCACATTTTTAGTTATTTTAGACCCCCTCCCCCCTTTTAAGAAAAACTTAGGGGATCCCCGTGCTTATATAAGATTTGCCAAAAATCATTAAAAGTAAATACCTCTGAACCACAGGCATCACTAGGGTTGGTGTCACCTAGTGCGGTAGCTCATGGTGTCACCCCCTCACGACTTACCCCATAGATCTCCTCCGAGTCTGCCAGTGCCAAATAACATGAATGATCGGCGTCGTTCAAAATCAACTATACTCTGGCCGTCGAACGTAGACACCAAGCAAATCTATCTATTTCGTCATTTTTCCTACGTGAACAAATTTTGTCGTCTCTGTTTGTGACATAGAATCATAGACAGTAATATTTTGCATTTTGGTGTCACCCGGTGCATTCCGCACTCCCCTAGTGACACCTCTGCTCTGAACAATAAATTAAAAACAGTCAAAGTTATATCAAAACCACTTGCATGTTTGTCTGTCTTACCTAAGCATTGCTCTGATCATCCCCTCCCCCTTGTCAACAAAAATAGCAAAGCTTGAACCCCCCCCCCCCCACATACTTGAATGCTTAAGTAAAACTTGGAACAGTCCCTAATGAGAAATAAAGAAAGGAAACAATAATAAAGGAAATAACAGCAAACTAAGTAAGTGTGTTTTAACTGTTTGTTTCTTTATTTTGGTTGTATTCTATTCATTCTAATTAGCTCTCATTTGCTAGTTACATCAACATCCAAACATCTGAAGTTTTCCAGAATTTACAGAATGAAAATATTCATAAAACAAAATTCAAGAAAGATCTACTTGTGAATTCTGCAAAAGCTATCCCTTACCTGCATTGGCCCCATTTTCTCTTTCTTCGTCAATTTTTCTAACTACATCAGAAGCCTTTGATTGAAGTGTAATTCGTGCAGCCCCATTCATTGATGCAAAATATTGCAAAGCCATGGAGAAATCTTCATCAGAAAACTACAACGGGAAAAAAGAAAATCAATTTGAAAGGAAAAACAGTTTTATGCTTCTTATAAACATGTAATCATTTAAATTAAACAGCAAATTTCAGTTGAAGTCTTAGAAGCGAAAAATGTAAAGTAACATTTAAAAAATAATATATGGAGTTAATTGTAAAAAGGAAATTGTTGTAAGGAAGGAAATGCTCTGTTGTAAAAGAATGTAAAATGATTATCAGCTAGAATTTAGGAATATATTAACTTTTTCTTGAAATCTTTCTTTTCTTTGATTTGTATCTCTTTGCTTTTAAGTCTATGGTTCAAGAATTTCGATAATATCTTGGAATCAAATCACTATTTATAGTCGTGAAGTTATCTTTTATCGATCTCATTATTCATTTACTTTTTATTCAGATATTTTATATCAAAACTCCATTTTTGGTAAAAGCTGTTTATCAGCAGCAAACTGTGAACTTTCTCTAAATTATCAGACATGATGTGCGTAATTATATTAAAGACGGACCAAACACACACAATAAGTAAAAATAAATATAAACACTTCATTATAAAAACTTCATGACATGTTTCGAGGATCTTAATCCTCCTCTTCAGATGATAAACATAATATTAAGGAAAACTCTATGGCTCCGAACATAATATTGAAGCCAGAAAAGAATTTCAACAAATCAATACAAAGTAATAATTCAATAGCTTACAGTAATTGTTACCAAATTAATAAAGATGTAGTGCAACATTATTATATGAACTATCAAAACAAATAGTAAATGGTCATATTAAGTTATATTGTAGGGCATTAGTCACCGAAATTTCGGTGTTATAGCATCTCATTGTTTTTATTAACAAAGTCTCCATGAATTTTCTTAGATATGTGTCCTTCTCATTAGCATAAACAATTGGTTCATTGGTGAGTAGCGTATGTCCCGTTTGTTGATGATGCAGAGCTGTTTGGTACCGCTTATTTTTCCTCCTGATTGCCCCTTCATGTTCATTTATACGAATTTGTAGTCGGCGTTTCGTTTCGCCAATATATAGGCATTTATCACCCCCTTCTGCACATTTTATTCCATAAACTACATCAGTTCTGTCTAAATTACGTACATGTTCATGTTCTTTATTTTGATATAATAACCTACCCAATGTATTCTTAGTTTTATGGGCTAATTTGATATTAATTTGGCCTAGTATGGGAGAAAGTTTACTTCTAAGACAATGTTCAAATGGAATGGAAACAAACTGGCACACGCTTCTGCCTTCATTATCATTAATTTGTGAATTTTGAGATCTTATCATAATTAAACTCCTATGAATAATCCTATTAATAAAATCTAATGGGTAGTTGTTGCTTTGGAAAATACCTCTAATCAAATTCAATTCCTCGAATAGTAGCTTGCCATTGGAACAGAGTTTGATAGCTCTATTAACAGCTGTTTTTACAGCATTGGTTTTGTACAATAACGGTCCAGCTGCCATATAATTTAAAGTGATGTTTGCATTGGAGCTTTTGCGATAGACAGTAGTATCAAATGAAGAATAGTACCAAACAGCTCTGCATCATCAACAAACGGGACATACGCTACTCACCAATGAACCAATTGTTTATGCTAATGAGAAGGACACATATCTAAGAAAATTCATGGAGACTTTGTTAATAAAAACAATGAGATGCTATAACACCGAAATTTCGGTGACTAATGCCCTACAATATAACTTAATATGACCATTTACTATTTGTTTTGATAGTTCATATAATAATGTTGCACTACATCTTTATTAATTTGGTAACAATTACTGTAAGCTATTGAATTATTACTTTGTATTGATTTGTTGAAATTCTTTTCTGGCTTCAATATTATGTTCGGAGCCATAGAGTTTTCCTTAATATTAATATTATGTTTATCATCTGAAGAGGAGGACTACGATCCTCGAAACATGTCATGAAGTGTTTATATTTATTTTTACTTATTGTGTGTGTTTGGTCCGTCTTTAATTTCTCTAAATTACTTTAATAAATTCATCATGTTCCTCTGCAGGAAGCAACAAACTCTTTATGTATTGACTGAAAACTTGAAAATTTCGACCACTAAGAGTAAATTATGTTGCAAAAGTCTATTCATTTACCACTCAACTAGGTTTTAGGATCTTTATTGATGAATGCTTTGGCCTATTGCAAAAATCAAAATGAAAACTACATTACTTCAAGGAATGACTACAACTGCATACAATTTTTTTTTGTTAAATCAAAAAAAAAATTAGTACTTTAGTATTTACTAATACTTCTCGTATTTTAAGTTGGACCATAAAGATACTAAATTTTATAAAAATTTGTTCCAGCCTCTGTTTTACCATACAGAGAAGACAAATGTCCCAGTGAAGTTGTAAGACAGTCTGTCTGTTCCAGCAAAGTCATTTCAAACCAAAGACTGACATGGGAATCACAATTGTATAATGTCAACTACATTTAATCTGTCATTTTAAACCGTACCTTTGTATTTTCTGAATAAAATAAAAATGATAAAAATTGCCGAAATCCCTGCTCTAGCCTGTGAATATTTCAGCTAAGCAATGAATTACATATATATAAGGAAGCACTTTGGAATTGTTATATCCTACAAAGTGTGTCTGCAATGTTTTTAAGAACATCTTTTCATTATTCTTACTCTACCATATTTAAGCAAATTTTGAAACATTTGTTCTTTAGAGTTTCTGATAAAAAAATTCTTAATATAATTATACAATAAATATTATTGGTGGCGACAACTACATTGTTTTGTTTTTGTCAGATCAGTGTTTTTCGAATTTGTTCCTTATGAAATAAGTGAGTAAAAAGGTCAGAACACTTCTAAGTAACGAAGTAATTTTCATAAATCATTCAAAAGTAATTAACTTGTGATTAGGTCTTGCTGTTTCATTAAACCTTAAACGGAAACGCTGCCTAGAAATTAAAAATATTTGTTCATTTTCTACGTGAGATTGTTCAGATGCTCGAATGAGTCGAGGAGCGATTCTGTTTTTTTTACCTTTTTTAAATCTAATGAATTTTTTATCAGCCAATTCTGTCGAGATTTTTGGAATTTCCATTGATTCCTATTTGCATTCCACTGTCTTAAATACTCCAGTCCCAAATTCATGGTAGGGCCGGTATCTACAGCTCCACTTCTCTGCTGCTGTTTTCGTAATTTTTTTAATCTTTTCTTTTCTCTTTTACGTTCGAGATCAGGTTCCGATGCTTTTCGCTTGACTGGAACCTCCTCCTCCTCTTCTTCTTCATAATAATATTCTTTCTCTTCGTTCGCCACAGAAACCAGTCCTTCATCTATGACATAACGTTTAGCTTTCTTTAAAACAGCAGCTACTGTATCTTCTGTTAAACGTTTTCTCTTCGTCATTGCACTCTATTGTAAACAAACCAGCCACATGGAAGAACAGAAAACGGAAATTTTACTGGAAATATACTTTACTTCCGGAATATATGATGCCTTTCTATCAAATTAGAAGGGAATCTCAATTCCTGAAATAAAAATCACAACAATTTATGATGTAAATCTTATTTTTTTGATAAAAAATGAGCTTTTCATTCTTTGCTTATTCAAAGCAATCCAGAAACAGGAAGCGGAAATACAGAAGCTTACAGGAAGTGCAGTTCATTTCCGCTCTCAACACATTTTCAGGTACAGAAGTGTTGAATACAGCTATAAAAGAAACATTGAAGTACTTGTATTTAGATTAAGCAGTTATTCATGCGAGCTTTTTTTTTTTTTTTGCATCTGACAGAAATGGTAGAGAAGCAGTTTAAATTGTTATTAAATAAGGGAATTAAAGTTAATGAAATTATTTTATGGAAAAGATTAAAACACAAACTTTAAAAGTGACTAGTTATTAATGAAATTGTTGACGGAATACTCGTAGCCTAAATATTTCAATCAGTTTTATGAATCTTAAGTAGTTTTCGATAGTCAGTTGGTTTCGATTTTCTGTTATTTATTGGTTTTGTTTTTAAGTAAGAAGCATGAAAGAAAAGTAAACTGATATCAAGGTTATCGTCGGAAGTGCAGTGGTGCCTCAAAAGAATAAACAAAACACTCACTAACGAAACAGGCTGTTCCATTATGTCATTTGTCTCATCTATTGTTGATATCACTATTTATATATTGATTATTTGTAATCTTCAGAAACATTTTTAAATTTCTTTAGTTACAGTGTAAATCCAGTAAGCAAAACAGGGGAATGTTTCAGATTAATGTATTCAATCCTATAAGAATGAAAGAGAAATATGGATTTTTATTTATTTATTTATTTATTTATTTATTTATTTATTTTTGTTTTATGTAAAACTTCTTCATAAGGAAATGCGTAATTCCGAATTTTTTATAGTAAGCTAATTGTTTTTTTTATCAGTTATTAAGTGAATATATTATCTAATTAACACTTAAATTTCTAATGTTCTACACAAAAAAGTTTTTAAATAAATAAGAATTTAAAAGTAAAAATCTTGAAATTTAAATTTCCAAAAATAAACCTAGGAAAAAAATGTTTAAAATGTTTAAATTTAGTGCCCTTTGAAAATAGTTTAATTTTTCAATTTTTATTTTGTTATTCATTAACGATATTATTGAATTTAATTTTTTTTTTTTGTGAATTGTGTTTATAATATAAATGAATGAAGCTGGCGTTTCTCTAGTTATGAATTTTTTAGAACCAATAAAAAAAAAATAATTAAAATTGTAATTTGATTTTTTTAATAAAAGAAATCAGTAAACATTTGGCTTTTTCTTTTTCTGAAAAAGCAATAGAATTTTGTTGCGAAATCTTGAATTTTTTTTGCTCTATTTATATAATAATCTTTACCCTTGACTTAAATACTGGGAAATTGGAAGTTTTAACTCGAAAGACAGACGCGATATCATTGGCAACTTAAAAAATCAACCCTTCCTGTTTCTGAATTAGCCAGTAAAAAAAAAATGAGTTTTATTAAAATCATCTTTTATGTACAGAAATCATAAAGAAGCTTGTTACTCGAAGAAGCATCTCCTATGTTAATACTGTATTATCCAAACACTTCCTCTATCTGCCATCATTGGAGATGGGAGGATTCATGCAGATAGAGGATTACAAGAATCTTAACTTAAGACAGTAGCTGGAAATAGCAATTAAACTGCAGTCTTGGAATGTTAGCAACAGTCAGTTGAAATATTGTAGATGGTTTCTGAATTGTTTAAATAAATAAAGATATATTAAAAAAAAAAAACAAAAAAAAAAACGATTTTTACAGAATAATTGGTTTTTGTTTTTTAGTGACAGAAGATGGCGTTTTTATTCAGTTCCTGTTTGATCTCCAAGTGCATCAATCGAAGGCTTTGGGGCAGCAATTTACAGCAGATCGTAGGACGCAATGGTCTTTGTCCATTCTTCATCTTCAGCCGGAAATTCACCAGTGACGTAACGGTCAAACCTTCAGTGATACCTGCAGAGGAATTTCGGCCAATTTATAAGTTCCCTCAAATAATTCTAGTGCGAGCTCTATGTAGATTAAAACTCCTTCAAACGACATTAGTGGTCGGAGCTGTACCTGTTAGTATTGGTTTGTACCAACTGGGTTTCATCTCCAGTATTTCTGTGGTAAAATCTACATTTTCTGTTGGTTTATTAGCGCTTGTGATGCTCTATGTTATGAGTGAATTTACCAGAAGGGCGATTGGGATGTTGTACATCGATCAGCAAAACAACCGAGTTCGAATTGCGTACCTGGATTTTTGGGGGAACAGGAGGGATATTGTAGTACCTGTGAAAGATATTGTACCACTAGCAGACGCTGAAGAAGACTTCCAAAATGTCTACGTCAAACTGTGTAGATACAGTACAAAGGATGTGTTGTATTTATGTATTAAATATGGAATTATTCTCGATAGAACAGCATTTCAAAAGGTTTTTGGATCTGAAGAGACATAGTTATTATTAATTAATTTCTTAAGAGCTTCGTTATTTAATTCATTTCTTTGATGGTCTTCATATCCACACACCCCAAATAAAAAAAAAAAAACATTATTAAATATGTACATAAAAAGTACGTTTAATGTTTTTCGATTAATATTTTGTTAGTTTTAAATATTTTCTGTAGCTCATAAAAAAAATCCTATTTTACTGTTTAATTTCATTTAAATAAAATAATGTTAGTATTGTGATATCCCAATTCAATGCAAGTCATTTGATAGCGTGCGTTCAATATTTGAAACATATCATTCTGATTTTCGTCAATAGATGTCGCTACTTGTAGTTAAGAAAGAAGTGAATATAATTTTGTGCTGAACCATAAATTTAAGATGATCCATAATAATAATAAAAAAAAAAAGAAGTACAATAGCATATGGATAAAATAAATAAAAAAGTTAGGAAAATAAAAAAAATAACCAACAAAAAGAAAAAAGCCCATGCGGACATTGAGAAAAAGATATATGGTATAAAGATTTGAAGCAACAACCTTCAGTGTATGAGTCGATGCGTTCACTATCAAGCTATAACTGACAACTAAAATTAAATGGTTGCGTTTCTAACATTTAAGCTAATAGCGGAAATCCAATGAAAACAATGCCAAATATCTCGACCAAGGCGTTGGCACCTACAAATACCCAATTATACTGTGTTTGGGCCTCTGATCACGATGGTGAAATCCGTTTGTCGATCCGCCCTTCCGTTCGGGAGTTGTTAGGGGTGGACAGACACGGACAGGACAAAGGCAATAGCTACCGATTTTGGTCGCTAAAAAGACCAGATTATCCTATCAAGAGATCATAAGCATACAGCAGCGAAGTATTAAGTTTCTATATTTATTAAAATTTATAAATTCGTAATAATTAAAAAAAAAATTCTAATATGGAATATTAATAACAAAATGAAGTAAGTTACGAATCTAATTTATCATAATAATGAATTACAGAATATGAAACATTATTCTATATAATTATTGCGTTTGAAATTCACGTCGGTAAATAAGCCAGATTACTACGATAATACTACGTAGCGATAATTACCGAAATGATTATCAACTCATGTTTTTTCTTTTATTTATTTTAATATTGAGTAAAATAAGGGCACTTCGTTCTTCAATTAGTGGATAAGAAATTAAAAAAAAGAAACCTGTGAAATGGGTCGACAACTTTATTGATAAGAGGAGGTATTTTTTTTTTTTTTTTTTATCAAAATTTCAAGAATCAAGGCCTCATCACTCAAAAAGAAAACAGGAGCCAACCAAATATTATATATATTCGGTATTCGCAGTAATTTTATATAGAAACAAAATTTGATTCTTGTGACTTTCATTGAAACAAAACTTGATTCAGAGCCGGCGCTAGGAGGGTGCGGGGCCTCGGGCAAGATGAATTTTAACAACCAAAAAAAAAACAAAAAAAAACGGCAATCCTGTTTTAACAATTAAAAAAAAAAAGGAAAATCCTATTTTATCCTCTTTCTTCTAACCAGGCGCTGGGCCCCCACAAGCGCGGGGCCTGGGGCGGTCGCCCCGTTCGTCATCCCCTAACGCCGGCTCTGCTTGATTCTTGTGATTTTCGTTGAAACAAATATTTTAGGAGGTCTTTAAAAATGATATTATGACTTTTTCCAGATCAAAGAAATGTTTTCTGAAAATTTAACAGACATCCAATAATTCAGTTATTTTCTAAAAACTTAAAAGTAATTTAAAAGAAGCCTTGTAATATTTGTGTTTTTTCAGAAGCCATTAGTGTGTGTGTGGTCATGGGAATTTTAAATAACCTGATTGCAGAGATAGAAGAGTTCAGAAATAAAAAAGGAATTATAATTAAAGACTTAAACAAAAATCACGGAGACAGAAATAAAAAATATTGTAACCTTACTAAGGAAAGTTAAATCAGAAAAAGAATACACTAACTTTCAATGAAAATAAGAAAATTTTCCTTTTGAAAGATCACGGTGGTTCAATCTTTCTTTTTAAATATTTTCGTTTTGAATTCGATTTTTTTTTTGCTCGAGCTGACATTTTTCTCTTGGAGCTATTTTATTCTCTGTATTCACTCAAAATTAATGACGCAATCTTCTTTTTATTTTATTCTTTGTTTTCTTATATTCACTGCTTTCAAGACAACATTTGATCACTAGGTTTGTTAAAAGAAAAACGTCCTCTTATTTGATTGTGAAGGGGAGATCATTTAAATGACGGGTCAGTTGATTTCATTGGAATTGTAGATTTGAAAGAGATGGCCTTGACTTGGCTTTCGGATAAAGCGATTCACAGACGCATTCGCTTAGAAATAAATTCACCTAATTTACTCGAATTAAGCTTGTTTTCCAATAAAAATTGGAAGATTCCAGTTGCAGGGGGACAAAAGATCGAGAAACAAAACTGAAAGTGAAACAAGATTAAAAGTGTGTTTAAATCATTTGATTTGTTTTATTTAAAAAGGGAAGAAAAAATACAAATCACGGATCTGTTGAATCACATTTCAAGAAGAGAATCACTTCAGGGGAAGTAACAAATGAATTTTTATGTAAGATAGGTTGTTTTTTTTAAACCTCTAGTAGTAAGAAAGCCTTTCGCGAGAATTTTTTATTTCCTTTATTATAAGGTGTTTTCCCTATTCCCAATTTGTATTGTGTATGAATTTGAAAAATGCTTTTATGGCTTTCATTTCCAATGTAAGATAACCTATCGGTTCCATCCATTGGTGAATTATTAACCACGCCCTGCCTGGCCATTGTATCTGAAGAAGAGAGTAAGTCAGCACTATAGACTTTTTTTTTTTTTTGGTTGGAGAGTCCTCGTTTTATTTGCAAGACCCTACCATGAAAAAGACTGAAATAAGACAAACATTATTTGACTGAACAGCCCCATCATGGAATATATAAGATACAGGTAAGAAAGCAAAGTTCCTCTCGTCTCTTAATAAGTCATCCCGCTTCTTGTGATGACATAGTAGATGCAAATCAGAATTTATTTCAAAGATGATCTAATTTCCCAGGGTACTTGAGACCCAACAGTTAAAACAATAAGTAAAACCTAAACAAGAGATAATTTGCTTGAATATTCTAAGGAACTTCATTTTTAAAAGCTAATTAATGAAAGATTCACTTATAAAGTTCAGGTTTATATTTTAAATGTATATTTTGACATTTTTACGTGTCACTCAATTAATGATAAAATATAAAACAACAAACACACATTTAAAATTATAAAAAGATAATATTAAAATACGTATATGGAACCAGTTTCAAACCATATAGAAATCAGACTCAAGCTGATGAAAAGCGATTTTTATATGGTTTGAAACCTGTTCCATATATTTATTTTAATATAGCCTTTTTGTAATTTTAAATGTGTGTTTGTTGTTTCATATTTTATCATATTTTAAATGTCTTCCAAAATTAAGTTCTTTATTCATTTGAAGAAAGAAAAGAAAAATAAGAGAGAGATCGGAAATAAGAGGTTTCTCTCGAGCTTTTTATAATTAAGAGATATAAAATAACTTGTATCTTTGCGTTCATTTATCATTGAAAGAATTGAAATTATAAATTATTCTCAGTATGTCTTCGAATCCTTCGTCTAATAGCTTTTGAATTAGAGAATTAATCTTCTTCAAACCTTATATATATTTATATATTTGAAATGATCTATCTTTTGTATGTGAACATTTCTCCAGGTAAAAGGAAGATTTGCAGGTGAAAAATATTACGAGGGAAATAATTAACTAAGGCCAAACCTTTGCATCATCATCTATTTTGTAATCTAATCTAAATTTGCGCGTGCTGTTACCTTTTCGGTGACTTAAATTAGTATTAGTTATCAATTTCACTAGAACAGAAATTCTGTAGATGTAATTATAATAGAAATTATAAAGCAAGAATGTTAGCGTAAAGTACAAATAACAAATATATTTTTCCATAAAAGAAAAAGAGAAAAAACGAGATTTCTTCAAATCTTTTTGTTGGTAAACGGAGAAGCATTTCTTTCTTATGTGTATTATTAAGATATCCTGTCTAATAACTAGTAAGAGGTAGTAGTTGTATGTCTAAGAAAAATAACACCATCTTTGGATGTCATCTTAAAGTCTGAAATTTATTTCAAAAAAGAAAATTCGGAGAAATTTGCTGATCCTCGGCGAAACGCAAAATAATTACTGGAGCAGAAATATTATCATCTTCCTACAAGAGATGCGTGTTTATGGGAGATGAAGAAGAAAAAATAAAAATTAAGAGCGAATTTGTTTTTGATGCTCTAGATAAACCAGTGGATTAGAGCTTCTTCACGGAGCACATCTCTAAATCCTTTACTATCCTAGTGTAAAATGGTAGATTACAAGTGCTTCGATTAACAAAAGAGGATTAAAAAGGGAAAAAATTATAATAATTTACAATTCTAAATTGTTTTTTTTTTTGTTGTGATCTTGAGAAGTGTGACATGTTTTTACACCTCTTTTAATCCAAACAGATGAAACTCAAGTGAGAGTTAATGACCTTGGGAATGATAACTCCCACAACAAGTTGTTTTCAAGGGAGACTGAAGGTGCTCATTTGAGCAGACGGAAAAATGCAGTAAAATAAACAGTCTAAAACAAAAATATACAATTTTAAAGATTGATAAACAGCATTCTAGATACTAATTTAATTTTACATGTGTGTATTAAATCCTATTTGTATATATGTATGTACATGAAGATATATATATATAAAATACCAAACAGTCTAGTAAATCTTGGATAAATATCTTTTTATATTTAAAAATGAAACGGTATCTATTCGTGGTCAATTGTAAAATTGATGCGTTCCGATCTTTTTGTTCTTGTTCTCTTTCCCATTTTCTATTGAATGGGAAAAATAAATAAAATAAAATAAATGTGATAAATAAAAATTCATAATTAACACTTAAAACGTCTACGGAAAGAAAAGGGTGCCTGTAGGCCTTGCGGAAGGAAGGATACATTCACAAAATAAAGAGAGAAGAAATACACAAAAAGGAGGATGTGATCACAATCTTCTGTAGATGGGCTTACGGTAAAAAATAAATGTCTCTCCTGATAAGTGGCGGCTCGTAGCTAAATTTAGTGAGGGTACTGCCCCAGAAAATTTTTAGCCTTTGTTTTAAAATTGTGTAAAAGGAAACAAACATGTATAAAAAGAAAAACCAGCACGGCAGGATCGGCATGTGGAAAAGACAGTGATCTCTCCCCCTTGCAGCCTTGCGTGTAGCTTCCTATGTGCGCATGTGCACAACAGTCAAACCCACGCCACTGTAACTGTGAAGCTTCACAGTTCCATACAAAGATTTTTGTATCTTTTTCATAAACTGGGGATGGTTACTGACATTAAGCTTAAGGATTATATATCGTACAAGTATAAAAAAAGAATTAAAGAAAAAAGGACTCATTATATTAAATGTTATCGATAATATCAAATGGAAATAGGGGGTGCTGCAGTTCCACAGTGCCTATACGCGAGCCGCCACTGCTCCTGATCAGAATAACCAAGTCTCATTAAAAAACTATACAAATGATGCAAACTCGATTTCTCCACCTTGATTAGTTGAGCATTGATTTACATATTTGAAGTCAGTGATTGCTGAGCTGTCCATTGGCAACATATGGATCGGTTTCTTTCCTTTTGTAAATTATTCGTTCTAATTTTGCTTTCGAAGAATCAAATAAAAAAATGAACGTCGCCTAACAACTACGAGGACACCAATAAGTAAGTGTCTCTATCTTTATCTTTCCGATAGCAGTAGGAAAAAAAAAAAACATTAAAAAAATTTCTTTAGGAATAATCGTATGATAAATACCGCACAATACTTTACTTTCACTTCCGGTATTTCAGAATTTGTGGAAGTCGCTAATTATTGAAGAACACCGAAGAACCCACAGTTTTCCCTGAATTATCTAAATGCTTTTGAATCATTTGCTTGGAAAATAACGAATATTCGTCGTAAGTGGCTCGATGTTCTGCATGAGTACTCTTCTTCCCACAGAAGAATCTTTTAATTTCACGGAATCTGAAATGCTTGAGTTTTGATTTAACGTAATCTTCTATCTCTAAAGCGCCTTCGGTTTCCATTTTATCTTTTATTTTTGTTTCCTTGGTCAAATACGAAGTTTTCTTTATTCTTTTTATCTTCCTAAATTTCAATTTTACTTTTCCATTTTATTTCTTAGTCTTTTGGGAAAATTCTGAACTGTTTTGTTTATCATAACAAATGTCTCTTCGAATAAATAAAATGTTGCACTAATTGGACACTCATAATTGTTTTAAACTTGAGTTTTAGGCCTAAAGTGATGAACTCTCAACGTTTTTGTTTGAAGTTTCTCATTTTGAACAGCCTTCTGATTCAGGTAAGTTTTAACTTAAGATATTAACAAAATGAAGAGTGAAATGCTCAGTAATGTTGCCTGAGTCTGTCAAGGTATTTTTCGTGTCTAAATTGAAACAAATTCACTTCTTTTTTATGTGTCTTTCCAATATTCGCATTCCGATAAAAAAAAACCAGATCCCATAAAGGAATTTTCAATTTAATACTGATAATTATAGATTAAGAAATATTATAATAGCCTACGGTAGCTAATTTCAGTTGGAAGTCATTCTTTTTAAACAAAGTCAGCTCTCGACATACATAAACGTTTTATTCCGTCACAAATATTTTACATCCGTTGAATTATGAAATTTTTAATTGAATAAATAAATAAAAAAAGTGAAACTAAATGAGCAAACACTTTCTTCTAAAATGGTGGCATATTAAATACTAAATCAATAAATACTATTAATGTTCTTTTAGAGGTTGAAGCTACATTATTTGTTACGGGATATATACATAATATAAAGAAAAAGTTAACATAAATCACATTTATTAAATACGGTTATGATAAACAGATGGGGATATATATGGGGTGGACAAAATACTTTGAAACGACACAAAATCCTTATTAGTAGGATGTTTGCCCATCCTTCGCCTGAATTATAGCTTGTATCCGACGTGGGATGGACAAATACAAGTCATGCACAACGTTCTAGGTAATACGCAGCCATTCCTCGTACAGTCTCTAGTTCAGAAAGTAAAGAGGATCAATCCATATCAAACGGTCCAGAAAACATTAAATTGGTTGCTCGACCATTTTAAAAAA
>JAFIDM010000004.1:66202913-66218483 GCA_023159025.1 Thereuonema tuberculata
ATCAAAGAAGCTCAGACTTTGTTTTCATCTCTGCCAATATGAAAAAAAAAAAAAGGTATTCTTTTGGAAATTTTTTCTCTCTCCTTAGTAATGTAACGAGAAATTACAGTAATATATAGATGCTATATAAATATAATGTATATAGCCGGACAGTGATATGAAATTTGAAACCAATGTAAAGAACAAATCACTGCCTGAAAATGCCAATTCAAAATTCAGATCACCGTTTCTATGGTGATAAAACAATTAGTTTACCACCACGTCATCAGCGGCGTAATTTAGAATTAATTTAGTAAAAACGCAATATATTAAGACTTTGCTCTCTTTAATTTAAATTTTTAACTATAACTATCTAAAATTAAAAAAATTAAACTACCTAATAAATCTGAACTATCAAAAAGAAACAAATTAAAAATTGCAAAAACTAAATCAACTGTAAAATCACTAATTAAATATTAATATTAAAAATGAAATTTAAAACGTAAAAGATTTTATCTTAACTATCTAAAATTTAAAATACAAATTAACTAATATAAAAATGACTATATTGACTAATTATAAAATGAAGCAATAAAGAGTGATGCTCTTCTCTATTACTTATTGAAATTAACCAAATTATCTAAATCTAAAATTAAAATTAAACTACCCAATATAATAGCTAAATTATTCAATTTTAAATCTGAACTATCAAAAAGAAACTAATTAAAAATTGCAAAAACTAATTACGCCGCTGATGACGTTGTGGTAAACTAATCTGTTTTATCACCATAGAAACGGTGATCTGAATTTTGAATTGGCATTTTCAGGCAGTGATTTGTTCTTTACATTGGTTTCAAATTTCATATCACTGTCCGGCTATAATAGTTTAGTAATATAAGTTAATTTTTATTCTTATATTCTTTACGTTCTAAATTTTAAATTGCAAATGATTGATTGAAATCTTTGCATTTCTAAACTCGAAGGATGAGCTTCAAGTTTGGACATTAGATAAATATAATGTATATATATATTTGTGCAATACTGTATTTGTATTTTTTTATTATCAATTATTTCCATTTTAGTTTCCCTTTAGTGTTGTGTAAGATAGTGTAATATTTATTTGTTATTGTACTACAGAACATTACAGATCCTTTAGGGAAATGTTCTTATCAACAGATTCTGAAAATTAAATTTATGATAGTTTACATACAATAAAAAATGATGCAATAAAAATAATGTTATTTGTACTATATAATTTTTTTATGCATGTTATAAGCGTAGTTATGCTATGGAGGAAAAATAAATATATAAAATATATATAATTAATTTAGTGCAGCATATGCTACGAATGACAAATGTTGGGTGGCAGGGAATCGCCACTTTAGGTGTATTGTATTATCTCTACAGAAAGGAGGAGGAGGGAATGATGAAGAAAGAATGTTGGAGGTCGTGCAGGGGAAACGGAAGAACCCAGAAAAACCTGCTCAGCGCAGACTGTCCACCATGAAACCCCCAAGAGAACAGAACCCCGGTACTCAAGAGATGAGAGGCCGATGTCTTAGCGAACCTTAGTGCATTGAGTCTTTCTGGGAAAACAATTTAATTCGTTAAGATGCACCTTATAAAGATGAAACATTAAGAAGTCAATGTTCCTGGTCTTTAAAGATATCTATAGTCTTTGTCGAATGATATCCCCTGATACTCTATATAGTAATCAATCTATTAATGGTAAAGGGCCTGTGTGTGTCTCCGAATAACTTTTCATCTTTTTCCTGTGGGTTCGTTGTCGAGAAATTTTTTAAGATGACAAAAAATATCCAAAGAAAAACTATGAGAAGCGAAAAACGATGTATGACCAAAAAGAATATGACTAATCCCGCAAATATTCGGTAAATTATTTGAACGCGCTTAAAATAAGTAAAATTTAACTAAAAACAAATAATGCGGATTATTTATTTATTTATTTTTTAAATAGAAAACTTCTACTGTTTGCTTTTACTTAAACAAAACTTAAAAAATAAGTTAACGCAGTTTTTTTTTCCTTGTGCTTTTTTTTTTTACAACTAAAAAAACAAAAAAGAAATTTTAAGGAACAACCCATTTAAGTAGATCTTAAGTTCTTATAGGGCCTTCTTGTTTTTGATACAATATGATGGGTGAGTTTTCGATGCTATAGCCTCATGCCTATAGGAATTTTGTGGAAATTGATTTCGTCCAAGAGTAAACAAAATTTTCAATTTAAAGAGGTTTCGACTTCTCTGGGTCTAAACATCAAAACAAACAAAATGAACAAGAATTGAGTAAATGGAAGAAGACTCTCCCTCGATAGGAAAATAATGGAAAGATCTCCCTATGTTGGATTAGTGGTTGATTTACTTTACCACAGAGACCAAAAAACCCTTTCTTAATTCATTCCTGAGCTCAGATGAAGTGATTAAGCTGATGTATTTCTTTTCGTAGCCCAAACACTTGTCTTCTTCTATTAAACAGGATTGGACCTTTAAGTATCTTTATGTGAAGGTTAAGAAATATTTTATTTAGAGGCAAAGGGTGGTGCGAATGATGGCCCTGCACCAGGCGCCGTACCAATCGAGATCTTAAATTTATTTGTTTTTATGTGTTAACAAATTTCTTTCTTTTCTTGTTTTCAGTTGTTGCCTTTGATTAAGAAAAAGAGCTACAGTGAAAACTATTTCCTACCAAACAGAGTTGCTGCGGCGTTGTTTAAAGGCCTAAATTTTGAAGAATAATAATTTACTAGAAGACTTATAACAGATAGAAATACTTCATATTCCAAAAAATAGATGTTTTACAACATTTAAATGATTCTGTGCTTCAAGAGAATTCCATTTTAATTAACTCTATCTAACATGACATTTTCTCAGTTTCTTGGTTCTAAACTTATCACAATCGTTAATTCTTTCAAGGTTGAAGTAATTGTAATTAAAGTCAATCAATTGAGGCTTTCTCCAAAGACCGGCTTTTCACCATCCAACTGTCGCCTCACGCGATGTCGTCATTTTTTTTTTTTCCACCGGCAATAAAATAGGATTGTGGGATCAAGCGCCGTGACGCCATTCCACTCACCTACTTTTTCTTTTGCACAGATGCGTCGGGTGGAGTAAGTGTCGCGTGGTAAATTTAGATCCATCCCTCCACCGACACGGCTTCGTCCTCAGCTACTCAAATGTCTTGCTTTAAATTAACACAAAAAAAAAGATCTTCGAAAAACAAAACCTTCTCTTCGTCCTCATCTAATTTCAATAATAAATCAATTATTTTCCCCAAATGTTCGATGTTGACAAAAAATATATATAGAATAAAATATTTCAATTTCAGCAGTGATTTAAGAATCTTTAAAATGCAGGTCGATCGTTTTGCTAATTCGTTCATTTTCTGGGGTGGGGGCGGAAGTCCCCTTGAAAAACTGCTGATTCCTTTGAAATAAGCAACATTAAAAGACTTATTAAATTTAAGTATAAAAAATTTGTAGTCTTACATTTTGTTTTTAAGCATTACATTCTATTAAAGCATTTTATTAAAAATGCTTTAAGAGAAATTAGAATGATGTAAATCTCTCCGTTATTAAGCAACACCGGATTCGATTCTTTTACGTAAACTCCATTTACTAACATAGCAAAGAAGTTTTTAAAAATAGTCTCAAAGCTGTTGCATTTCTTGTTTTCTGTGTTTCCCAATCATAATAATCTCAAGAAGAATCTTCTGTGATTTTCATAAAAGTTAACTTTTTACGAAACAGATTAAATTTATTAAAATTGCTTTGCAGGTTTTTCTCAGAATCTTTTGATTAAAATAATAATGGATCTGTTCAATGTTATCTAGTTCAGTTCTTCATTTGTTATTTCAAATCTCTATTTCCTTTCCATTAAGTCTTGGAAAGCAGCTAATGAAGAGTCCTTCCTCATTAGAACTCCTCTCGCTGGCAGATAGTCAACAGATAGCTTCTCATGGCGTCCATAGAGTTAACTGCTAAGGGATGCACTTCTGAACAATTGTATTTGTTCAATGTGTTTTTTGTATTCGAAAAGACTGGAGGAAAAAATATGGTACAAGAAAGAAAAAAACAAAGCATATAATTGGACACTTCATCTGGAGTTAAAGAAAAGCTGACACAGTAACCATAACGTAAGTAGCCTAGAAGACATATCGATGTGGATTGGATAGGAAACCCGTGGCTGGAAAAGAATAAAAGTTAGGATGTAAATTTTGTGGCTTGAATAATACATTCTTAAAATAAATGACAGTATTGTTTCACACTAATGTGGGATGTTTGCGATCTAACCGATTTACTTACAAATAATTAAAAACACAGATTTGAGAAAATAAAACATAAAACAATACATTTTTTTTTTCTGAGTGCTCACTAATCGAAGTGACGTTGATGAAAAGTTTTATATTAAAAAATAAGCATCACAACATTAAAAAAGTAAATAAGTAAATATATAAATAAATAAGCAAAGCACTGAACCTCAGTGGTCAAAGCAGGAGGTTCATAATCATAAGATTCCACTAAAAGTCACTTTTTTTACAATGTTTCATGATCTTTCTCAATTTATTGCATTTAATTATTCTAATGTATTTTAATTGTTTTTCAAATACTTTTTAACATAGCTTAATTGATGTTTACTCATTTTTATAATTTTTACAACTGAATTTTTTTAATGTAACTAAAACAAGTCAATCATCAAAAAAAAAAAATAAAATTCCATTCTATTACAGATTTCTGCGACCAAATATTGATTGGATATATTTCATTTACAATATTTAATACAACTAATTGAGAAAGGTAATAAAATATTGCGAAAAAGGAACTTCTATTAATGTACATTACCTGCCTTTGTGTCTCGGAGGATTCGTTACATTTTTATATTTTATCTTTTTCCAAATATTACAACTTTCGTTTATTTTTTAACTTTTTGACCAGTGGCCACATTGAAGAAATAAAGCATTGATTTCCTATTTTTTTATTGTTATATATTTTTAATTACATTTGAAAGAAACGCGGACTTCTCTCGTAAGATGCAATTTTTGTTAATGATTAGAATTAAAATTCTAAATTAGATTTTAAGATAACTGACAGAGTTATATAATGAAGGACTTTTACGTGGAAGATAATGACAGCTGAATTTTTTAGATTTCAATGAAGGATTTAATGTTTTAAATTCAGTAATGGATAAGTCACTGCCTCATGAGGCAGGTAAATAAAATATCGTGAAGGGATACGAGATACAACAGAAGGAAACCTTATCTTGACAACTTCCCTTCCTTGTAAGGATTCTTCTTCCGATTTTCTAAACTAACAGTAGATCGTTTTGTCAGTCATCTTTCGAGACTTAACATCAAAGGCAAATAGAATGTTAATCACTAAACACCTCAAATCAACAACAATCCCTCCAGGCCAAGCGTTCTTTGTCAAATCTCCTAATAAAAGTCAAAGAATCATTAAATGTGTTTCTACCATTTCATTACACTTTTAATTTAAGTTGTTCGTTGTCTCCTAAATTGTTTTTTACACTCAAATAGACCAATGTAGTGACAGGCCATTATAGAATGTGTCTACGAATCCCTTGTTAATCACAGCGTTCGCGAACCATCAGATGGGAAACGCTGAATTAAGAGTATATTTAAAGCCAAAAAATAAGCAAACACTCTTTATTAAGATTTAGCTCTAAATTTCATCGGAAAAATCAATGGAAGTCATTCTCGAAAAAAAGCTCATTCGAACGGAATGGAATTGTTGGCCTCGAAAGTCAGCAAAACTATTCTCTATTTCAACTATATCGATATTTATTATGAATTTAAGAAGAAAAAAAAATATGTTTTATGATCAAACAAAATATCTTCCGACCATTTCAACTACAAAGCTTTACAACTCTTTGAAATTAAGAATTAAAGATCAAGGATAATACAGTAAAACCCCGATTATCCGAGTTTCCGCTTTAACCGAGCTATCAAATATTTCTAGGATTTTTTTTTTTTTTTCGCAAACTAATCTTCGTTCGTCTAGTCATATGACCCCCTACCTGGAATCGGGGAATGGTTTCGACACCAACAATTCTGGGCTATCTTTAAAAAAATGCCGAAACATTGCTGCAGAAAAACGCCAAAGTAACGAAAAACAAGAAACAAGTAAGGACTTTTTTAAGTAAAAGAACTCTTTCAATATGAACTGCATGTGGTGTATCTGTATAACTTTTGTATTTGTTAATATATACATTTAAACCTTTTTATTTACAATTTTCGGTTATCCGAGTTAGTCTTGGTCCACATTAACTCGGATAATCGGGACTGTATTGTAATAATGATTATACTTTTGCATAATACTTTATTTAAAAGAGTATTCATCCAAACGTAATGGAAACTTTTCTGAAAAAGTTAAGTTTTTCATCTCTTGAGATAAGTAAAAATAAAAAACAGATTTTTTTTCCACCTCTGTATTTAAAGTTTAAAAAAAAAAAGAGGAATATATTATTTGTTGTGACGTCACTGCCGCCAATCACTTTCTAGACATCTGTTTCTAAATGAAAATTTGATTGACATTTTCCTAACCATTTCAAATTCAGCGAAGTAAAACTAAGCCAATGTCTTCACTTCGTCTTTCTTTGTCCTCCTTACAACCGCCATCGTATTCCCAATGCTGACCAAAAATAAAAGTAAAAAATAACAAAAAAAATAGAAAAAAATAAAATAATAATAATTATAAAAAATTACATAAATTAATAATAAATTTTCTTGAACTTGTGACCATCAAACCATAAATAAATTTTAATGAAAGAAATGATATGACTGGAAAAGTGAAGTAAATTAAACCAGAAGAATAAATAAAAGAAGAAAACAGATAAAAAAGGATATGTTGTATAATATAGCATGTCAGCACAGTGGTGTTTTTTGATAAACCATTCATAAAGCGAGCTGTTTAACCTCTGCTTTCATGGACGAAGCAGCCAATTGATAATGCGCTTTTTCTTCTTTTATGGCCGCTGGAAATAAATTGCCAATATGTTTTTTCCCCCTGATCTCTCCCCAGTGGAATTTATGTTTCCCTCCACTGGTTTCGGATGCCATAAAAAAAAAAGCCACCCTCAACAGCAGCCAAGTTTACTTTTCTCCGCGGGAAAGCAAAGCACGATTGAAACCAGGGAACCAATAGCGATTGACGGCGTTCCTTCGAGAGGGCGCCACGTGAACAGAACAACCGTTTCCAAACAAAAATGCATATATATATATATCTTTGCTTCGAAATTTTACGGATTTCAAAGTACATAAATATTAAGAAGAAATTGTAAGCACAGAAGGCAGATCCGTCATATCATTACAAAAAAATATGCTAGCAAATGTCTCAAATGATGTTTGGAGCAACTGCCATTCCTTTCGTTCACGACGTCTCGTTCGATTTCAAATATAATTAGCAGCCAAAACGAAACAAATCAAAATCGGTTGTGCGTTTGGAATTTATGTTTCAAATAAAGTCTTGTGTTTCACTGCTATTTATTTTTAGCTCTATTCCCATCGTATTTACTTGAATCTTTCATTCCAATTAGCATTTCTTGCTTATTTTACAATCCAAGTGCAGCTCATAAAACGTACTCAGTTCTTCTTATGTAGGTACTTTTTGATTTCAGCTAATTAATTGTGAATTGCTCAATGGATCTTCTTGAAACTTAACATGCACATTGCCTTGGCGATGCTAACGATGTAAACTATTTCATTTGAAAATATTAATCTCTGGTTCCTGACGAGAAAGTTGTGCTTCAAAGTGACAAAAATTCCTTTAGGAAAGGAATAGAACAACCAATTTCTATGGACCCTCGATATCACAATGACTCCAAGACTACTTATCTTAGAAAGATGAAACTTTAATGCTAAGTTTATCAAATGGAAGCTCCCTAACGATTTTAACTAGAATTAAACTAGTATTTAAAAAGACTCTGCAGTAAAAAAAAAAAATATTGTTTGTGAAAATGCTTTCCATGAAAGTATTTCAAAAGTTAGCACCAACTTTACTTTCCATGTTTTCATTACATTTGTCATTGAAAAGGATTTATCTGTTTGATTTTTATAATGTAAAACCGAGAAAAATGATTGTGAATGAAATTGATAATGATATCCTTTAGCTGACAATAACTTCTTTACATAATAACATACATAGGATCTGTTTCTGTCTAAATAAGAGATTAAATGAGTTGTCAGTTAATGGAATTACGGTGAACTGGTTTCTAAAGTGGCATCGAGCATTAATGGACTATGATTTTCATTCTGATGGAAAATATTTTGTAGCTTAATTTTTATAAAAAAAAATGGTAGAATCTTTTACATTTTAATTTTTTTTATATATTTTGGTCTCTCTTTGGAAATGGATCCGCTAAATATCCGGAACATGTAAGGATTTTTAAATTTTACCGTGATCTCCGTTTATTTCTTTTCGTATGGGTTTCTTCTATTATTTACGAAATGTTTAATACCAAATTAAAATAAATACACGATTTGTTCACATCAAATGCTTCCCATGTAAATAAACCAGTAGATGGTTGCCAAAGCGTCCGTGTAATGCAGCGGTGAATCTGATATTTAGGCTAATGAGAACGAGATGCGGTCGTTGTAGGACAGTGGTTTTTGTCACATGGATGGAAAACGATGCCACCAATGACCAGACACTGAGCCGAGACTAATAGATAACCCCGCCTCCGCTTTTCACACCATCCTCCTTCTAGATTGCATTCTTTTTCCTAATGATCGTCAGTGGAACTTAGAATTCACTCGTCTCCTACACAGTGAGCCCCTCTTTAAAGCCCGTCTCTTTTTAGTAAGGCTTTTCTATAACAACCAGAACATCTTTAAAAAAAAATGCTCCTTAAAACAAACATCTTCGTGTTTGAAAGGATTAAAGCAAAGAGCTGCAAAAGCCAAAAACAAGTTTTTTGCAGAATACGTCTTTTGAGTAATTCATTCAACAAAAAAGTTACAAGAGAGCATCGTAAGACAGTCATTTCACTTCGAATTCGTCTAAGAAACAATTTCAGACTCGTTATATTTTTAATTGTCTTCATATACATTTGATGTGCCATTTATATGTTTTTCTTACCTCTAACATACAGGGTGTTTCGAATTCCTATAACAAACTCCCAGGGCTTGTAGAGGGGACCGAGCAGATACCGTTTTCAATAGGAACCCATTTCCGGAAACGCAGTGCGCCACAAGCCAACCAAAATCAATTAGCACTTGCCGTCCGAAATCATCTCGATCATTCGGGAGAAGATGGATAGGCCACGGTGGCCCAATTGCTTGGCCTCCACGGTCGCCGGATTTAACTCCACTTGTCGTTTTCCTGTGGGGTCACATACAGAGTAGTATTTATGAGACCCCTGTAGAGTCGGAGGAGATCTGCTTGCACGATTCCTCACCGGAATCTATCCTTTCAATAGAGAAATCTTTCAAGATGGCGATATCATGCCATCGAATGTCACTAAACGCCCTTCGATTCAGCAATTAGCTGAGCTACTACCAGTTCCTCAGCTGCAAATGACGCAAGCCAGACTTCTCCTCAGCCAGAACGACAACTACTCATACACCAGAAGACGCTTTTGGACTTGCCATCTACTTCTTCACAAGTTCAATTTTCCCGGTAGATGTGCAGCCATTTCCACATGCAGGACCTCGTAACAGCCAATGGCAGGAGAGGCAGAAAGAGAAGAAAAGCTGCAATGTTAACTGACAGTCCTGAGCGAAATGCACTCACAGGAGAGCAGAGAAGCACAAGAATAAAACCCTAAATGTTGACCGTGTTAAAAGGAAGTTGACTTTTGGCCAAAAAAAAAAGGGAAGAAATGCAGTGCAAAGGTTGCAAAAAAGTCCACACCTCTCAGATAAAGACGATTGCATATGCCTTGTGTATTGTGACACCTACAGAAACAAAGGAAAAGTCTTTGCAGTGCCACGAATGCAAGCAGTAGGCCTGCATAGCAAACCCCTAGAAAGTTATGTTCATTTGCCAGAAATGCGAGAGTGAGATGAATGACAGTAGGCCTGCATCCGATATCAGTGATGACCTTAAGGACTTAGTGGTTTAAATGATCGGAAATTAATTTTTTGTCTGTTTTACAATAACAATGATTGCGACAGCTTATGCTTAGGGAGCCTATCTGTCCTTGTACAAGTTTGTTACAACTTTACCCAAGCATGGGTAGATTGTAACACTCACAAAGCTTTAGTTTTTGCTTTTTAGGTTATTAACGGCTATTGTTGAAAATGTGATTCTGTGCCTCTGTAAAACTAATGATGGGCCTATTAAACCTTCTATTTAATCAGTGAGAACGAGTAGGATGAAAACAATGGAAAATTATCCTCACCTATAAAAATGTTTCTTCAATTTTTTAATTGTAATATTTTTTCTTTATTTTTTTTTATGTAAAATCCCTTCCCTTTAAAATACAAATGTGGCCACACTTTTCAGTTATTGCTTTTATTTTATAAAACAGTCATTTTATTAGTATTATTTTATAAATTAAGTATTTTGCTGCGCCGCTCCGTCCATTTTGTATATGACCTTGCGTTATCAATCGGCAGCGGGAGATCAGTGACGTCATGCGTGGCTCACAAAAAAGGTGATGACGTCACATCACTATTCCTTGTAACTTGAGCATCTTTTTTTACACCCTTCCAGTGCCTATCGGCAGCTTAAAATGTGGTATACAATAACTACTTGAGGTCCTGAATAAATGATAAAAATTTCAAGGGAGGTTTCGATCTGTCAAACCTAACCATTCCCTTGTCGGAAGGGATTGAAAATTTTTCTTTTCTTTGCAATTACAGTGAAGTCTCACTTATACGAAACATTCAGTTATACGAAGAATTTCTCATTTCCCGGCGAAACCCCCATAGTCCTACACAGGGCCGTCGCGGCAACGGCAAAAAAGGAGATTCCGTTTTTTTTTTGGTTGTTGAATTGGAGATTGAGGGGGCGCCTGATGAAATCTTGCCCAGGGCGCCGCGGCAACGGCAACAGGAGATTCCGTTTTTTTTTTGGGTTGTTGAATTGAAGATTCAGGGGGCGCCTGACGAAATCTTGCCCCGGGCGCCAACAAACCATGCGACCGCCCTGGTCCTATATGTAATTCACTTATACGAATAATTTTTGGTTCCCCCTCATATTCGTATAAGTGAACTTCACTGTATATAAAATCTCAAAGACGATAAAACATTAAATGTAAATTTTTACTTGTGTCTAATTATAAGTTATAAAACATTCTTTTGGAATTATCTAACTAGGCTTATGTGATTCTACGTATTTGTAGAAGTCATTAATGCAATGACTAATCATCCATATATGTCAGAAATACATGTTTCTTGGCTCATTCATAAAATGACTTCGTCAAGGCAAAGTTGATATGTTTAAAAAGCAAACTTATTCTTTCAAAAGAACCTAGCACTTAGTCTGATGCTGGGGGGCTCGTCATCTAATCTAGAACTTGCAGGGCCTCCCCATAACTGCTATCGGGCCCGAGCTCATATGTAGGAGACCTAATGCATCTTGGTTGTATTTTCTGGATTTTAAAATCTTCGTTTTAAAATGCTACTGAAATCCTGATAATTTTCAATTACCAGATTTTTCTGGTTGGAAAGATTCAGTAAGAAACAAAATTTGTAAATAATAACGTTTTTAAATAAGATGTCTCCATTTGGCAGAAACTGGTATTCTTAATATATAAAGTTACATGACTGCAGTGAATCAATTTTAGAGGAAAGGCAAAAATATTAATTTATCAATTTCTGAAACAAATTACAAAGTGCACATGGTTTGGCAACTATCAAGAAATGATCAATAAGATAGTAATTTCCCGGAGAAAAAATGTAATAACACAGTGCTGTGTCTATTATTACTCTTCTCGATGGTTTATCAAAATAATTTTGATAAAAGAAAGTTAAATAATGCAACAGAGGCTATTGAGTTCACTATTCGATCACAGTAATAATAATTGTAGGTATCTGAATCAAGTCTAATTGTCTTTTAGAAAATATGGATTTAGGATAAAAAATATCGATTGTAAAAGGCGGACAAAAAACGCCTGACCCTATTTCACAGACAGTTTTTATAGAAACGGAAATATTTTTAATCTGAAGGATTTGAAATTGGACTTGAACGAAAGCAGTTCAAAAATTCAAAACAATTAAGAAGCTGATACAGAATCATTTTGGCAGCCATTTGAGTAGCAACACAAAATTTTGGGACTCAAAGAGGACCCAGGGTATTTGAAATACACTGACGATTCAACTGGAACGAAATTAAGAATAAAGAATTGCTTATTATAATCACTTTTATTTTTTATGAAGAATATTTTTTTAAATAATAATAATAGACTAATAATGATATTCGAAAGATAACTGAAATCTCATGTTTTTGAGTTTTTCAGGATTTAAAAGTGGTTGGTCATTGTTAATTTTCAAAAGTTTGTATGTTTTAGTACATTGTCAGCAAATTAATTGTGCACACGTTTATATTAAGTATTATTTACTTATTTCTAGCATCGGACAACGAAAACGCTGAATTTTCTACACCACAAACGGAAACAATACAGACATAATTTTGGTGATAAAAGTGTTTATAAACAGAACAGAATGGATAATGCAGAATCAATATTTAGACATAGAGAAATTACTTGAAAGGTGCCAATTATCACAGTCTAATTAAAATTTAGATTATTTGTATTTTAAGAAAACAAACAGATCCATTTTATATGGAGAATAAGCAGCTGATTTACAAATACTGTCAGCAGTAAAAGTAAACAAATTAAGCATAAAGAGATAGCATATCACTGAATACGACTTTCCATCCGGCAATTACAGATACGGTCACAGATAGACAATTATATATAGCCTATATTCTGACAGCCGTGCTGGCGTGGTCGTGCGGTCTCGGCAGCGGTCTGCCCTGGCGGCCAGTGCGCCAGTACCTGGGTTCGAATCCCGGCAGTGGCATGGCTGTTTCAATTTCCTTTCCTGTGTTGCCCAGCCTCTTCTTCACTTTCTCTTCGGTCTGACGTCATTCCTTAATGGCGTCCTGGGGAAGGCCATGGGAAACCACCCCAGTATCTTTCCCTTGAAATTCTCGGGAATCTGCTAGGGGTTCGCCATCTTGGGAACACTAGCGCTCTCTGGAACACGGCTGCTTCGGATACGAAGCGCGCACTTCGGTGCGTACCGGCATCACACACATATTCTGACAAATACTGTTTCGCTGAATAAGGTTGATTGATAAATCCAAGAATAGTTTAAAATATGATATCACAACAGGATTTTTAACAAACTATTAAATTAACTAAAAATTCATAAATTCATAAATAAATTCATTCAATGGTTTACGATAACTGATATTTTGGAAATCATTTTGTAAACACGTAACAAAGACGGAGTCTCAAGCAATGGGATGAGTACAATATAAATATATTACAATGAGTACAATATATTGTACTCATCCCATTGCTTGAGACTCCGTCTTTCCCTTTCAGCTAATGGAATCTACCATGCGCTCATTGGCTGTCTTGTTAATTCTTTTATGTTTAAATTGATTCTTTCTATTCCTTTGTTGTTCTGTAGTCTGAGAAAGAGAGCCGTTTACTTCGGGCTTCTCGAAACATGTCATTTTTTTTAAATGTTTGTTTTATATGTATTGTGCTGTTTTGATCGCATTCCTTTCTTCCTTTAGCGAATTCGACCAACTAGGGACCAATGAACTAGCTCAACCTGACAACGTTAGGGCGAAGTTAGTGAAAGTCAAGAAGGGGGACTAGATTCACATCCCGTCCAGAATAACCCTGAGATAGTAAGTTCCAGGGAGAAACGGACGAAACACAGAAGAAGAAACAGCCATGTCAACACCGGGATTCGAACCCAGGTTCCGACACATCGGCCACACGTCAGACCGCGTCTAGACCGCTCGGCCAGGCCGGAACGGCTTTTGATTGCATTATTATTGTTATTTGCCGCACGTTAATTATCTTCACATAATAAAGGATTATCTTCACATAATAAAGGATTTTAAGAAACAGTTCTTGTAAGTATAGGTTTTTCGTATTTTTAAAACTCATTAATCTGTTTTGTAATTTAAAATAAAATTTCGAAACTGAGTCAAAAATGGCAAAGTGAAGACTGTAAAAGAGACCAACTGTTAATAGTTTAAATAAGTTCTTTGAATTTTTCGATATTAAAACGGGATTAAAATTTTAATGTTGGATCACAATACACTGTTTCTGTACAACCTCTGAGTAACGACAGCATTTTTTCCTCATGATTTGTTGGTCAGTGCTGCTACTAAGGCGACAAATATTCCGGTTCTTCCCCTCGAACAAGAACAGATGAGAGAAAAAGAAAAACCAGGATGACAGAAATAGTTCCTCAAGACTCCAATGTCTTCATTCGAAATTAACTAAGTATTAAACTAGAAACTTAACAGACGACAAAACTCATGTTTTATTTAATTACGTAAGTTACGATAGCTACGAGAACGAACTGAAAGGATACTAAGGTTTTACAACCATAAAAATTCCCTCAATTTATTTTTTTAATTACGGCCAACGAACTGTATACTACAAAATATATTTAAATAATATAAAGAAATACTTTACAATGTACATAACTCTACAAGACTGCAATGACTTTTTATCACTGGAATTAATTCTCTATGGATGCAGATGCTGCAATGAAGTCATCAACGATGCTGGAGGCACAAAGAAAAAACCTCATCAGTTTCCTGTTTTATAAGAACTACATTAAGAAACTTAAGTTAAAGCGGGAAGAAAAAAATAATCATACAACTCGGGTTTTTTTTTTTCTTTATAGAAAATTCATAAAAAAAAAAAAAAAAATCTTTCGTAGACCAAGTCCCTAAACAGACACAGAAAATTAACATTGGATTAACATGATTCAAATTAATATTTGAAGATTTAATCAATTTTCAACAATCAGGAAAATTGCTTGTTTTTGAAGGTTATTATAATTCATAATTATTTTTTTTAAATGTATTGCTATTAAGTCTTCAAATAAATAAATTCAAATAAAAGTACCATTATATGGAAAGAGGCTTTAAGTTCATGAGGGAACTTCTTGTTTGAATTTCAATTCTTCTTCACCATGAGTTGTACTTATTTCTCTTCTATTGGTTTATAAAAACATGAATATTCTTTATGAACCAATTTAAAGAAAAATAAATAAAAGAAAATTACTTTTAAATGTGATTAAATGAATCTGAAGTCAATGAAGCGTCTCTCAATTGTGTTACTGACATAAAAAGCAGTGCTCTTTGTAATTTAATTTATATTTTAATTGCTACCGTCTACACCCACATCTCACCCCCCCACAAAAAAAAAAACATAATAAAAACAATACACATGAAGATTCCATTACAGACTTCTGATTGCGAAAAGGCCAACGGAACGTCATCATTGGCCAAAATCTAAGAGGAAGATTTGAAATAATAACAAAAAAAAACCTTCTTAACGGTCCGTCCCAGTCTCTTCCCGATGACAACTCAAAGTGCGAATCCTAACTTTAGCTTTGTGCCTTGCGATTGATATTTTT
>JAFIDM010000004.1:66218493-66236963 GCA_023159025.1 Thereuonema tuberculata
CGGTCCGTCCCAGTCTCTTCCCGATGACAACTCGAAGTGCGAATCCTGACTTTAGCTTTGTGCCTTTCGATTGATATTTTTCTTAATTTAGTAATTATTTCCAGAGAAATTCATTGTTTATCAGTGAGAATTCATTTCTAATGATTTTGCTCATCTTCATCAACAAAATTCTTGACAACATAGATCATCTCTTGTACATCAATATCACTGAGAAGATCTTTTAAAAAGATCCATTCCAAGATCAAAAGTTATTTACGGAACACTCAGACACACTGATTTTTTTAAGCCTAACTTACCTCAGAAAAGTGAGCTTCAATAGATCTTATTTTTCCTCAAATAAATGAACGACCTTCAAAAAAACACTTTTTAGAGTGAAACTGCAGTGGATAACTTCAGCCTGGTTTCTCACACTTTCATTTAATATTCAAGTCAATTTAACCCAAATCCTTCGTCTCAAAAAACAAAACAAAACTTAGACTATGTTTTTTAAATACTGGTTGATCAGCTGGTTAGAGAAAGAGTATCTTTAGCCATGGATTTTTCTTTACTCTAGAGAAAGCTGGATATCAGATGATGAATGGCTATAATCTACAATTGTAAATCTTTTTAAACTATTTCGTATATTTATAAAGAAATCTTAAAAATCAGCTACTATATTTTTAATATGCTTTTAAGTTGTCAGTATTTCTTTTATTTATATTCTACATCTATGTTTATTAATTCTTATCTGTTTACTATTATTTAATTAGAAGAAATTCTCCTGTGTTCGAAATGGACGATCCCTCCGAGCGAAGCAGGAAGTTGTTGGTCGTCCCCTTGGGCCACGTGCATTGCACTGTCAGAAGACACTCCACAGCAACCAAAGCAAAACATAACCCCTCCCTCCCTCCCTCCCTCCCTATTTATTTATTAAATAAAAGAGGGCATTAATGGAAGAAAACCACAAACCCCTTGGAATTCTCCTATTTCGTCTACTCGTAATTCCAATGTTTACATTCCAAAGCAAAACTGTTTTTCGTTGAAGTACTTGATTAGTTTTACACTCAGATATTTGTTCTCTCGGCGCGTTTCAAGAGAGAAAAAAAAATATCAATCATGTTTTTTAGTCTCGCTTTCAAATCTGCTTTAATAAATGTTAGCGACAGTGAAAGGACCTTGTTGAGATTCAAAAGTTTATTCACCATTTTTTTTTTCTTTCTTTCCAAAATCCGCTTTCGTAAAAAAAAAAAAAAAAATTACTACAAAAGAAAATCATTACAGTAAAACCCCGATTATCCGAGTTTCCGCTTTAACCGAGCTATCAAATATTTCTAGGATTTTTTTTTTTTTTTTGGTTCTACATTTTCCATTATTACAGATGAAATGATCGTCAATAAGGAAAATGAATCTAGCGATGATGATGAAGACAGTGACGATGAAAATCAACATATGAAAATCTCCCATACAGATGGACTAAAAGCTATCGAAAGTGCTGTGTAGAACAAACAAAAAGAAACCATACCAGCAATCCTGTTATCCTTAAAAAAAAAATGGCGAAACATAGCTGCAGAAAAACGCCAAAGTAACGTAAAATAAAAAAAAAACAATTAAGGACTTTTTTTAAGTAAAAGGACTTTTTAATTATCGTAACAATATGAATTGCATGTGGTGTATCTGTATAACTTTTGTATTTGTTAAAATATACATTTAAACCTACACGATTTATTTTATTTACATTTTCGCTTTAACCGAGTTTTTTGGTTATCCGAGTTAGTCTTGGTCCACATTAACTCGGATAATCGGGGTTCTACTGTATTTATTACAGGTAATAGTAGGCCTACAGGAGGGAAGAATTACAAAAAAAGAAGTCAAACTAAAAGAGTCGGAAAGAACTCCTCTGATTTGTTTGATTTGCAGTTTTTCATCAAACATAATGAATTCCGGATGAAATAAATGGAGGATGAGAAAAAAGAAAATTAAGAACGGTGCTTCCCCTTAATCTAAGTCAATATCTATTCGTTGGTCTTCCATTCTAACTATCTGTTCTGACCGTTTTCAGCAGCAGGTATCTGCTTCCATTGTAACCCTATCTCTTCTCCTCATTATCTTTCTTAAATCTTATATATACATATAAAAATCAAAGTTTGTATGTTCTCTACACAATTTTACAACGAAACCATATTTTGCATAGACACTCTACTACCCTGCCGAAAATATAGATACCTTGAAACTCGGTTATCTACCCACAAGGGAGTGAAAAGATGTAAAATCTCTGAAATAGCGCTACGTAATGGACCTGGTGGCGATAATGGGAACTACACAAATATTTTTCTGCAACAAACGGAACAATATTGGGGAAGGTTTGATGTGATAGGGTTGTGGAGAAGAGGAGAACCAAGACTCTCTTCCCCGGGCAACGCCGGTTACTTTAAGCTAGTACTTCATATAGAAGCTGTTATTCTACTCATATGTCTATCTAACATATTCCACGTCTTTGCGCCAAATAAGAATATTGGTAAGGAAACACTTTTATAGATTTGAATTTTAGTTTTTATTACTTACTTTTTTTTTCGTATTATAAAATACAAACAGTAATAAAAGTGATTTGCTTTTCTAATACGATTGTTTATCTTTTTTTTCATCTAGTTTTCCATTTTTATGGAATGGAAAATACTGTTCCTAAGTATTCGAAACTTTCTTACTTGTTCCAATTTATTTTCCTTCCATCTGACATTAATTTCTTCTTTTCATGACTTGACTCAGCATTTCCAATCTTTTACTGCGTTTTGGAGATCCGTGAAACTACAACTTATTATGATCATCAGCAAACACCAGTGATTCTACAAACACTGGTCTAAGTTTCCAATTTTCCACTTTATATTTCCTTGTTCTTCTTTTACAATAGTCAACTATCTGATCCATACACATACAAATAGTAAAGGACTAAGATTATCTTCTAGGTTTCCTCTCTGTTGGATTTATCGATTGTTGTTCTCAATGGGATCCTATGTCTAACGGGATGTCCGAAATGCAGCTTCTTCTTCTTCTTCTTCTTCTAATTTTCCTTCTTTTTAATTTTTGTTTTCTAATATTCTTGAGTACAATGTGAAACTACCGATGATAAACAGATATTTTTATTGTTCTCACCCTTTACGCTACTTCCTTTCTTGTAGATGGATATTATAATATTTTGTTTTCAATCTTTTGAGCTTGCAGGAAGATCTTCCTCAACCATTCCTTCATCTCATTTCACCGTATTTTATCATTTCCAGTGACTTACTTTTCTTAATTTCTTTCTGACGATGGCTATTTTTATTTATTTCTTCCAAAGTATTGTATTTATCGTTTATTACTTCTGCTTCATCCTCTTTCTCATCAATTTGTTTCTAAATAATATTTTCATAATAACCTTTCCAAGTAATTAGCATATTAGTCGTCTCTGTGACGACAACTGACTTGTCTTTATTTTGTATAGTATATTCTTTCCCCTTTTCCCTCTTAATCCTTTAATTAATCTCCAGAATTTTCTTTTCTTTGATTCTTATTTGCTTCCAACGTTTGTTCTTTTGGCTTCATTTCTTACTTCCACATAAGCCTGTTAAGTCTTCTCTTTTCTTCTCTTGGAAGAATTTCTTCCAAGCATTTTTCTTCCGTTTATCTTACTTTTAACATTTTCATTCCATCACTTAATATGCTTAGTTTTCAAACCAGCAGATTTCATCCATTGTATTAACTATTACATCTATTTTTTTATTTCTATTTCTTTTATCCTCTAGCTGTTCGTAAAGATGTTCATTTTCTTATGTAAATCTCTCCTCAATCTTTATATTTACATTGATCTCTTTACTCAGGGTTTTTCAGTTCTTCTAGCTTCATTCACTTTTTTATTTTAGCTTTTTTTTTTATATTTTAAATCCTATTTTCATAACTAACAATTTATGTTCTGTATTTAATTAGGAAGGTTTTAACATCAAGAACTGCATATCTAACTGCTTGTATATCTACTCAAATATATACTCTCTCTGTAGTCTCAAATGTAATTTGGCGTATATTTTTATGTGGGGGGAAAAACTGGTTTCCAAATAATACTAGAGATGCACAATTCTTCTTCCATTTCTTCTGCTCTATCTTTTTTCCAAACATCCAAATCTTGTAGTTTTATCTTTTCCGATTCTTGAATTCCAATTCCCCATAATTATCACCTCTTCTGTCTCATTTCTGACCACAGAGTTCCTGTAGTTCATTACGAAAAAATAAAAAAAAATTCTTTCTAATATTATACTTATCTTCTGAAGCTGCAAATATTTGTAAAAGGGTATTTTCTCATTTATATTCATATCCAATCTTACAATTCATGGCTTCCAAGAATATCACTTATTCTAATTCTCTATCAACTCCAGAGAATTTCAGTTCTAACTTTATAAAGTTGGAGATCTCTATTTCCTTTCCTTTTTAGGCTTCTGAAAGACGCCTTATATCCCCGGTTTGTCTATCTGTGGACACATATCCCACAATGCTTCGCAACGGCTTCTGTTAGCTCAGTTGTAGGTGGCCTGTTAGCTCAGTTGGTTAGAGCGTCGTGCTAATAACGCGAAGGTCGTGGGTTCGATCCCCTCATCAACTTAAGTTTGTTTTGTTTTTTTAAATCATTATTAGTCATTCAGTGTATTAACAAGGTTTGAGTTAAGAATGACGATTATTTCATATAAATAGGGCTGGGTAAGATAGCATGGGGTCGCAAACCGACTCGCGAGAGCATTTTCTAGACCACCCCGGCGCAGTCTATTCTAAAGTAAAGGTGACACAGAAGCCGTTGCGAAGCACTGTAATTGATTTACTAATCACTTTCCATACCTTGTTATTTCTTTAATTCCTAAAATGGGAATTTTATTTCTCCATCTCTTCTCCATCTCGTTCGAGAAATTCCATTTCTATCTTCATATCCCTTTTCATGCAATCCGTCTACTATTTAAATCACTGTATCACTCTTCAATGTCCTCTGGATCCTTTAGAAATCCACCATTGGCCCTGCGATGACTTCACCAGAGTCCCTGCTGGATTAAAGTTCCATATTTCTCCTCTCTTGTTTAATCAGATATTAATAAAATTTGATGTCATTCATTCTAATTCCATGAAATATTCTAGTACAGTATTTGAATACATTTTTCTGTTTATCTGGGCTGTTTTCTTTATCTGTTTAAAACCACGCACCCCTCGGAATTATCAACTTTACTTGAAGTCCAACAGAAACAAAAAAGGAAAAAATATCATAACCTAGAAGAAATGATTTCAAAATTGACATTAAGTTTCAAGGATGTTAATGATTACTTTCAAATAAAAAATTGATATTTATATACAATATCTAAGTCGTGTTTTCTTTTGAGTTTCCAATTGTTAAAAACTTGGATTGATTTTTGTTATTAATTCTTGAAGAATTGAAGCAATTGATTGTAACAATCTATCAAATGGATTAATACTCAAAAGATTAGGGTTCAATTTTTACAGCATTAAAAAACTAAAGTTACCAAGAGGAAATCAAATATGATGGTAAACTACAATAAAAGACAAGCCTGCTTTCTTAAAATATTACTTTTAAATATTGTTTTTTCTTTGTTTGTGTTTTTTTGTAGAAAAGTAAGATACTCATTCAATCATCCTTGTAGGGATCCTGCGAATAACCGTTCCATGGATCTTCCTCTAACTTGCTCTCTGTACGAGCTCTATTGGAAATCTTATCCAAATGGGTGTTTGTCGAAAAATTAGTGCGAGAAGACGACAAAGATTCCCAAAGATAATCATTGGAATCGAAACAATGGCTTTCTATTTGATTTCTGTTAATATCTCATTCTATTAAATAATTAATATTAAGGTCTTAATCCATTTCGTGTAATTTGATGCGATTAAATTTCATCTAATTTAGACAATTAACTAATGAGGATTCTTTTCTTCAGAAAATAAAAAGTTTCTTCTGTTTCTATTCAGTTCGTAATTTACTTGGAATTCCTATGTAGGCTGTTGCCGTGCCGGCGTGGTCTAGTGGTTAGAGGTGGTCTTTCATGAGGCTGATGCGTCGGCACGTGGGTTCAATCCCGGCGTCAGCTTGGATGTTACTTTCTTCCCTCTATTAGTCTTCTCTTTCTCTTCCGTTGTCTATGGCATTGAAGGATGTGAAAAATTACAGAATTGAAAAACGATTCACTTCACAATTTCTGACCATTGTAGGATGAAAGGGGGTGGTCCTACTCCGAATAAAAATAAAAGAATCTATGTAGGCTTTTCATTTTTTGTCGTTTTCATTATTTAAAAAAAGAAAGATAACAAAGGAATTTTAAGAAATAATATTTTGTTAAATTAAAATATCTATCGAACACAAAACAAAAAACATCATCACTTGAACTTCAGAGATCAAAGTCAGAGATCTTCGAGATTTTTAAGATAGAATAATAGTACGTATCCGTTACAATAATTCCCTATCAGTACAATTAACCGAATTAGCAGTTGATTCAGTTAATGATTTATTTTCATTTACGAATCTGTTGCAATCCACATTGTTGAAGCGGCAACGGAATATTTCTGTATTTGGATCTTAGGCTAAAGAACAATAGATTCCCAGTATATTTTCTGCAGTTTACTCTTTTACTTGTAACTTTCAGTGATGTATTCATCGAGAAGATTAACATACATCTGTCTGTCAAGGAGACCAATTATTAAGTGATTAGCCTTGATCTATTTCTGATTGACTGTTTTGAAATGATTTATATCAACCAATTAAATCTGTTAACAAAAAGAGAAAAGAAAACCCCCGAATAATCGAAATTGCCTTTCCGATTCAATTATGGGAAGGAATTGGGAACGGCCGTTTCGTCCTTCAACGGACTCATCAGCCCAATCCCGCCTCCCCGATAAAAGATTCGGAAAGGCAAGATCTTATTAGCGAAGGTCCTCTCCAAGCTGGCCGTTCTTGTTTTCTTTTCTATTTTTGTTAATCAATTCTCTCGGCACGTTAAATCTTTACCAATTATTTAATTAAATTTGTTGGCGTATAAAAGAGTTTATTTTGGACGAAGGGGTGGGAGGCAGGCGAAGGCAACCGACCGTCCAACCAAAGAAAAAAAAAGTTGTTATATCTACGTTTTTGAAGGAACAGAAGGTCACCGCCCTCCTCTCACATTACGTACATTCTTCTTCTTCTTCTTGTTTGGTCTTACAGCCCCATTTGGGCCTTCTTCAGAGCTCTCTTCCATCTTTCTCTGTTTTCCGCCTTTTTTTTCCAATTTGTAATTCCGAATTCCTTTATACCATTCCTTACACTGTCCATCCATCTTAATTTCGGTCTTCCTCTAGTCCTTTTACCCTCTGGCTTTCCATTGTAAACTTTCTTAACTTTCATATTGTTGTTCATTCTTATCACATGTCCTAACCATCTCAACCTTATTAATTTAACATGTGTCTCCATATTTATTACTTTATTTTTACATTATTTATTACATTTATTACATTACGTACATTGCTAAATTTCTTTTGTAGATGTTGAATATAAATAACATTTAGAAAATTTTTTAAATCTTTCAACTGCTCATATAAATCTTAAAATAAAACAGTGTGAATTCCCATCGGCTGTGATGATGAGGAAGGCTTCTTTTTCCGTGCACGTGTTTTGTGGCTTCCTAGGGGACAATTAACACACTCCTCTTGTTCGCTATAGTTCTAGCGAAGCAGCTGGTCTGCATGGAGTAGCGCTAAAAGGGGCGTGTGACGATGAATGGACGCTGTGTGGAGCTGCTTCTTCGGGCAGAATAAAAGCCAGATGCGTCAGTCACAACCCATTAGTTCTGCAGATGAATCTCACTCAAATACAGACGGAATCCTGAATTATGGTTTGCGAACACGAACACATCAAAAACCAACAACATTTACCCTATGAGATACGAAGGGTTAAGTAATTAAATCATCTTAATAAGCTTCAAAGTGAAGAAAACTCCCATTTGTAATTTCAATCTCAGTTAATGTACGACTAAATTTTTCTTAGATGCCAAATAATTCAGAGATTTGATGCCTAACTAAGAATACTTTCCTTTTTCTTTTTGTTTTCTTTTTACTAAATTTCTTCACCGTTAATGACAAACAGTGAAAATCACATGGTATTCGCTGACCAATGAGATAAATACTTTAAAGTGACTTAGTTTCTTAGTATCACGGTGAGAAAAAGATATGTTGTTTGAAATTAAATTCAAACAACAAAAACACTGAGTCAGACCGATAGAAAAGAAACGAAATGCAGTAAAGGAGATGTGGGAAATCTATGAATTAACAAAAATTCTTTACTTCGAAGGGAGAAAAAGATCAAAGAAAATCCACATTAGTTGAAAATCCACATAATCCTTAGTATTATCTCCATCCTGAGGAACATCAATTCCATTAGACTCGTGAAGATAACCATAAAAAAGCACATCTCAAATCAAAATTCTTCCGTTCCAAAGCCTTTATAAATTAATGGCTTTAATTGCGAAAGAACATATCCAAGGTCAATTGCTGTGATATTTGTAAAAGCAGCTAAAGCTGTTGATAACAATCCAAGTCTCCCACGTCTCATAGTAATAAAAGTAAGAGATCATTTGATTCTTAATGATCTTAGGCATTACTCTCAAGAAGAAAACGAGGATCATTACATATTTCACTAATTCAAACACTGGAAAAGAATGTCAACAATTAGCGCAGCAATATTGTGGAATGCTTCAAAGAACTACCCGCTGGCTGTATGGGGAGAGTTCGGAAGTTTCTTTTCATAATATCTTGATTCCATCGTATGTCTTCCAAAGGATCTGACTCTAAATCTACAGATATGCGATGAACAATCTCTAAAACTCATCAGGAATAAATTCCTACTGAAGCTCAATTCAGCAGAGAATTCATTGCAGCCATGAACTAAATGACAAAGCTTAGGAACAACTGATATCAACAGAAGCAAAGTTTTTAAATAGTTTCAGCATCGTCTTAGAAATCTCCTGTTTTAATGTCAAAGTAACTTTCGTGAAAAATCCTACTTCACCGTTGTTGTTATTAGGGAAATTATGGTTGAATATTCAAAATGGCTGCCTTTGACAACAGATTGATGTCAATTAAAAAATTATAAATTTGCTCATTAATAAAAGAGTATTATAATTATTATTTTTATGCCTTATTTTTAACAACAATAATTGTGTTAATAATATTCATTAATAATAATTTTTTTAAAGAAATAGAAAACTCAAATCTCAGCTGCAAATAAAGCAAACCAATTTCCATCAATAAAAAATAAAAAAATAAATTAATTATGTCAAAGGATTTTTTTTTTTTAAATAGAAAGGTAAAATGACACATCCTCTTCATAAATGTGCAAATTTAATTTCAGGAAAATTGCTTCACTGGTTCATAAGTCATTGGAGAGGATAAACAGAAACGTTGATCTTAAAACCTTTTCACCATTATGTAAGTGATCTTATGTAGGAGGAAAGAACTTAATAGTCCTTCAATTCTGAAATTATCTTCCATCGTGTTAAAACAGGATTTGAATGTTCTCTCTCTCTCTACGAGCGGAATCTCCACAGACAAGGAATATCAATTGTTCTTGTCAATCTTTAGTCATCTATTGCAGAACAGCCTCAATATTATTACAATCAATGTAATTATTTAATCAATCAATGCTCATGTCCAAATAAAGTCAATATTTTTCTTTGTGGCGTCAATCTTAATAAAACTTTGACTTTTTGACAATTGTATTCAATAAAGAAAAAACAATGAAGGCAATAAAAAGAAAAAAAAACACTAAATCAAGAAAAGCAATTTCTTCTGATTATAAGTAAGAGTTCTTGAGAACGACAAAGATCTCTTTGGCAAATACTTCTTGACCTTGTTGTACCAGTGTCAGGGTTGAAATCGAAGCTGACGATCAACTGTACTTAATCTATTCCGACAAGAAACACAGTCAGTGTAAATAAAGAACAAGGGAACAAAAAAAGGAACCAGCCAAAGGCGCTTTAATAAAAAGACCACGAATTCGATCAACACTTGAAAAGCTAGTTAATTGAAGATGGAATGACGTCAAAGCTAAGCAGGATGTCAATCTCCGCCAGTAATTGATCGTCAAAAGCTTCCTTATCTAATAAATTCATCACAACTTTTGAACTATTAATTTTCACTTTCCCTCTACTGCATTTCTAAAAAAAAACTTTTCGATATATCTCAGACGATTTTTTTTTTTTTATTAATAACAAATAAGATGAGTTTTATAAATATCTTTTAATGTTTACAAAATATTTTAAAGGTCATTTTTATCCTTTTTTCCTAAGTAAAATGAGATTTACAAAGTCAGTCTGTCTGTTGTGTCTTTAACTAACACTTTGTAACTTTTGAATGCTAAACGGATCTTTCTGAAGCTTGGCTCGTAAATTTTACAGACAAAATACGACCTAACTTTTGAATTGAAAAGGGTTTTCTATTTTGGTTCCTGTGTAGAAATTTGAGAAGAAAATTCCATGCAAACCGTTGTAGGCGAATCAACGAATTTCTATGTCTTATAATGAATATGGATCCGTTTTTACTCCTCGTGCGCATCCTTTAGTCAAATATCTTTCTTGCTGTTGTGCCCCAAAACCCAACTAAAAACCAACCAGGAAATTAAAAGTTTTTACTTATTATCAATTTATTATTAACAAAGCTTGAAGACACTGTTTGAATAAATACTAATTTGCCTTTGTATTGTTACTTAATGTACATTACATTAAATTAATAATAATAATAATATATAAAATAAAAACCGCAGTTTATTACGGTATTAAATTTGAATATTTTGCAATTATACTTTACTTAAGTAGTTGAAGGAGAAAATTTCTCTTTTTGAATAAGAATTAACAGCTTTCTAATCCAAGATATTTATTAAGATATCTATAGTTTAAGATAAAAAAAGGTTGTAGATTTGAATTTTCTTCTTAAATAGTTTTCATTTAAAAAAAAAAAAAGAGGAAAGTTTTAAAACACATTTCAAATAATCTAAAACACTCTAAATATCTCGAACAGAAACAAGAATAATAATAATCAAAAATATTAAAGTAAATGTTAATCTGAACTGATGAAGTAATTATCAACTCTTGTTCCATAATTACTTGGTTTCGTGTGTGATTGTTTCAATGGCGTCGAGAGAATCAATTAATTGGCGAGATTTGATTTCATGCCTAATTAAAATAATAGGCGCTGTTCCAGCAAACTCAGTAAATTGGTTGGCGTTTGTTATTTAAATCGAAGGAGGGGGTGTTAATTCATTTAGGAAAGAGGATCCCGTCTCGTCTTTAGGGGCCAAATGCATCCATTGACAGACAGGATATACACTTCCTGGGCAGTTGTCAAACCCAGAAGAGGTAGGAATCTATGGTAGTTGCACACCCTTCCCCATTTCCCCCTTGTCACGTGACCATCCTTTCGTCCGCCCTCTCGGGGTTTTTTTTTCCTGATTTCGAGTAAAGGGAGTCTCTTTTTCTATTTATGTCGACTTATTAGAATTGAAATATAACAACAAAAGACAGCGCCATTTTTCTGCTTTTATTCTTTTTAATAATAAAGATCTTCAATATTCCTAAAAGAAAAGAAAAGAATTAAGTCTGAGTTGTTTTCTTTTGTGGGATGTCAATGAATATGCGTTGAATAATCCATTCAATAACTAAGGATCAAATTCTCAGAAATAATTATAAATAATTATGATAACAAACAGTCTTATAAATTATCATAGTTTTATTTTCAGAATTGTATTTTAAAAGTTATAAAGAAATAGAAGAAAGTAACTCACAGACTTTAATCAATATAAAAATTTATTTTTAGAATTTCACAGTTATTGAATAACATTTTTTTTTTCGTAATATCTAATTACTTTTCTACTTAAATAAATTAAAAAGAAACTGATTTTGATAAAATTAAGTTTGCTCAACTCTGCTAATAACTCAGTGAAAATTATATAATTAGAGTCCATCTGGAATTTTCCTGTTTTTACTAGAGTTGTAATTTAGTTTCTCAAACGAAACATCTTTAATTATTCTGATAACTACTTTTTTTTCTGATTTAAGATCATTTTTAACTTTAATTTTACTTGAACGAGAAGTCTAGAGAAAATGTCATAAACCAAAATACTATGAAATATCTTTTCCTTTAAAGAGAAATTTCATGAAAAAAGAAGGACGATGGGGTATTTATTCCCCTCGTGTGTCACAGAGACTTCGACCCTGAGTAAACATTGAGGGGGAAAAAGAAAAATATAAATCTTCTTTTTGAGACGAACGATAAAAATCTCACAAAAAGAATAAAAAACAAGAAATTCTAAGAAGATAATTCACCAAATAGAAACAAAGAAGAAAAACATCAAACAATTTGAGAAAAGCAAAACAAAAAAACCACTCATAGAAACCAAACTGAAAAATTTAAAGCAATGGATTGGAAGACAAAAGAAGGAAAAAATCCAATTCCCTTATTAAGATAAAAGAAGGAAAAAGACCCTCAATCAATTTAAAGGTTTCTATTTCGGTTATTTCCGAAGATTTTCAACAAAAATATTTGAACTTATTTATTAATTCTTTCCTCTAATGAAGTAAAAACATCAACGGAAGCCAAAAGCCAAAGACTCAAATAACATGATTTTATTTTCATGAAAATTCAAATAGATTCAAAGGAAATGAGAAAAGCATTTCAATCTATTTAATAATAAATCTTTATCTCTATTTCTCTCTTCAACATAAAAGTGTAACAATCAAATCAAATAAAAGAAAATAGAACAAAACCAACAAAGTTAAGAAATTTCAATTAAGAAACGGATCAACTCTTTATTCAGTTAACAGGTAATAGAACAATTGATTTAAATCTACATCAGATCAGATCTTAATAGTTTCATCTTCATTTCACACATAACTAGTCTTTGGTTTATTAGGATAGTTTCATGAATTAATACCAACTCAAATAGCGTCGTTCACTTGTAGCAGTGTTTATGAGAGATTTCAACAGGGACTGGACTGATCTGTTCATCCTTTTGTGAGATTCTTCAATAGTCAGATTCTGTCTCGAAACTCTATCGGTTTTAGAAAATATGAAACTGGAATCAAAACTAATTTTTTTGATTTTCTATTTTGCTGTCCCTCCTCACTTGATACATCATTTTCAACGAAAGATCTAGATAAGTTTTACAATTACACTCTTCCTTTAGTAATTCACAATCGTATAAGAATGAGTGTTATATTATCATAACTATTAAAATATTACAAAAATATTAAAAATATTAGAAAAAAAGATAAGAAATAAATTTGTCCTTCCTTCTTACTCTTTGTGGGAAACATTTGCGAAACATTCTCTTGCAAAACCTTCGTCTTCAAGAATAAGCTAAGGTTTTTGTTTCTCATATCCCATGGACGTCTTAATCATTTAGTGTAAAAGCATTATGTTGGGTAATAATTGATTCCTGTCTATTTTCTTACAAAATATATTTCTACTGAAAATCTGTGAAATCTTTGATAACAAGTATTAATTACAATAAATGTGTCATTCTAGTTCTTTGCTAGTCGTTGACGTCAGTCTATTAAAGATTAGCCCCTAATGGCCTCCATCATTCAAATGAAGTTCTCTCTATCTGATAAGTGAATACAATTGGTCTTCCCATCTGTTATCACAAAGGACAAGCATTCTTCAAAGGTTACTCATTCCAAAAATATTACTCTCAACTCAAATACTCATTCATTCACTTCAACGAATTAATGCTAAATGTCAAGGAATTGGTTTTTTTTTTAAAATTTGAAGTTATTTAGATTAAAAATATTATTGCTGACGAATTTATATGAACACTAGCTAAAATATTCGTTCTTCCTAAAACGGGTTATAAAAAACAAAGTCCTAAGGTGGATGAGAAACAAATTGAAATTGAGAGACCACATGGAAACTCTCCAACATTTCCCATCTCCAAAACCCTATCACATCAAACTTTCCCCAGTTGGTAAAAAAAAAAAATCACGTGATCAATATATAGAATGTTATATTCTTACTATGCAATCTGAAAACCCCGTAGACGTATCCCCTCCCCCCCTTACATCCTTTAGGGGCTCGTTATCGAAAAAGCATCCTTTCAATTTTGATGTTAAAACACTCATGACAACTTTCGTATTTCCATCTCAAGAGGTTTTGGAAATACACAAACCCTTCAAAAAGCTTCGTTCCCATCGTTAAACGTATTAGGATTCGAATATCGAAAATTCGTCTAATACGTATCGTTTCGATTTTGACAATGAACAGGAGAGGATGCGGAAGAGAATTATGCACAAAAAAAATTTAGTTCTAGTTTTTGCCAGGTTACTATGTGGCGCTTAATAAACATTATTTCAGTTCCCATTGTCGCCACCAGGTTGCTATGTGGCGCTATTATGTACAACAATGTTTTAGTTCCAACCGTTGTACAAATGTACAATGTGGCTGTTGCCAGGATCCGTCAGTGGCTCTCAACGGTTGGATTACAACTAGCAGATCACAAGACAGAGGCGGTTCTTGTGACCAGCAGGAAAGCGAGGGAGATCGTTACCCTCACTGTGGGTGATCATGACATTCTGTCGCAGCCTTCTCTCAAGTATCTGGGTGTTCAGATTGATGCAAGGCTTCGGTTCGATGAACATCTTCGAATCGTGAGTGAAAAGTCTGCACGAATGGTCAACGCCTTGGCTAGGATCATGCCGAACATCGGGGGACCTCGGCAGAGCCGACGAAGACTCCTGTCCAGTGTGGCTATCTCTACCATGCTCTACGCGGCTCCGATCTGGTTACATGCCACGAAGACTAAATCATATGTATGTCAAATGACTTCGGTTCCCGGAAATGCGCTCTACGGGTCGCTTGTGCATTTCGAACAGTTTCATATGATGCAGTGTGCGTCATAGCAGGGATGCCGCCTATCGATCTCTTAGCAAGTGAGAGAAGCGCGATATGCAGTGGTATTCGAGAACGTCGTGACACTCACCGACCCAAGATCAGGAAGGCCGTGAAAAGCAAGACAACGGAAAGATGGCAGAGACGATGGGATTCATCGACCAGTGGAAGATGGACTCATAATCTTATACCTAATATTGCAACGTGGATGGAAAGAAAGCATGGTGAGGTGGATCACTACCTGACTCAGCTATTAAGTGGCCATGGTTGTTTTCTAGCATACCAGAGGCGCTTCGGAATTGTCGACAGTGCGTCATGTCCGACTTGCCAGTTCTTGGACGAGGATGTGGAGCATGTCTTCTTTGTCTGCCCACGCTTCCATGAAGATAGAAATGAGCTGAAGAAATTCCTTCGACAGCGTGTGACTCCAGAGAACATCGTTGGCTTGATGACTATCTCCCAGGCTAATTGAACGGCAGTGGCTGACTATGCTGCCACTATTATACGGAAACTTCGTATGGCTGAGAAAATCAGACTTGATCAGTTGCGAAATGATATGTGAGTCGGACTTTTAGTCATTCTGCCCTACGCGATGTAGTACCTGACGGTGGTTCCGTGTAGGGTGTTTTGGAAGTCGGACGTAGGGTTTTAGTGAGTAGTAGTCTTTTATGACTGAGTCTCACATTACCAATTCCTTGGTATGCGTAAATGCATTTCCCCCGTCCTTAAAAAAAAAAAAAAAACCGTTGTACAACAATATTTTTTAAGTTCCAATTGACGCCACCAGGTGCAAAACTACGCTATTTATTGACCCCTTTTCAACCCCTTAGGGTGGTTAATCGAAGTCCCAATATCTTACTTTTTCCAAATACAACCTAAGAAGCTTTCTGCCAAATTTCAGGTTCCAGCTATGTGGGAAGTAAGAGAATTAGATATGAGTCAGTCTCTAAGGGCTTTTTCACATTGATATATATATAGCCGTACAGTGATCTGGGATTTGAAAACGCCAATATCAAAAAACAAATCACTGTTTCAATGGAGATATAATCTAATTATCTCCACGTCTTCAGCGTTTTTTGATATTGGCGTTTTCAAATCCCAGATCACTGTCCGGTTTTCTACGTTTAGTAATGTAAGTTAATTTTATTCTTATATTCTATTCATTCTAAATTTCAAAATTGCAAAAAGAAAGAGAGAGAGAGAGAGAGAAATTATTTTTCATACAATTCCATCATGCAATTAGTTATTCAAATATCTTATTAAATGTAAGTTGACTACAATTTTTTTGCTGAAATCGCTAATTTTTTTACCACTAACGAAAATAGCAATTACTACTAAAAAAAATCAGAGAATGAAACTTTAACTGAAATTGAACTCGGAATATAAAACAGATTTCTAATGTTGCTGAAATAAAAGAATATTTTTTGGCGTTTTTGTTCACATATTAATTGGGAATCGTTTTCCATGAGCATGATGTCAGATTTTATATTAAAGATTAAAATATCACGCCAAACAATTTTGGGAAGTATAGGCTCTTGCGCTCTCCATCATAACGACACGAAATCAGAAGGCAGACTGGCGCTTAACAGGGGTCAGAATCATTTGATAAGAGGTTGTATGAACCCAAGGATCCATCTATACATAAATCCCGTATTAAGTTCCTCCAAGCTATATATATATATATATATCTTACCACTCGATCTTCGTAATATTCCTTAATATTGATGCAAAGTCGAAAACCTTCCCGGATTGGTCAGTTAAACTTCACTGTGATTGGCTAAACCGGGAGGGCAAGACCTCACGCGGTTGGCTCTCTCTCCCAATGACGGACCGAAGAGAGATCTCCGAGCTGGCGTGACCTTAGCGTTCAGAATCCGACCTTTCAGGATTTTTATTACTTTGACCTGTTTTGGGGATCCACCAACTTTATATATATATATAGTGTAAATAAATTGTGAATGAAGGTGTGTACATTATGATGAAACATCGACGTATTTTCCGCCCACACATCAATATGCATCAGGGAGTAATCAAGATCAAAAGAGCTTTAAGCCATGTAATATCACTAGGAAACCAGGCAATCCAGTGATTTCTAATCGATTTGTTACAAATTTCGGATTGATAAAGAATCTAGGGTTAAAAAGAATCTTTGTGTAAATGCTTCGAGTCTCAATTATCACGTTCGTATTTTTTAGCCCTAGGTTACAGCTTGTCTGTAAAACATACTTACTTACTTAACGTCCGTAACACCCGTACAGGGTTTGAACGGCCTCCTACAATAGGAGTTATTAGCTGGATACCACGAGGGGGCGCCAACCCCAGGGGAAGAAGAGACGAACACACAAGAAAGGAAATTGAAACAGCCATGCCACTGCCGGGATTCGAACCCAGGTACTGGCGCATTGGCCACCACGACCGGCCGCCGCCGAGACCGCACGGCCACGCCAGCACGGCCTGTAAAACTTAGGGGACCGCTCTTGCTTTTATGCTTGCTGGATGTCACACTCTGTAGTGACCAAACGGTTAGAGATGTTAGAATGAAACCTTCACCATTGTGTTCAGCATCAAAAAGTAGATGACCATGTCCAAAAAAATCAGACCTCTAGGACCACTCCCTGACCGGACGTTGGGGGGGGGGGGTCAAAAGTGGGTGCTTCAATACGTTTTTCTTTTATCATATCTCAGCAACGGTTTGTCTGGTCACACTGGTGACCACCACCAATGTATTCGGAAGGGTCGATATTGGGAGACGTCTATCGCCGTTTTCCTCTTTATCGGAAGCGACCACCTTTGATCCCCCAACTTCCGGTTTGCTGTAAGTGTCCATTAGGCTCATTGTAAACGCTGATTAGGTTCACTCTACTTTTATTTATAAAATTTTGCATATTATGGGACCGCTTTGCTTTTGACACTGTCTAAAAGCATTAATTCTTATTTTTTTTTTTGTCCCGAAATAAACAGAGCAAATTCCTTTTTCAATTCCTTGAAGTTATTCCATAACATTTAATAAACAATAATAAGTTTCTCAGTAAAGGTTTAAAAACTTTTAATTATTTAGTCTTATTTCTTTTAATTAGTGGAATTCGATAATAATAATAATAAAAAAAAGTGTTCGACTTTTGCTGGAAGAAGTTTCCTAGAAATGTTATAAAAACATAACCTCGATGTTATTTCGTGTTAATGGCACGCAAATATCTTGTAATTGATTAAGACTTGTTTTGTTGTTTTTGCTTCATGAATTATTGATGGGCGTCTGGTCTTTGAATTCCACTTCTTGGGGAGGGTAAATGAATACCTATTAATGCAAATGCCCTTCTTGAAAGGGGGGAATTAACCCCACCCAGTGTTCCAGGTGAATAATTAAAATAGCGTAATGGTGAAACCAACCCATAGGAGGATCCAATGGTGTTTTCATAGCAGTCCAATTCGATACACGCGTGGGAGCAATGGACACGAGGGGATTTATTATCGTCGTGGGACACGGGTACCTGCTTACAAATCACCAGATTGGGACTTCCACGAGGGGATAAATACATTTCAAATAAAAGGATGTCTAATGCTGTAAATAAATT
>JAFIDM010000004.1:66269574-66283472 GCA_023159025.1 Thereuonema tuberculata
AGATATTTCTCGATTTTTCCAGTAATGTTGAGAGTTTGGTTTTCGCTTTGAATGATTTGTTAGTTGGAATAAGACTCTCTTATCTGTTTATTTGTTGTGGACTGAAGATAAAACGAAATGGAGTTTGATAAAAATAATCATTAATTCAATTTATAAAACCACACACGCCTTCTAAACTTCTCGTTTCTTCACAATATTTCATTTCCCTTTAGTTTTTGTTTTCCTCGAGTTTTAACGTGACAAAGTTCCCTGTTTAGGGAAACGAAATATTGTGAACAAATAATGGATGTGTTTTTATAAATTACAATGGAGTTTGTTTAATGTTGCTTCAGCTTCAATTTACTTAAGAGTTCCATTTACATTTTGATTCATTAACGTATTGCCTTAATATTTGATATCGAAATAAAAACTAAAGGATTTTGTCATTTAGATAATCCCACACATTTCTTGAATTTCTGGAGATGGAATGGGAATTTCGAAGGAAGGAAAAGACCCAACATGGCTTGTTGTGAAATGCATTCAAAGTCACGCATCTACTATCGGGCAAACCAAAGAACGACCGTGGCCACCAGATGTCGCAATAGTAGAATTTGAATTGATTGTATATGTCAGTGTTTATGGCGGGAAAGTTAACATTTAGGGAGTTTGAAGTTTACGGAAAAAAGACGACATTTATTCTCTTGAACTATTCTGATTTCTCATCCAATATAATTTCCAAAATTAATTTTTATTCATTCGTTCGTTTCAATCGTTCAAAATCAGTCTCCTACCTTTTCCATTTGGTTTTTTGACGACATTGCATTCCTGAGATCGACAACACGAAGAAACACTATGGGATTTCGTTTACTCACGTCTCATCTAAAAAAACGGCACCGCGATCGAAAACAATTTCTCTGAAGTGCCATAAGTAAGCATGTCAAAAGGCCTTTTCGAAATAAGAAGTAACGGTATCAATAACTTCCTTTTTGTATCGCTTCCAACGGTTTTCTTTGTCCGAGAGTCGCCATGTTTCATCTTCTCTCTCCGAGACAAATTCAGTCCTGGAATGATTAATAGATCATGGCTTTAGTTGAAGGTCAAAGTCGTTCTCTCATTTGCCCGACTTTAACTCTTTATTCTTCTTTGTTTACAGTTTGTTGTCATTTCAAATGTTCAAGATATGGGAAGAAGAGGGGGGGGGGGGGGGGAAAAGCCCCTATTAAAGATGGGAGGGACACGGCAATATTGGGTTGGGGTTTTTTCATTCTTTGAAAAAAATACGAAAAAATGTATTTCTCTATAAAAATAACTATCAGAATTTATTTGATAGTTAAGAAATTATTAATACAAAATAGAAAGAAAAGAAATGAATGAAGGAGATTACAAAGGATAATTCACTTCAACGAATTCGGCTGTTTACGTTTTGATTTTTTGTTTTTAATTGAAAAGTTCACATTAAGAAAATTTCAAACCAATTAATTACGTAAGAATTATTTCCAAAACAGAATATTGAAAGGCCAAAGTTGATTAGAAGATATAATTTACATTGAAATAAATCAACCTGAATTCCTCAGATTCAAAAAATGTACATAAAATTAAATAAATAAATAACCAAACCTCCAAAACTGTTTTGACCCCCGGTTCTTGAACTATTGAATGACTTGAGGCTGGTTTTGTTTTTCCTAGAGGCTCCATTAATTTGGATTGTGGGTTGATTCATTTCTCAGAAAGTCCGAAATTTACTAGAGAGGAAATATATTTCATTCACTGATGAACTTAGAACTAAGTCACGAATGATGTTAACAAAACCCTGGAAAACGGTTATGCAAAAAAAAAAAAAAAAAAATGAAAAGAAAAAAGGTCGTATCTATGAAAGTTCAAGAGATGAGGAGCAAAGTGTATTTTATGTTAGAACTGAAATTTTTCTTCTCCAGTAGAGGCTTGGTTGTTAACACACACACACTCAATTAATTTCGGACGATATTCTACATCGAAATCTAAAGAGAAAGTATATGTATAGAATGATTAAAAAGAGGAATGGTTAAGTCTTGTTTTTATTTTTTTGATATTTTTCTATTAATTTTCATTTTCTGTTGGGTTGTTTTTTTTTGTGGGAAAAATTTAGTTGTTTATAAATTCAGGAAAGAAAAAAAAAGAAAGAAAAGGAAATTATGTTTAATGGAAGAAAAAAACCAAAAGATGACTTAAAAAAACAAGAGAAAATAGCCAAAGTCATCCTGCTTTTTTGTACAAATAACATCTGCTGTTTTATTAAAATTAAATCACACCTCCATTACAAATATATTTAATAAATAAATGTATTTTTAATGGAGGTGTGATTTAATTTTAATAATATGATAAGAAGAAGAGAATTGAGAGAAAAGTATGGAAGTAAATCTGTCTTTTTAGTTTTAGTGATGAAATATTGAAACAGAAATCGATTCCACAGAATTAAACACAGGGTTTTAAACAGCTTCGAAGTTGGGATTAGATCTTTCAACCAATTGCATCTGTACAAAGTCTTTTTTTCCAAAGCAATTGCAAACAATTATTCACACATTCAAAATAAATAATACTAATAATAATAATAGCAATCAAGAAAGTCTTAAAAAAATGTAAAGCCTACTTTTCTATTCATAAAAAAAAAATTGCTGTTTTCGGTTTGTTTGTTTTTTTTACTGTTTTTTTTTCTTCTTATTTTTAATAAATAAATAGTTTTTTAAAAAAACATCATTAAAGAATAGAAAGAAAAAGTCTCTATTTTATTGTTTCTGTCGATTACAAAATAATTTACCAAAAAATAATTAGTAGTTGCTAATTTATTGCACACCGGTCCTTACTAAAAAAACACTCTCTATTTATTAATTAATTTATTTACTTACGGTATTTCTTTATATAACAGACAGTAGATGCTGCCAAATTATTATTTCTCATCAGCTGGAGTGAATCAATGATAAGATTCGATTAATGCTAGAAACAGTCAAAGGAGAAATAAATGGACCTTTCCTAATAAATATCCTCCCCAGCATCTCAATATATTGCAAGTGAAATATTGAAACTATTTTTGTATTTCTTTATATTTTTTAATAAGAAGATATAAAACATAATGATTTTCTCTTACATTTGATGAAAAGATACAATTATTATTATTAGTTTTACTCATTGCAGTGTTTCTATTCTTTGTGTGACAATGGATTGAGAATGAAAAACTATTACAATATCTATTTAAAAAGAAATATTTATCCTATTTGACTGCTTCCCTTCTTTTCTTCCTTGCAAGGTAAAATATTAGAACCTTTCTCATTTGATTTCCAAATTGTAATCTGTAGAATTCTGTAAAGCCTTTGCCTGCTAGGAATTTATCCAAAGCCAGTTTCAGTTCCTTGCTTTCACTGTTATTTCTTATTTTACACAGAGGAAGGGCGACCAAATATTCTCAAGAGTTGTTTTGAGTTAATGACAATATACGGGGATTATAGGGGTCGTGAATTGTAATTGAATTGAACTGAGAAATCAACTTCCATTCTTCTAAACGGAATTTATATAAGAAGCTTAAGGGATGACGAGATCTATTATTATTATTATTAATTGGCTCTCACAAATATTTGTGTGTGAATATCATTGAAATACTTGAGGAAGACAACTTTCACTTGAGTCACTGATGTTCTTTTATTTTTATTAATTGATTTCCGTAATTACTTTTATTTGTAATTAATATAAATCTAGGGTTATTGTTAAAAATGAATGTGAAGATGATATAGAAGTGTATTTAGAATATTGTTTTGGACCAATAGGGTTGTTTAAAGACTCAAATAAAGTCTCGGTCCATTCCGATCATTTTGAAGAGAAAATTATCGTATCCGGAACTGACGAATGGACAAAGCAATAATGAATGGAATGCTTAGAGAATCTGCAGTTTATGTTACCAACTGAATTAAAATTCTTTCAGTAAATAATCAGTTTCATTATATAATCCAATAGTCAGATTTTTCCTATCGTAGTAACCTTGAAATAATCTGTCGCCATGAATTCACATGCTTAAGACATAATAATATCTGAATTGTGACCTTGTAACAATTGTTTTAAGAAATACTCAAGAATTTTCGAGTGGTAAGAATGTGATTGAAGCATAAATATGTATTCTCAATTAAGATAAAAGCCTGCAATTTTGAAACATATAATATATATTTATTTATTATTTATTTATTTATTTATTTATTTATTTTTTGCAGTTTAATTTAGTTTACTGTTGAGAACGTATTCGTTGTTGAATTTACTCCAAACATATCAATGCAATAAAAAAAGTCTTTTGTAATTTGAAAATCGGTAAATAAAAATTATTTTTAAAATAGATATCAATGCCAAGCACAAAACTAAAGTTAAGATTCGCACCTTGAGTTGTCATCGGGAAGAGACTGGGACGGACCGTTTCGTCCTCATTAGGACTCCTCAGCCAGCCAAACTCCTCCGATGACAACTCAGAAAGTGCGCGAGGTGTTAGTATCCCGGTTCTCGCACCCGAGAATGGGACCTCCCACCGAAGAAATCCTAACCAAAAATTAAACAAGATATAAAATACAAAATTTCCTTGTTCTGCACTCCGGCAGGCACAAAAGGAATTAAACGGCGGCATAAATTAAGTAAAAAAGCCATATGCTTATAAATAAAAGAAGTTTAACGTGCCGAAATAATTCAAAATAGATATCAATGCCAGGCACAAAGCTAGTTCCTTTTGTGCCTGCCGGAGTGCAGGACAAGGAACTTTTGTATTTTATATCTTGTTTAATTTTTGGTTAGGATTTCTTCGGTGGGAGGTCCCATTCTCGGGTGCGAGAACCGGGATACTAACACCTCGCGCACTTTCTGGGTTGTCATCGGAGGAGTTTGGCTGGCTGAGGAGTCCTAATGAGGACGAAATGGTCCGTCCCAGTCTCTTCCCGATGACAACTCAAGGTGCGAATCCTAACTTTAGCTTTGTGTCTGGCATTGATATCTATTTTGAATTATTTCGGCACGTCAAACTTCTTTTATTTAAAAATTATTTTTATTTCAGAGGAAATTAAAAAAAAAATTAGTTGGATTAGAATTTTGAATTAGTTAAAGCAATGAACCTGTTTGTTTTAGATTCTACTGCTGTCGTCCATTTAAGATAACATTGGGGAGTTACAGCAGCAAACTACGATTTGCCATTGTGTGTCAGACAATAGTCTTTAAGTGAATGGTTATTTTAAATAAACACTAATACATTAATGATAATTTTACATTCTGATTATAAAATAATATTTTTAACAACATCTGAATCTGCATTTGAATTAATATCAGAGAGGTTTCAAATACTATTTTTTGACATTTTCTATGTAATTAATTCAAAAGTATAAGATGGAGCTACTTTTATATCCAATTTAATATAAAGTTGTAATTAATATTTATTTAAAAATATCGTTTCCTTTAAGGCTATTTTCTAAGCGCAGCAGCAATGAAGCCTCCTTAGCTCTAATTGGAATTCCTTCCTTGAATGATTCTGTAGATGAATTGGTTTGCTTTTCTCTTTGTAGAAGGATGCCAATCGAGGCCTTATTGAAACTGATGAATTCTGCACGAATAGTGTTCGATTCTGTCCTTTTTGGGGGGGTTGGGGGCGGATATAAAAATATCTTTGATTTAATTGCATTTCTTTTCTCAGTTATCCTAGGAAAGTGAAAATACTTTCTTTTAATTCACCTACTTTCAAAGTAAAAAGTTTTCTTTGAAAATCATAGGAGGCCGTCAACAATAAGATCATCTAGTTAAGGGTAGATAAGGGTAGATATTTTTAAAAATAAATTAAATTACAGTTTCTTCAAGGGCTTTTCTTTAGATTTCTTTCCTTCCTGAAAATATAAATGGTTCCTTATCCTCGTATTAGCGTTATTTGAGTTTCGAAAGATTAAAAAAACAAAAACAAAACAGGACTGTCATTTAACGAATAAGTTATTTCAATGAATCTCATTCTGTGTGAGAATATTCAAAGGTAGAAACGTACTTCGAGTAAAATTATAAAAAAAAAAATCGTCTAATTTTTAATAAATTTTCAGGAAGTGGAAATTTTGGATGTGGATTATTTGTATTCGATGAATTTACAAATACGGATATTTTTTCTTTATTTAATATTCATGTTTTTTTTTTTTTAAAAAAAGGAATATTCTAAGGAAAATCTGTTTATAAGTTGTTTCAGGAGTTTCTTGATTTAAAAATCAAAACAGTTAATGTTAACTTTATTTTCAGTTGATTAAACTTTTAAGATTTTTAAAAACATCCTTAAAAATAAATTGTAGATTGAAAATGAACGAAGAATGAGGAACTATTAATTCATTCAACAAGTTGACCTTGATCTTAAAACACTTGGATCTAATTAAAACGGTTCTCTCATTAAGGATCGTTTCCATTCAAACAAGTTGTTCTTCCCAAACCCTTCTTATCAAATATTGCAAAGAAGCCGTAAAATTCAATAAAATAGAAGATTATGGAATCATCCTTAGGATTTAAACCAAGGTTCTAATGTAATCTTATAATGAATCTGAAATGATTCCGAACATCAAGGGTTTTGTGTCTTTCGATATTTGTTCAGAGATTAATATTTTGCCTATTAATTAATAATAGATCCTAATAGGTTCATCTTTTTCTTTCGTAGTATATTATCTTAATTTAAAAAATTGGAAATCACTTTGTGATTGAGTGATGGAAGTGAAGTACATCTTAAATTAGAAGCAGAAGTTCAAAAGTCAAGTTATAAATAATAAATAAAAATACTTAAGTAATGAGTTATAATCATTCTTTGCTCAGTAATATTAAGTAGAAATCAGTTCCTTATCTTTTTATAAAAAGTCTTGACTTATTTGATCTCTATTTTTTTTAACCATTTCTGTTTTCCACTTTAAATTATTTTTGCTATTCAAGAATAAGTAATACAAATAGGAAAAAAATTAAATAAAACCAAAATTAAAGAAATTGAAGCTGTTTATTTACCCTAGATATGCAATCATACTATTTAAAAAAGCAGAATACTAAAAAAATATTTAAGAAAAAAAAAAAAACCAACTTACAACTGGACAGTAAATAAGTTATGCCTTCGCACACTGAGTCAACATCAACGAGAATCCTGAATAGCTATTTCATGCTTATTAGGAATCATCAGCAGGATTTACCCTTGATGTTTGACTGCGCGAAAGTTAAAGGGAAACCATTCTCGCCCCCGGGAATGGCCCCAAGAACAAAAACAATTGTTGATGTTGATGTTAGCTCAGTGTGCGAAAGCATATTTACTGTCTACTGTGTGTTGTTGGTTTTTTTTCTTAATTTATAAATTATTGTGGATGTTAAATTTTGTTTTTTCTTTCGAGGGCCATTCCCGGGATCGTGAATGCTTTTCCCTTAGCTTTCGCGCAGTCTGAGCCAAACATCAAGGGTAAATTCTGCTGATAATTCCTAATAAGGATGAAACAGCTGTTCCCGTTGACGTTGGCTCAGTGTGCGAAAGCATATTTACTGTCCAGTGGAGATTTTTTTTTTTATTAATTTTTAAATTATTATGAACTTTAAAAAATATTAAGTAGTAAACATAAAAAACTGTTTATATTGATTATTTTTTATTATTATTCCGAAAAAGGATAATATTTGTTTAGTAAAATTTTAATATCAAACAGTCTACTAACACTCGAATACTTTTTAATTTATTTTTTGTGACTCTATGAATAATAGCTACGGTAGCGAAATTGGATTCTTTCTTCTTTTTACAGTATTACACAAGGAAGTGATTTCCTGAAGAGCTACTTTCAAGCACATTATTATAAGGTTAATTACAAAAAGAAATATCTCTACAAATTCTTGTGTAATGCTTAGATTATTTTATAATGAATTTGGCGTCTGAATTAATGATGTATATTTTTGACAGTACAGTAAAACCCCGTTATTACGCTCGTCAATGGACCATGACCTACAAGCGTAATAAGCGGGATAGCGCTATAGATGGGAAATGATTTATGAGATGGGGAAAGATTTGGACACCATTTTACTGGAAACATACATGATTCTGCAAAAGATATACAGTAGAACCTCATTATAACGGACCTCATTATAACGGACATCGCTTATAACGGACAGTTTTTTAAAAAAATATAATAATAATAAAGGATGCATATATTTATCGGACAAGTTTTCCATTTCCAAGCAAGCGATTAAACATCGATCATTTAATGAAAAAAAAATTTTAACGTGCCCGATGATTCAAAGAATTGAGTAAGCAAACGAAGGCACAACGCTACAAGCAAGGATTCGCAACTTTGTAGCGTTGTTCCTTCGTTTGCTTTCTCAATTCTATCGATCATTTAATTTCGTTATTGTCTGAAATTCCACAAATTGCCGCACACACTCATCAGTTTTTATTCAGTAACCTTTGAGTCATGTCGTTAAGTACTTTTTATAGCTAACTATTGTCCTCTCATTGATGTACACCCTGATGCATTACACCGATATAGAATTATTTGTTATAAACCGGACTTTCAATAAAACGGACAACCTTCAGCCCCAATTAGTCCGTTATAATGAGGTTCTAATGTACTGCAAATATGAGCTTATTTCCTATTAAAAAGATCTTTGATTGTGGTTTGTCGGGTGTGTGTGCTACTGTTATGAATTATGACATTTTCAATGCGGTTCAGGTAACTATTAATGTCAATTGATACACCACTAGGAGCAATACTAATATATTTTCGGAGCAGATTTAGTGCACACTTTACTTTTTTTACGTTTGCAACCACCCTTCGCTGCATCGGTAATTGCATCCCTGTTTTTCATTATTGTTCGCAGACTGGACGAGGGAATTCCTAGAGATTCTGAGAAATCCTTCTGTCTTCTGTAGAATTCTCGTCGTACTTACAGAGAATTTGCAATTTTTCACTTATAGAAAGGGATTTCCGCTTTGCACAACTGTATCACAGACCCGCATTTCACAGAGTTCAAAGATTCCCTCCTACCAGGGGAAAAAAAAAAATCTTTACAGTGTTACATTTCTTTTCGATACAAAATTTCCGATATAAAAAAAGCGCTACAAGCGGGATTTGAAGCGTTGTAAGAGGGTAACAGTACACAGTGATATATAGAAAATTCCAGGGACCGTATAAAAGAAGCGTAAAGAACGGGATAGTGCTATAAGCGGGAGCGTTATATCGGGGTTTTACTGTATTTTGATTTGTGTATAATACGAGTATATAGAGATGATGGAGAAAGCAAGAAAAAGACATAATAATTGAGGAAAACTTCCTGGCCAGTCAAGGCGAATAGAATCCTTTGATAGAACAATAATAAATGGGTCAGTTTTTGATTCATTGTAAGTTAATCCGATCCGTCCATTTTTATCGGCAGATGTAGGAAGATCTGATAATGATGCAAATTTTGGGCAGAATCGCCGAAGAAAACACAGTAATAACAATGAAATAGCATTTAATCTTTAAGGTCCCTTACAGCAGACGTTTAGTCAGAGAGAGGTTAATATTTCATCAGGTTGTGGATAATGTTAATCCATCAGATAAAATTGTAAACGTACATTCTATTATCAACACATGGACTAACAATGTTAGGTTTAGTTTTACAGAGAATTCAAAAACAATAGAAAAATATAAAAATAAATCACAGGATGTAAAAAAAAACAAGTTTATCGACACTAAAAACTCATTGTAATAAAATAGAATGCAGGAAGAGGAAAAGAAGTGGACTGACGTATCCGAATAACACGAACGAAGGAATGAATGATGAGAACAAAGTTTTAATTACTATGCAAAGGTAGAAATTGTCTTAGTATATTAAACAAAAACTCCACATCTCCCTAACATAGTATTCAAATAGTTTATTTAAAATACTTTGCGAATTTTCGGAATGAAAATTATAACGCCATCCCTTCTTCAAGCGAAATGAAAATAAAATATTCTTTGGAATAACTAAAATACAAAACAGTAATGAACATGAAACACGTTGAAACAATATAAAATTGTTTTTACAATGAAATAGCATAAATGTTCGTTTCATTATACAATTTTTTAACAATAAATCCAATATATATACTAACAAAATGTTAACACATTAGATCAACCAATTATTTGTTTACAATAACATATTCTCATCTTTAGAATCAATTAATTTAAACCATTCAACAGTCAAAACATTTCAATAATTAATTGGAGTAATTTTAATAGGTATGAAGGTCCTAAAGTAGACCTTTTTACTATTATGTAAAAAAATGTAAAAAAAGTTGAAAATATTGACGAATTTAATTATTGAAATGTTTTGACTGTTGGATGTCAGATTATTGGTTTAAATTAATTGATTCTAATGATGTGAATATGTTATTGTAAACAAATAATTGGTTGATCTAATGTGTTAACATTTTGTTAGTATATTGGATTTATTGTTAAAAAAATTGTGTGAAGTAATGAAACGAACATTTACGCTATTTCATTGTAAAAACAATTGTATATTGTTTCAGCGTGTTTCATGTTCATTACTGTTTTGTATTTTAGTTATTCCAAAGAATATTTTATTTTCATTTCGCTTGAAGAAGGGATGGAGTTATAATTTTCATTCCGAAAATTCGCAAGGTATTTTAAATAAACTATTTGAATACTACGTTACGGAGATGTGGAGTTTTTGTTTAATATACTAAGATGAAAAGGAAGAAGTTGAAAGAAGAATTGAGAAATTGCCTTAATTAAAATATAAGTCAAAAGATAGTAAGTTGTTTTCTATTAACTTTTTACCTTATTTACGTTGAAATTTGCTAAATGAGAATTTTAAAATGTTTCAACAGAGATGGAAGTTCACCAGGGCCGTTTCTACCATTAGGCAAGACTAGGCGGCCGCCTAGGGCGGCAAGATTTTAGGGCGGCCGAAGGACGGAAAAAAATAATTTTATATATATATCAAACCAGAGAAATTATTAATTATTAAACAAAAAATTCTGGAAAGAGGCGCGTGCGCTATCTCGCGGGGGGGGGGGGGGGCGGCATTTTTCAGTTCTCGCCTAGGGTGGCAGAACACCTAGAAACGGCTCTGAAGCTCACACTGTTTCTATTTACGCAAAGATTAAAATAATATTAACATACGCTGATTCACATTTCATTTACTTTCATAAGATTTTTTGTTTGTGTAGATTCACGTTGAACGTTTGAAGATAAGATTGTTTATTTTCTGCAGATATTTTAATTTACGTTTGCTTTTTGTTTGTTTTGTTTTCATAACTTTAAACAAACAAACATAAAATAGCATCTGAAAGAAACTAGCTTCTAGAAATTTCTTGCTTTTTTTTTTTTTTGAGTGAAAATTTATTGGTTGGATTATTAGTTGCTGTTCAATGGTCCTTGTATCTTTCATTCTTAGAAGAGCTTTAGTTCTTTTTTTTTGTTCATTCTTAAGATAAGGATTCGCTGACTTTCTTGTCTGAACAAAGAAAAAAAATGAACCTAAAAATAACTTTAACTCAAGAGTTAAAAAAAAAAAATGTAAAAGACGGAGATACGTTGGGAAAGTTTACTTGGGACACTTATAAGTAATATTTTATATCGTTATTTGTGCATTATAACAAAATTTGACCTTCACAGAGACAGGCACAATTCGCATAACTTACATAAACTAGTAATTAAATACGATAGATTTAACCTACATTTGAATTCCATTTGTAGTTGTACTACAATGTGGGTTGTTTATCATTAGGATGGGACATAATGATGCCTCTATGGATGCTTGGCTTACGTCGAATAATAAATGACATTTAATGTATTTAGTCAACATCTGTTATTATTCATTTTCCGAATCGTTTCGTTGAACAACGACAATTATCATTCCTTTATTAGACTTCGGGAATTTGAATTCGCTTAAAAATGCACAAGAAACTCAGATTTGTGTTTCTTTGTAGTTGGTAGGAAGAAGAGTCTTTCCTGTGGTTCTTTCTCATTTTGACCATCTTTTAATAAATAGTCTTTGAAAAATGTTCGGTTTATTTGTTTGTTTTTTTTTTTGTTTGTTTGTTTTTTTTTTCGACTAATAAATTTTACGTTAACTAATTTTTTTACCAACAATATTAAGAATAACTTCAAATTTAAAAATTTAATTGAATACAAACAAAAAAGCAAATGTAGAAGCAAAAAAGCAAACGCTTCTAACGTGCAGATTGGCAGTCTTGCGTGAGGCCACAAACAAAATAGCCCCAATTTGAAGGAACTGTTATCCGTATATATAAATATTTCTTGATATAAAAAACAAGAATGTCACCTTAATTTCTTTCTTTAAATTATATATGGATATTTGTTTTTTTTAAGTTTGTATTCTTCCAATCAGGAAATTTTAGAACAGACAGTTCTAAAAGGTGGAAGAGTCTATGGCGTTATTTACATAATCCGCCTGCAAACACAGTTGATCAGTTTATCTGAGCTGTGAACTCTAGGGTTCATAGTTTGCGTCTTAATTGGACGATTGATAAGTACAAGGAAACTGATTAAATAAATCGAAAAGATGAAGGCTTATGAGAATGATCTGTTTATTTTAACCAGTTTTTGCTAATTATTCAACAATCTAAGTTAAAGTATTTTTCACATTTTTTTAAATAACTTTCCGTTGATAATAAATCTTTTGAACTAGTAAATACATTTTCTTGAAACTTTGTATAAAAGGGATATTTTAATTTTTGTATTTGAAAATTTCTCCATGCGAATCCCTGTGTAGAATTTCTGCGCGAGATGTAACACTTTTCACAAATGAATTTAGTTATTTCTATGTCGGGAATAAAACAATGAAATTCTATGGGCGCCTGTCGTAATTACCATTATAACGCTCGTTTGGATTGGATTAAAATTAATTTATTCAAGAAGCTTAATTATATTTGGGCATTTGAAAAGATGCTTTTTGTATTAGGGATTCCATTTTACAAATAAAAAAACTTTTATTCTTTTTTAATAAATAAATAAATAAGTATTTTTACTAAATAAATAAATCCATAAGCCAATAACGGTTATTTATAAGATTTAAAAATTATTGTGACCTTAATGTTTATTAATTTGGAAGGCAGTTTGTAATACAAAGGTCTTCCGCTTCCTTCTTATAACCATTGAAAGGAGATCCTCTGTTAATTAACCCTGAAGCAATGACGCTGTTTCACGTGGATTCCTCCTCGTTCCCCCGGAAGGAAATAAGCAACGCTGGTTATGCATGCCATTGATGACGAGGGGGTGGAAAACCAAATTTCAAAGTGTTGGATCAGGGTTTTTTTTCTGAGTTTTCTTAATAACTTTAAATGACATTTAAATTTGGTTTTTGTTCAGTTGATGTCGAAACAATGTAATGCTTCGAATGATGAGAAGTAAGAGACACCTATTTTATGTTTTACAAGATGCAGAAGTAATTTAATTAATAATTTTTAATGGTTGAATTAATTTTATGTGTTTTCTAAAATTGTTATTTTACAAAATGCAGAAATATATACATTTAAAATATATGTAGCAAAAAAAAAAAAAATGGGCCTCTTCTTCTCACATTGGGGGATAAATTGCTTTACACATTGTAAATTAAAATTACTAAATAAAATCTTTAATGGGACTAATATCATGTTATTTATTAGTGTTGTAGGTATTTAATATTAAAAGGAAAAAATATATACAGTTAAAATATATGTAGCAAAAAAAAAACCCTTGCTTTTTTTTTAATTACTTTTTATTATCGTTATTTTTTTCCTTTTCTAATGAGAACATTAAATACCTGATCGTATCTTAACGCTAAATACTCATGTAGTATTTCGCTGTGAAGGCAGACCATTGGAAATAGGTTTCCTCAATCCTTATGAATATATTTGAACTAATTCAATTCCACAGCCGGACTCAGGAATTTGGATGGGAGGGGTT
>JAFIDM010000004.1:66294728-66319556 GCA_023159025.1 Thereuonema tuberculata
AGTTTAATATGAAGAAGGATAATATCATTCACTGGGTTTGTTAATAATATTTATTTCTTTTGGTGTTTTTTCCAATACTTTATCTTATAGTGTTTGTCCTTTGCCCCATTCATACACCACCAACAACATTGCTATGACTTTCAAGTCCCCAGGCACACACCAGCTTGACTAAGCATCCAAAGACGTTTGCAACAGTTTCCTGGGAAATCATAAATCCTTCAACTATCAGAAAATTGTGGAAAGAATCATCTCGGTTTATGAAGTAATGAGGTTTAAATATCACTTAATATTCACTTTTTGCACTCAAGTTTGGAATCTTTTCCTCAAAATCCTGGCACTGCCACTGACGAACATGAAGTTTCCACTAGGATATAGCAAGTATGAAAAAATGTTATCAACAAAAGTGGGAGTGTTAATATGCTTGCAGACTAAAGCTGGAGTGTCATTAACTCAAGCTAGTTACAAACAAAAGCCAGCATCTAAAAGGTTGTAAACAACTATAACAGATATGGTTATATACAATAACAAATTTCTTTTAAACTGTGCGTGACAGAAAATTTTGAAGTTATCTTTAAAATCAGCATTTATAACAAGTTCAGAAACATGTTTCATATACATGGAAACAATTTTTCAGTCAACTTTGTAAATGGGTATTATTTTTTTATCAAGGCAGTGATAAAACGAGCATTTTATTTCACATTGTACATTTACTTAGATATCTATAATTATCCTATATCTCACCAGAAACAGAATTTCATACTTATTTATTTTAATGTTTTGTTCTGTTGATTGAGATAAAACTACATACTATTATTCCCTCTAAGTTTGCGATGCAAGCAATTAAGGACTTTTGACAGGAAATGGAAAAAAAAAGAAAAGAAAAGAAATGTGAAATTCCTTTCCCTCAGCTGAGAACTATTATTTTATTTAATATATAATTATTATTGTATTTGTTAAAAATAAAGCTTTCAACAATATAAGTTAATATAGTTAGTCAATGTAAGTCAGTATTGTTAGTCACATAAAGATGATCTCAATCACCTAGAATTAAAGTTATGTTGTCAATTGAGCTTTGACATAGAAAGATTAGAAAACTTAAGCTTCTATCATTAGGTTGCGTAAAAGGGCAAAGCATTGATTGACATTTCACATATATTAGATATAAAGGTAGATTAAATGAAGGTAGAGCTATTTTTTGTTTTTCTTAAACTGTTCCTTTGAGATTAAAAAAAATAATAATATGTAATTTAATACAATGTTCTCTTCAATGTAACAATTTTTATTTTATTGCGGATGTTCTTGTTCCTTTTTAGAGCCTGGTCCACCTACGAATTTGATTTTTACTGAAATAACGATGAATTCTTTACGTGCCAATTGGGATCCTCCACATGATCCAAACGGTAGAATTGTAGGCTATTTAATCACATATGAAACAACGATGCCAAACAGTAAGTGTCTATCACATTAATGGACTATTTATGACAAAGCAGACAGCTTTATTAAAATTCTTTTTGTAAGACAGAGCTGTCTTTAATGTTATATTTCTGAGAAAAACAGCAAATACTAGTTTTAGCTCATTTATTATGTTAAATTATTATATGCATTATAACAGAAAAAAAAGTTTAAAATTAATGAAAAACCTGATATATGTTATTATTATTTTATTATCCCCAAAATTTTTTGCTAATCTTTTCTTTGTTTAATTGTGACCAAGGGTAATTTATGATATTTCATTTTGTGTTTTGAATAAATTCCAAGTTCATTTGAACAATTACTATGACATGAGTGTATAATTTATTGATGCCAGTTTAAATTTCCTTTTTGGGAGAAATTGGTCATCTGTTTTGACTGCATAATTTTTCTTTAATTGCTGCAGTATCTGTTATCTGGGATTTTTTTTGATAACCAATAAATTACCATAAAAATTGCAAACTTGAAGGAAATTTTGCAAAGCTTTTGTTTTAATTCTGCTTTAAATAATTATTTGCTCTAAATTTTGTTTATAAAAATGAAAGAGTTTAATTCTTAATTGCCATTTTTCTTTGTTTAATTTTCAATTCAGTAGAGGTTACCTTTGGAATATATATATATATAGTTTATTATGTGCACCACTCAGATGAGTTCAACACAGAAATAAACATTAAAAAGATTAAAAATTACATAAATACAAAAAGATTACAAAAGTGCTTTAAAAATATTATGAATTAATTTTTGAATTAGATTTAAATTTCATTACACTTCACAATAAATTCTTTACTCCAAAATAATGACAATGTTTCGAATAATCTATTCGATTATTCTTCTTCAGGTCGAAATAGGAAGAAATAAAACTATTTCTCTCCTTGAACATAAAACAAACAATGAATATACAAAATTACAATTGATATATTACATATTTCTGATATAATTCAATTATTAAATAATAAAAAAAAAAACATGAGATTACCATATTAAATAAAAATCTAACGCCTTGTTTTGCATAGAAAGAGGTAAAGTAGTAATTTAAACAGAACCAGTAAAGCCTCAGTTGAGACTGTTTTACAAGTTATTCTAAGTGAAAACTTTCTCTGTACTCTTAGAAGATTCTCTTTCATACAATATGACCCCAACTGGAAGCAGCATAAAGAATCAAAGGCAGCACCAATAGAGAGTATTTTGACAGATTCAGAATTTAGTCCCCAAGTGTATCTTGCACACCTGATAAGCTGATTACCAATAACTAGCCTTTCCTAAAATATACTCAGTATGATCCTTATGCAGTAGAGCCCCGATTATCCACAAGTGCCGCGAAAATTTTTTTAATTACGAACCTCAAAAAAACCAATTTTAATCAAAGTCAACAACAGGGAAAATACAATAGGCCCTTTAGTGCGAAGGTCGAAAATTACTGACAGATTTATTGTGCATCGTAATCCTATAGGCCTTCTCAGAATTTGTGGATGAGTGACAGACTCTTGCCCTGCAGAAAGGTTTCTGCTGTGCTGTACATATTTTAAAAATTTTGCATATTATGTTTTTTGTATAATAAAACAGTTTTTATGCTGAAATTTTTTTTTTTCGTATTTACACCTCATTTTTAGTCATTTTTCGGGTTACCCGCGATTTTTACTATCTGCGATATACCCTTGCCACCCAATTCCGCGGATAATCGGGGCTCTACTGTAATTAAGTTTGATAACTAAAAAGACTCGCAGATATTTTGTTAATTTAGACCATTTAATTTCTTCATTATTAAATTTTATCTGTGGGTAGAAATATTTATATTTCCTAGTAAAAAGCACTGCCTTTGTTTTGAGTATATTGAAGTCTAATTTATTCTTTGTTCCAAAACAGTCTTCAAAGCAGAGTTCAATTGAGCTTCAATAGAAGTAATATTTGAACTCTAAGACAATGTCATCAGCAATAATTTTTATTCCAATGAATTTTCAGAAGTAAATTTATAATGAGGTTTCACAGAATACTACCCTATGAGCATGATTTTAAAGTTTCTTTTTCTCTGTGGCTTTTTGTCATTTAATTCTGACTTTCCTAACAATTAAATAAGATTTGACAATTTTAATAATATAAGTTGGACATTCTAGATTTATTAATTCATTCAAAATACTGGAATTATTTAAACTGGAAAAAAGGTTTGGAATGTATCTTTATATATATATATTTTTATACATTTAGATTATAGTAAACAGGTTATCCAGAGAGTCAACACAACCTATTTATCTGCAACTGATTTGGAGGAGTCTGCCACCTACACATTTCGAGTGAGAGCAGAAACAATAGAAACAGGACCAGAAGTAACAGGAAATGTCACTACAGGACCACAGAAAGGTAAGTGTTTGTTTATTTAAGTAAAGAAGGTTGTTTTCAATAATTGAATATTATGATGCTTTGGAAGGAAGCTTATTAAACAAAAGGGGAGAAGGGACATAAATTGTAGTTATCTAAATAGAACAAAGTATGAAAATTATGATTATTGATTAGTGTTACCAAAATAAACTTAAGTCTAATTTCAATGTAAGGATAGGAAAAGGAAAGTTAAATTATAAATGTAAAGGATTTACAGATATATCGTATCACAAAATTTTTTGGTATGAGCAACTTATCACAGTCAAGAGTTAAAATCTCTCCTATGCTAAGATAAGTTCTCAGTCAACTGCTATTGATATGTTCTATTGATAAAATTAATTATCACTGTCTAAAAGTCCAATTTATGCTTCGCTTATTTCGTGGGTTACATGCTTTTAAGTCATCTGAATTTTCTAAAGACTATGTTTTCCTTAGACTAACTTTTGAAAGTTATGACATAGTACAGTGATGGATTGTCAAGTTATAAATTTGTTTAAATCAAGATGTGGCCATCTAAAAAGTCCTAGTTGTTTTTCTTTTGATGATGCTGAAATTTTAATAAAAATATATAAAATTCTTTAATGACTGAATCAACTGTGAAGATTCAAATACTTTATCCTGAGAAATTATTAATAATGTTGTGGGGAATGAATGCAATGAGATGGAGGATAGTTGTTTGCTTTAGAGAACCGTATTATTATTATTATAAGATTTATGATCTAGTTTTAATGAGCTTTAGTATATTTAGCTGTATGTTGTTGTTTTTTTGTTAAAAGTGTGAGGCTATTTGGAGCTTGATGTATATTGTGCCAAATATTTGTTCTCAGCCACCTTCCTTCCTTATTTTAATTAGGAAGTTATCGTCATTTGAGGCTTAAAGCTCTATTCAGTCTCTCAAATTTATTGAGGGCCTTTAGGTTCAAAATAGCTGCTTTGTAATTACAAAGAAACTCTGTGTCATTGGGAAGAAATGATGTTGTAATGTGTTCTGTTATCAGTAGCTTTTTTGAAAACCCCCTGAAAACTTCATCTTAAATTTGTGGCTCTTTTATGTTACAAATTATTTGGTTTATTGATTATTTTAACCATTTTAATTTATAAGTAGAAATAAAGGCAAGAACATGTTGGTTGCACAGTTTTATTTTTCAGAAAATTTTTGCTTCGTGTCCCAAATTATTACTGATTATATTAATGTTCAAATTGCATTCATTGTATTACTTAGTTTTCTAATTATATGTTTTTGGTTAAAGGTTCAGCCGACCCTCCTCAAGGTCTCACTGTCAATTCTGCCATGTCTTTCATAATATTAAAGTGGAAAAATGGACTCTCTGGAAGTGGACCTATAACAGGCTACATTGTGGATTATCGAAAGAAAGGTAATTGAAGTAATAAGTTAATTCTTTATTTGCACCTAAGCCTATTCCAAGTAGTTGTAGAAGCACTTTAATTCTAAATTAATAAACATAACTATCTTGATTTACAATATTATTCTGAATGACTAAAGACTAAATAAATAATTATTTATTCGTTTCTAAAAGAAAAATATTGCAATTTCATCAATTTAAATAAAGTTCCAACACTTAAGTTACCAAATTTGAAATTTGTACAGTAATTTGGTACAATTCAAATTTATATTGCATTACAGTAACCTCATTAGAATTTAAAAATATAAAAAAATCTTTACCCTAGTAATGATTATAAGATTCAATATAATTCTAATGTAAATCCTCTATTTTAATATTACTAATGCTTTTTTGAATATATTATGATAAAACATAACGATGAACATATAAAATACACTATTTAAAAAGGACCCACAACTAGTCCTCTCCTTTTTATATAATTTATATTTTAAATGTTAGTTATTTCAATAGAGTTGCACAGATTAATTTTTCTAGATGTTATTATAGAATTTAGAAAAAAAAAAAAAAAGAGAGAGAAAAAGTTACTCTGTTACCATCAGCAGACTTAGCATCTATCCTTTAAGATAGTGGCACCCAACCTTTTATATGGCATTAGAACCTCTTCTATTAATATATATGTATATGCTTGATTTCAACAATGCTACTTAATATTTAAATGTTCTTCTTTCTTATTTTAAAAAAAATTATATATATTTATTTTATTTTAATTTCTTTAGCCAAATAATAAGTAGTGTAATGGAAAACAACTTATTTGTTTAATTCCTTTCAGGTGAAACTAAATGGCTGAGATTAATGCAAATAAACAATGGTCCTATGGAGTCTTGGAGCATCAGTTATCAGAATCTAATGCCGTCAACAACATACAATTTCCGACTGTTTGCAGTCAATAGTTATGGGATTAGTTCACCAGCAGAAACCAACGATTTAGTAACACCAAGTAAGTAATTTAATTTTTTGTAGTAGATTCTTATTTATTGCATCAAATGAATGGATTCCTTTCCTAGGAACTTAAGAAGGTTCTGCCATTATCTTTACAATCCAACAGACGTGAGTCATTCCTTTTTAGAACCTGAATGACTCATGTCTGTAACTTATAGTTTGGACTGTAGAGATGGCAGAACCTTTAATGGCGTATGAGATAATGGCATATTTTTTCAGAGCTCCTGTCTTACAGGAAGTGGTCTAAAATGAAATGTATAGGGGACTCTAGTTGTATGTATGAATGTGATGTTAATAGTTCCTTTTAACTTTGTTTCCTGAAAATTGTATGAAATCAAATGTTTAAAGGTATCTTTTTTAAAAGGCATTATTTGCATAAAGCTATGTATAATATACAAGACAGATATTTTTGCTGCATAGATTAATTAATAAAATTATTATCTAATATCATTGCTATTAATATGAATTTTTCTTATTTTTCATTAACTAATAAAGAAAAGCAAATCAGTGTGAATGTTGCCCTCCATTGCATTTTATGTATAGTTCTTGAATTTAAACAAATCATGAATTTAAACCATTCTTCTGTATGAGCAAAAATAATGCTCCAAAAAAAACTTTTCCAATACTGTTTATAGCTGCTTAACTCATCTATATATATAAAATGAATGTTTCTTTCTTTGCCCTTTACACACTCCTAGGGCCTTTGACCTATCTGGACCAAACTTTGCAGAATGACTGTTTAGGACCCTGCGGAAAAGATAGGCTACCTTAGAATCTGGGAACCACCCCCCCCCCCAAGGGGTTGAAAAGGGTAAAATCCCTGAAATAGCCAAATATCCACCTGGTGGTGACAATGAGAACTACACAAATATTGTGTAAAGTGAAAAAATTCACTCTCCTTTGGGGGCAGGGGCACCACACTTGGGTGGGGGGAAGGCGACACCAAGGGCCTAAGTGTCCCACCATCGACCGACACCAGACCCTTATATTTAGGGCACCTTCTCGGGACCTCCAAGCCAATTGCAAAAAGGGAAAAATTCGCTCTCCTATGGGGCAGGGACACCACACTGGGGTGGGTGGAAGGCGACATGACTACTTAAGTGCTCCACCACTGACCGACACCGGGTCCTTATATTTAGGGCCCCTTCTCGGGCCCCCCAAGTCTATTTCAAAAAGTGAAAAATTCGCTATCTTTTTGGGGGGGGGGGGGCAGGGATACCGCACTTGGGTGGGTGGAAGGCAACACGGCTACCTGAGTATCCCACCCCCGACCAACACCGGGCCCTTTTATTTCGGGCCCCAAGTCTAATGCAAAAAGTGAAAAATGTGATCCCCTATGGGGAGCAGGGACACCACACTTGGGTGGGGGCAAGGCGACACAAGGGCATAAGTGTCCCACCCCTGACCGACACCAGGACCCTAAATTTAGGGCCCCTTCTCAAGGCCTCCCCCAAGTCTAATGCAGAAAGTAAAAATTTGCTCTCCTATGGGGGGCAGGGGCACCACACTTGGGTGGGGGGAGGTGACACAGGGCATAAGTGTCCCATCCCCGACTGACACCGGGCCCTTTCTTTCTTTGAGTGGCATTGCAGCACATGCTGGGTTCAGCTAGTATGAAATATTACAAACTTCAGCATATGTGACATGACACTTGGGGGTGTTCGCATGTATAATCACAAGGTGGCCTGCAATTTCAGTTTTGTAAATTCCTAGCCATACTGTATGGTTAGATGTTGATGTAAATTACATCAACATCTTCAAACTTGGAATTTTGTCTTGCTTTTCAAAACTCTTAAACAATTCTTTCTTTCTTTCTTTCTTTTTTTGTTTCCAAGAAAGAGAATTTAAAGATTTAGATATTACTATCACAATCCCCTAACCCAGTGAAAAGGTTTTAATTATGAATGATATATTACTAAAAAATGTTTAAAGGAAATTTACTCTTCTCTTTTGTTTAGGTAAATTAGTTCAAGAGATGAGAAGAACTCCGTTTTATCGTGAAGTGTGGTTCTTAGTGACTCTTGCAGCTGCCAGCATTGTTATAATTATTTTAGTAATTGCAGTTTTGTGTGTTAAGAGTAAAAGCTATAAGTACAAACGTAAGTATCACAAATTCTAAAGAACTTATTAAAACCAAAAACATATGAAATTCAGAAAAATAAGCTTGAATCTTAATCTGGTCATTTTAACCAAATTAGAAATACTTTATTATCCTCCAGAAATTGAACAATGGAACTAATTATTAAGATCAGATCATATCTTCAAATTTATGAAGTTCTTGACAAATGTTAATTTGAAGATTTTAAGTTTCTACAATTTCCATTTGTTTATGTTATTTATTAACAACAGAAAATTGTTAGAAGTTTTGTTTGGTGCTGAAATATATATTTAAGATGTATCTCTCCCACACCACTGATTCATCAGTAGGAAAGTTAACAAACTTTAATTCTGGTAAATTATATCATTTGAAAAAACTTCTATTACTGAAGAAATGCAATCTTTTACACAACACCACCTTTGAAGTAAGTCTGCTTTGTTTGGTGACTTCCTTCTGAGCATGTGTCGTATATGTCTTCAGCCGAACCAAACCTGCACCCTTTGAGGAAGTGTTTGACCTTCGGAAACAGGTAGTAATCAGCTGGAGCAAGATCCGAAGAATACGGAGGCAGAGGAAGGACAGGTATGTTGTGAGGTATTTGTTCATCTTGAGCGACCAGTGTGCTGGGGCATTAGTCATGATGAAGAATCCAATTCTTTCCTTGCTACAAATGAAGGCATTTTTCATCGTACTTCATCACGAAGAGAATGAAGAATGGCAACATAAGTCTCCTTATTGACAGTTCGGCCTTCAATTACTGAATGAATTCGAAATATACCAATTCTTGGATATCAAAGAACACTTCCAGCATAACCTTTCCCTTTGATCTGTCTGCGTTCTTGGTGAGGAAGGCGATTTCCATGTCAATCACTGCCATTTGGATTGTTGGTCGTAAAGAAAACATCATGTCTCATCAGCTGTAATCACCCTGTTCAAAAGATTTGGATCCAGGTGCACCCTGTCAATCAGTGTTGCACAATCTCTGCAGCAACTCTGGCAATCATTTCATCATTTCTTGCTGATCTGGATCTTCCTGGATGTGGATCATCTTCCGTGGCAATGCGACCATCTTTGAATCACTTGTGCCAGTCACTACATTGTTTCCTCTCCATACATTTGGCATAACAGAGAAAACGTCTCAGTAAATGTCTTACAAACTTCAACACACAATTCACTGTTCACTCACTGCTCTTTAAGCATCATTTTTACCAATCCGGCAGTACTCTTGAAAATGCACCTAAACATCCTAACCTTGATAGCTGCACTAATGAACTGTCTTGCTGTGTTAGTCACAAGACATCAGCTGATCCCTCTGCACACCCACAGGACAGTCATTGCAAATACAATGCAGAGGCAGGAAAAGTTTGGTTTATTTTTGACCATACTAGAATCACTATCATATTTCACATTCAAAGTTACAATTCATGAATTAGAACTGTTATTTTTGGATTCCTTTAATTGGTATTTTTATATCTTCTGATTCCTGTTCTCTCAATTAGCCTGTTCATTTAAAAGTCAAGCAAGACTAGATCTAGAGAAGCGAGATCAAGCAGGGTTTTAAGTGCTGTTGATGCTTTTTTAGGACAATAGTTTGAATTTTCTTTTATTTGGAGAAATGATGAAGAAACATCTTTTTCTTGACTTTTTTTTTTAAAAGAAAAACAATTGAGTAAAACAACTACTGTGATTGAAAAAGGTTTATTTATAGAGTATTTTGGAACACTTGCAAGGATTCTGCAGCTGTTTAATGAAGTCTATCAGAGCGAATTCCTAATTCCTTTGCTTTCTACTTCTGTATCTTTGCTTGGGCATTGCATCTGGGTATAAAGTAAATATATTCATTTTGTGAAAAATGCAACACCATGAAAGAAACATGCAAATTAAGTGAAACTTACAGGAAATGTAAATCAGGGTGTGATATGCAAATGATTAAAATTTGGGAATGACTGTGCCTGCCTAGATTCAGCAGTGCCATCCGAACTGTTGTGGATCCAGACAAGTAGTTTTTCATCGTTATTGAGCTGTACATGTGCCTACAGTATGCCTCGTCGACATCCAAGAGAGCCTTATAAGCAAGCTACGAAGTTTGAATGGGACCGAACGATAGGCTTGCTTGAAGGAGAATTTTTATATCACGAAATTGCTGTTCTTACGAGGCATAATGCCACGACAGCAATGTGAGTGTGGAAAAAATGGACTGATGAGAACAGGACAAGTCGAAAATCTGGAAGTGGACCACAAAAATGTGATGAGAACCGTTAAGCTTCTTCTCGAGTGTTAGCACAACGTTGAAACACTGCAACAGGCCTGACATTGTCTGGTTCCATGGTTCGACAGCGTCTGCTGCGCAAAGGGCTACATGCATGCACTACTTTGCGGAGGATACCCTTGGGCCTGAACCATCGATGCCTCAGGCTACAATGGGCTTACCCACTGGCATGCAGATTGGCACCATGTCGTGTTTTCTGATAAATTGCACTTCAACTTGGATTACAATGATGACCACATACGCATTAGACGATATCAAGGGGAGTGCCATCTTCCCGACTGTATTGTCCAGCGTAATACTGCACGAACGATAGGCATGATGGTTGGGAGTATGTGGGTATCATAGGTAATCTCGGCTGCTACGAACTGTGGACACTCAACAGCAACTGCTACATCAGGGAAGTTGTGGAGGCTGAAGTCGTACCCTTCCTTCAGTACACTCCTAGAGCCATATTTCAACAAGACAATGCTTAACCACATGTTGCCAGAAATGTCCTGGCAGTCTTTGAAGTAAGGCAGACGCCCCTTCTTCCCTGGCTTGCATGTTAGCCCGATATGTCTGGGATATGGTTACTTGGTAACTAGCCAGTCATTGTCATCCAGCAGCTGGCAGGCGATACCCCAGGAACACATCCAAGACCTGTTTGATTTGATGCCATAGTGTATTGTAGCTCAGTGAGGCTATTTACCATACTGATTTTTTGCAAGTACTGTTGTTGCATTGCTCTGAAACTTTAATCTTTTGTTTGTATCACTATTTGTAATGTGTGTAATAAATTTCCTTCCATTATGATGGTTCCTTCGTGGTGTTGCAATTTTCACAAACATGGGTGCAAAACAGTCTGATTTTGTAATCTTTTCAATTATTTTACTTGATCGGAGGCAGGAATCAAATTAATTTTCAGTTTTGAGGAAAGTGAAGGAGAAATATGAATAAACCTGATAGAACAGGAAGTTAAGGGCCGATTCTTTGTTTAGATTTAAAAAGGGGTGAGTGTTGTAATCTAAAAGATGAACTTTAAATTACCCATAATCCTGTTTTTAAATAATTACTCTTTTATAACTGCACGAGAAGAGAGAGAGATTTGGACCTTGTAAATCATGTGGTTAAGCACTTGACTGTGGGATGGAGGAGCAGGTTGTAATTGCTCTGTTTTTCTGCTTCATACAATCCTGTCCCAGGCTTGTACAGGTTCTTTCCCAGGGATTACAGCTGGTGAGCAGTGGTTTGATCATTCAATCTCTGCTTGTGTCAGGGAATGCTGGGACTTTACCTCTCGTGACCCCATATAAGCCTAAAGAGATACTTTAAAGAAATTGAGATTAAAGTTATTATAAGGAGTTAAAGAAATGTAAATAAAGGTTTGTTAAAGGATTGATTGCCGTAACTTAGTTATTTTTTTATTTGTTATAAAGGACTTTTAATTAAATATATTGTAAATAAGTATTAATCACAGATAAAATTGTATTACCTAAGTCAAAAATAGTAATAATGTTGCTCATTAAGGGTGAGATTTTTTTAATATTTTATTTAACAATTAATTGTTATGAAGCTGAATTATTGTTTATCAGCTTCGTTGTGTTGATGGTGTACTTTCTCCCCTCATTGCAGAATCAGATTCTAAATCTGAAGAAAGCTGCCCTGTTCTCCGTACAAATAGTCAAAGTGAGTTGTTTTTACTCTGATCCTTCCTTACCAATGGATGGGGACATGAGTTGGTCTCAACACAACTCTCCTTCCTCCTCCCTTTCAATAAATAAGGACGGTGGTGGGGTTCCTCTGCATCCGATAATATTTCAAACGATGTTTGCCTCCACTTTTTGATATTTTTTTTTTTTTGAATATTGACGTCCTAATAGTTTACTTAGCAAGCATTGAATCAGTCTTTGTTTAATTTCCTTTTCTTATTTGTATTTATCTCTGCAATCACAATGCAAATGGTTTTGTAATCCATATTTGAATAGCTTAGCTATCATTAATTCTTTCTATTAGTGAAATGGTCCAGTGTCTTAACACAGTCTTAATAACCTAATCTTCTAAATGAAGAAAATGTAGGCTGTTTTATAAATGTTATTTAAGGAGTTGATAATTGTGATATTTTGCAGAATATTTTTTTGTTAAATTCAAAATGATATCCTGATGTATGCTGGTAAATTATTATTATTGTTTGTAAAATTTAATAATGTAGCTAAAAAATTCAATTGCTGAAAATAATTTTAACAATATTTTTAACTACTGTTTTTGCTATCTTGGTATCATCAGTGAGGCTATAAATAATTGATCTATCATATTATGTTCTACCTCTTTCACTAGAGGTCTTCAGTTATTAAAGTTATTTTATATACTATTCTAATGGTCATTTCACTGTTATATCATAATCCTTTAACTAGGTTTTTTTTTTTAAAAAAAAATATCATTTGAACATATGTATATATGAGCACCATTAATTTTCTACTTTGTTAAAGTGACTGATCTTTTAGTATTGCATGAAAATAAAAAGGGGTTGATGTGGAGTGACTTTTTTTAAAAGATCACTGTGATGTTACAAATACCTTTTCTGTGCATAATCAAATTTTTCCCTGAAAAGCTTTAATCAAACTTTCTGATAAAGTGTGGATTTATAAAACTAAGTTTATGGAACAAAACAATTAATAAAACATTACAATATGGACAGTGTGTGTCTACTTGACCATCATGAAAGGAAAGTTCTTGGACAGTGACTTGACAAGTCACAAATGCTATCTTTATTTTTAATAATTATTTGTGTGTTTTTAAGAGATTTTAAGAGAGAATTCTCTTTGTTTTATTAGATAAATTTAATGCTTATTAATAATAATAAATACTGTAAATATTATTATTGATTTTAATTATTTGTGTGAGTTTGTTTAAAACTGTTTAATCCTTATTTTGACAGAAGAAGCATCAAAATCTGGCCATGATGAGAAGCTTAGTATGGATGACGGTGGATTTGCTACATTTGAATTAAGACAGTCACGAAGAGGAACATTAAGAAAAAACACACTGGCCAGAAAAACTGCAAAAATAGCCAATGGAACTGTTATAGCCAAGTAACTATGATTTTCTTCTAAGTTTTTTAATAATTTCCTCTTTACATAATGAAACATAAATTTTAATGATTTCCTCTTACATAATATTTCAAATAAAATTAGGTTAGAAATTGAAGTTGATTTTTTTTTTTTTTTTTAATTGTAAAAACTTTCAGATGAAGCAATTTATTATAATTTGTTTTTGTTGTAAATCTGTCAACTTAATCAGAAGACAATAAGCTTTAAGACATAACAAAAGATTGATATTATCTGCAGTATCATTTTCCTGAAAATGTATGCTGTGGCCAGTAGTTTCTGCTACTTGCCTCTTTCTAATATTTAATGACTTGTGTATTTGTTTAGACCTCCACCAAGACCAAGCCCAGCCAGTGTCACTTATTCAGATGAAGAAGATCTCAAAGGCTATGATGATAATTGTGATAGCAGCAGTTTAACTGAAAAGCCGTCAGAAATCAGTTCCACAGAAACTGAAGTAAGGCTTAGCAATATTTTTATCATCTAAAATACCTGTTAAGATTTAGTTGATTGCATCTCTCTCCTTAAAATGCTACATCAAACTAAGCTGGAATGTTAGAGGTTTGTTTTACAAACATGATCCATTTTGATTTTCATGTGTCCAACTTAACCCAAGTCACAGTGAACAATTATTATTTTTTTCCCCTCAATTTTTTTTTATGCTCTGTAATCATGCACATATTTTAAAACTGGCAGACCAATTATATTTTGTTTTTGTTGTAAATGATGTCAATACTGCAAGAGATTTACTTCAAATAAGTTGTATTTATTTTTGTGTGGTTTAACATCAGTGGTTGGATTTACAGAACACACAACAATTCTGTGTTACATTTTTAAATATCATTCTTATATTTATTTTCACAGTTCCTCTTGACATTGAAACAAATTTATAAATAACTGTAGCTTTGTAACAATTTGAATCCTTCAACAACAAAAATCCATTTAGTAAACTTGAATGAATCTTAATAAGCTTTTCTTTTCTACTTGTAGGCCACTGAAAGTGATGCAGAAAGTGAGAAATCGGATCCCCATTCCTTTGTAAATCATTATGCAAACGTGAATGATACACTTCGCCAGTCCTGGAAGAGACAGAGACCGGCCAAAGCGTACAGCAGCTACACAGACAGTGATCCTGAAGGTAGTGTGGCTGTCAGTTTAAATGGAGGTCATATTATTATGAACAATATGGCTGGATCCAGGGCACCACTACCAGGATTTTCTTCATTTGTTTGATAATTTTATCAGCAGTTGAGTGATGACGTCTTTTACTATTAAGTTCCTAAAGTTTTAATGTATGGGATGGAACAGTTTTCTATAGAATCTCAATGGCAACTTTTTTTACTTAGTTTTCGTCGGCCAAAGATTTTCACTTTAAAGTTTTTAATTATTCAAATGTTCATTCCATATCCACAGTATTTGAAGTTTTTTTTTTTTTTTATGTAAGTTGTATTAATAATAATTTTCTTTGTAAAATTTTTAAACACAGTTGCTATTTTCTCCCAATCTTCAAAAAAAAATATGATTCATGTGATATGTAATTTTTTTAGGGCTTTTTTATATCTGAATTTTCAGGAAATATTAGTTGAATTGGATAAATCAAACTCATTTTGCTTTTATGATTTTATCAGATCTGAAATTATTTTTTATTAAATCATTTATTCACTTAAAAAAAAAAGGAGGTGCTTTTTTTTGTTTGAAAGGATTTCTTATGTGATATTTTCTGAACATTTGAGAAATGGATCTGAACTTAAAGCTTAAATGTACTGATTATACTTTCAATAGAAGAAGGTTGAAATCTCTTGCATTTGAAAAAAAAAGGTCATAATCATTCTGAAGCAAACTTAGTGGAAGGAAGGTGAATTGACGCTGGATTCTTTACTTCTTGATTGACCTTCTCTTTAACCAATTCTCCTAGTCAGTGATATTTATTTAATCAGGACTGCAATCAACATTCACGACTGGGTCGATTAAAACACTAGGGAAAAAAACCTAGCTATTCTACAATGAAGAAGAAGATTTTCTTAAGGAATGGGAATAAGAAGGATTGAGTTCTAGAGAAATTAACCAAAATAAACAGAGGGTTCTTGAGATGTCTCAGAAAATTTGAATTAAAATCAAATCGTATTTAAATTAAGCAGATTCTTTTGATTTTTTAATTCAGGCTTTTTTTTTTTTTTTTTTTACCGTATCTATTTTGTTCTTATTACTTTTTTTTTCCCTAGTAAATTGTTAAAAAGCCAAAACACTTAAATGTTTTATCTACAAGAATGAGAAATGTCAAGTTATTTCTGCAATTTCAGTTTTTTACTTTGCTAAAAGATAAAAAACAATAAAAAGCAAAACATTTGGATAGGCATCTTCCAATGTGTCTCATAACACTCGTTTTTCGTACTTCATTTCTCTATGGTTGAAGCAGAAAAAGTATATGTTGGAATTAACAAGTTTGACGTGTGTCAAAATTTTTTTTTGTTTTTTTAAGTCTTTTAGCAAAACAAATAAAAGATAGAAAAAGCTTTACATTAAAGCAAATGTAATTTTGCAAGAACTTATTTCTCTTTTTATAACCATGTGATAAAAATTAACTAACTGAAATCTGTCAAAGATATTCCTGTCATTGAAATATTTTTAGCATAAAATGCTTTCAAAGTGTACTTAATATTTTTCTTGTACCTTTAAAGGTGAATCAAAAAATAAAAATAAAAGCTTTATAGAAACATATCCTTTTTCTAACATGCAAATAATTATTTATAAATGACGTTTATAAAATGTATTATTGCATTTTAAAATTTCCACTGTTTTTGTCACTGCCGTTTCTACTTCTAAATTTCTTATAATTATGAGTGACGTTGTGCTTTATATCCATTTCATGGAACTGATAAACAGTTGTCTTAATCATTCCAGCTCCAAGAATACACATTGTATATAATTTCTCATTCCATTGTTATTTAGGTTTTCTATGTCTTTGTTGTTGTAAATAAAGAAATATATATATGTGGTGTTTGCAGGCAGCTGCTTTTAAACAAGTAAATTTAGCAATTTTTTTTAAAGGGGGGGGGATAATACCAATATCCATTGCTCTTATTTTCATTCTGTCATGTTTTTCGTATCATCTCATGTTTTGTTTCATAAATGTAAATAGTTTTTTGTCACAATAAAAAAAAAAAAATATATGGAATTAAAAATGAACGTTTTCTGTTTTTATAAAACATTTTCAAACCTAGATGTAGCTAGATAATACAAGAAATAATACTTAATATCACTTGATTTGGTCCAAAATTTATAATAGCTCAAGAGAAAATATTGGGGGATCATTCCATGCCAAATCAACCAGGATCTGAACCTTCTAGTCAGGGATTCCAATGATGTTTTAATATATAAGATTAAGCGAATTATTAACTATGAAAACTACAAATTTTAATGTCATAAATATATTTTTTCAATTATATATATTTATATATACTCTGCTAAGGACGGATCACAAATTGCGATGTATCATAACATTACGTGGGGGTGGAGGCTCAGCAGGATACAATGTTGTTGTCACACTGTTCGGACATTAGAATAAAGATCATTTATTGTTTTGGAAAATACAGAAGGTTGTGAAACAGCTGAAAGGACAAAGTGTTTATTTATTGCTGTGTACGGAGAAATGGAAAAATGCATATGAACGACAGCAGGCACCTTTGAGAACAGTGTCAGTACGGGATACATCCATTGTGGAGGACAATGCAACATTCCACATGATGTGTCATGCTTTGCAAAACTTTATCCAGCAGCTGTTGAGGCAAGTTATCCCACTCCTCTGTCAGTGCATGGATGAGGGTGGTTTTGTTTGTTGGAGGATATTGTAGACCAGCAAGGCGCCTCCCCAAAGCATCCCAAACATTTTCAATGGGGTTTAGATCTAGAGAACATGCTGGCCATACAAGGCGTTGAATACCCTCGCTGTCTAGACAATCCTGAACAGCGAGTGTTCGATGACATGGTGCGTTGTTGTCCATGAACTGAAATTTATCACCAACAGCACCACAGAAAAGGCGAATATGAGGCAGTAGAACTTCATCAATGTATCATGGCCAGTCATAGTCCCCGTTGCAAGCACATGTAGGGACATGCGGTCATTGATCATGATGACGGCCCATATCATGATACTGCAAGTCGGATATCGATCCCTTTCCTAGGTATTTTCTGAACGATAAGCAGTACCACTCTCATGCCAGACCAGTTGGCGTCTACAATCCGATGAAAGACTAAACTTACTCTCATCTGAGAATAGTAAGGAAGCCCATTCCTCTTTGGTCCAATTGTCATGCTCACGACAGCATTGCAAACAGGCGGTATGGTGCAGTCTGGACAATGGACACACACACAACAGCCTGCGGGCATATAGTCCTCCTTGTCCCAAACATTTGGCTGCAGTTTTTCGGGAGATCCGCTTTCCTGTGGCAGCAAGAAACTCATTTGCCACTGGCTGAGCCTATCCGTTTTGTCGTTAGGGCAATGTATCTGTCTTCTGCAGGCATCATACTTCTAACACTACCTCCCCTGTGATGCCTGCTACACATTCCAGTTATTGTAAATGCTTTCCACAGCTGTGAAACAACACTGTGGGCGATGCCGAACTCCCTGGCAACATCTGTTTTTTGTAGCCCTTCTTCGATCTTTTCAATAATATGACCATGCCTAAAATCATCTAAGTGATATCGGGAAGACATGCCGAAAATTTCAAGTTTGTCAATTAACGTTTTCCCGTAAAACTTTCACTTCGAACAACAACTGTCCACATGCATCCAATCCTTCAAATCTCTTATCAGCGCTGTCAGGTGATGCACAGGTGTGGCAATGCAAAATTTGCAAACGCACACCTCTTATGCCAATGTATCCTGCACTTATTCCAATGGTTGACATGTGGGTTCCTTCCGTTTTGTGGTTGCTAGGAGTGATAGTGTCATCCGTCCTTCGCAATTGTCCAGCAGTGTATATTATACACTATTCCCAACAAGTAATTGGACACCCCTGCAAACGACGATATCAACAGTTCTGAGACACGTCATGACAGCTGCCATTAAATATTGTGTGGGGAAACAACAACGCCAACAGTCGCATGCAAGATGCCACGCAGTTTTGAGCTCTCTGATTTCGAGAAAGGGGTAATTGTCAGGTAACACAGAAATGGCCAATCTATACGTGACATATCCAGCAAGTTGACATACCCAAAATCGACAGTGGCCTACGTTATTTGCAAGTGGAAGGAGAGGGGTGATTGTCGGAATATGCCCTGACCCGGCAGGCCCACAAAACTGGGAGTTAGAAACCGACAGTGCTGTCCAGAGAACTTCGGAAGACCCGCCCCAAATCGATGGGCCAAATCCGCGAGGAATTCCAACAGGCAACTGGGACTGTTGTGTTGATGAATACCATCCGTAAGGAAACTCATCTGCTCGGTTATCATGGACATGCTGCTGCCCACAAGCCTTTGATCACCAAGTCCAATTGCGCTGCTTGGTTAACGTAGTGCAAAGAACGTCGACAGTGGACCGTCGAACAGTGGAAAGAGGTTCTCTGGAGCAACGAATCAAGGTTCATCCTCTACCATTTGGATGGCAGGGTTTGGGTTTGGCATCTGCCTGGAGAATGCCTCCTGCCGGAATGTATTGTGCCAACAGTGATGTTCGGCGGAGATGGGGTTATGGTATGCGGGCATTTTTCCTGGTATGGCACAGGGCCCTTGGTCGCAATTCCTGATAGACTCAATGCTGAGACCTACAGCACCATTTTGGATGACCTTGCACTTCCTACGTTGTGGCAGTTTTACGGGGTGGACGCATGTTACTTTCAGGATGACAATTGCACCTGTTATGTTGCGAGGTCCACCATAGCTTTGTTTTGGGGACAATGGGGTTAATCGACTGGACTGGCCTGCGCAGAGCCTGGACCTTAACCCTATCGAGCACCTCTGGGATGAGTTGGAGCGTAGATTTAAGGGGTGCCCCCCTCCATCCAAAATGGGTGAAGGAACTGACCTCGTTTCTCCAAGCAGAGTGGAAGAAAATAGCACTTGGCGTCGTACAACGACTGATTGAGAGTATGCCCTGGAGGGTCGCAGCTATAATCGCTGCTCATGGAGGTTCCACCAACTATTGACGGTGAATAAACTTCGTTTTTCTTATCTATCACAGGTGTCCAATTACTTGTTGGAAGGTAGTATATATATATATATATATATATATAGGTAGTATAGATAGTTAAGCCGGACAGCTATCTGAAATTTAAAAAAACCCAATACAAATTTCAGAAAGCTGTTTCTGTGAGTTATAATTTTCTCACTTCATCAGCGGCATCTGGTGTTAAATTTTTGAAACTAAACTAAAATTTAGAAGTCATTATAGCGCATTATTTAAAGAAAATTGCTCCTTTTATTATATATTCCTTATATATTCTTTTTTTTAAGTTTTTTTAAATTTTTTATATTCTTTTTTATTTTCTTAGGTAGTATAGATAGTGTATATATATATATAAACAGTTTTTTGAAATTGTATTGGGATTTTGTTTCAGAAAGCTGTCCGGCTTAGCTATATATATATATATACACACACATACACAGTGTGTTGCAAAATTCATGTGTGATAATCAAACCACGTTTAGGGGCATGGTTAAGGATCAATATATTCCTAATGAACCCATATCCGGAAACGCCCCATTAAGGTGCTATATGGTTCTAAAGTGAGCCTTTTCGAGAGAACATTTCTTTGCTATACCATAAGAAATGTTTTGCAGGCAAGCTCACACATTGATCTGGGGGTGCTATTTCTGTTTGTTTCAATTCACCCTGAATATATATTTAATATTTTTAATTAATTTATATAAATTAATAATTGTTAAAATTTGAATTATAGTTCAGATTTAATTTGCATGAGTTGATGACATAGCTGGCAAACCACAGTAGGGATTTTAATTAATTTTTTTTTTTTTTAAATTTTCAAAAAAAAACAAACACCTAGGTTTAAAAGTAATTTACTGTTAGTAGGATTTAAACCGTGTGAGTCATTTTTTTTTCTTTTTCTAAATTACATTTAGCTGGAAATAAGGCATTAATTAAATCTTTTTTATTCCATTAGGCTTAAATAAAGCAAGTAAGAAGAGAATTATTAAAAAAAAAGATGTTTTTTATTTTCTAATATCAATAAAACTGACTGAAGTGGATTTAAGCCATTTTAAAATTCATATACATAGCCCGAATGAAGATACAATATCTGAAATTTCAATGCAGTCGCAAAGAAAAGGTTTTTTTTTTTTACTATGATCCCGTGATCGTCCCATCTTGAAATTTTGCAGAGGGACTTACAAAAGGTCCTTTAATATACACTGCCTGACGGAGAAAATGCTACACCATGAAGGAATGCTGAAACACAGGCCAAACCGCATGCGTAGATAGCCAAACAGGTGCAGAACAAATGATTTAAGTTTCAGATACATACAAGGCTCCTGTGACCTAAAATACAGGAGGGTCAATAAGAAGTGGGACCTCCTTTTTGGGAGAAACATTGCTGAACCCGACGTGGCATTGATTCGATGAGTGTCCAAATAATGTCCTGGGGTATCATAGACTATGTGGTGTTGATCCGAGTCCTCAGTTCATCTTCTTTTCATGGGGGTTGGAGGGTATTTAACTGATGTCCAATCGTGTTCCACAGATTCTTGATTGGCAAGAGATCAAGAGATAGGTCTGTCTAAGGAAGCATCTGGACACCTTGCAAAGCATGTAGGCTGATCTGAGCTGTATGTGGCTGGGCGTTATCCTGTTGAAACATTGGGTTTGGGACACCCTGCAGATATAGTAGTGCCACGGGCCACAGCACTTCATCAACATAGTGGTGTGCCATTAATGTGCTTGTGTTGCATACTAAAGGTGAGCGGCTGTTGGTGCTGATAGTACCCCAAACCATGATTTCATGTTGACGGGCTGTGTGGTGCTCCACAATGGCAGAGGAATCCTCCCGATGGTCATGTCGCCTCCAGACTCTCATATGGTGATTATCATTGGTGAGACAGAAATGAGATTTGTCTCTGAACTCTCACTATTCCATTCTGTACCCCAAGAAAGCTCTGTTGAGACACCATTGTAAGCGATGACAACGCTTGCTTGCTGTTAAGGGTAGCCTTCACAACAAACGGCTTAACCAGAGATCTGCGGCAGCCAATCGGCGCGACACTGTTAGTGTTGATATCGGAGCAACTCCCCCTATACACTTTGCAAATATTGTCGAATAAAGCGTTTCTGCAAATTTTCACCTCGCCGGTTTCAGCAGAAAAATATTTTCATGATCTCTTGCCTTTGCAGTTAAAAGAACTAACAAATCTATATCTTCTCTGACAACGAAAACATGCGTAAATGACGACATCATGTCGATGGCTGTCTGAATGATAAGCACATCCGCGTCTTCTACTGCCTGCTTCACTGTGAAATTTTGTTCTTTAAACTTCGTAATTAACATGGTAATTAAATGCCTTTTGTTAGTATCGCTCGCCAAAAATCGTTCTTGCGAAACAAGTGGAATCATCTCTTCATCGAAAATTACATCAATGGATACATGAGTTCTGGAGCGTCGATATCTTTCTGCACTTTTCGTATTCCAGCTAGCTGCGCACGCTGGATAACCATCAAAGACTACGACTGCATTAGGATTGTAATGCCTTTGGACATACTGCATGTAGTTCATGCAAATTGTTCCGTACAAATCATTGTGATGCCATACCACTCGATGAATCAAAAAGCCACCGTCCAGTACATGCAAGCTGTTGTTATCCAGTTGTACAGGCTGGTCCACTGAAGAAGATACCTTGAACAGTGACGATTTTGTTCCCTTTCGAATACCATCCTCATTAAATAATGATAGGGCGGAATGGGCGAGTTCAAATTTGAAATAACCTTTCAATTCTTCATCTCTCTTTTTGGCAATACAGATTCTTTGAAACAACAACAGGGGATTGATGGAAATAGAAAGATTATTGACTTTGACATTGCTTTTTGCTGCTCCCAAGGAAAGCACTGCATCTTTACGCTAGAATTTTAACGAATCAAAATTATTGCCCATAGTCTTTGCAATAGCTGCAGCACCTATTTCTTGTGCCATATGGCAATTTAATGTTTCATCACCAAGAACTCCACTGTTGATGGAGAGCAAACTGTCGACTTGCGGAAACGGATTATGTTGCGGCAGCCATTCTGCAATCTTTGTCACATCGTTTTGATCATGTTGCAACGCGTCGACCCGCATATCCACATGCTGCTCCGTTGTGTTCATTTGGATGGCGCTAAACTCTTCTATTGCTTCACAGACATTGTGCAGGCATTTAAATATGAACGAAGCAATATGTTCAAAATAAACATGAGATTTAACGTGCCTGAAAATTTACAGAAATCGGCAACAAACGAAGGCGTAACGCTAAGAGACAGAATTCGCACCCTGTGCTGTCACCGGGTTGGCTGACTGATGGGTCATCAAACAGACGAAACGTTCCATCCCAGTCTCTTCCCAATCTCTATATAAACATTTATTTATTAGATAAAGGTACTTTAGGTACACTAATTGGCGGATAATTGAAAATGGGTGCTTTTCTGCAATTTCAAAAAAATCGTTCTATTGTTTGGCCCTGTTACTCGAAAACTATTAGTCTGACAAAAAAAATGTATATAAGCAAATTTGCAGCAACCTTTATCTTCTCCAACTTTTAATAGGAAACTTTTTCTCTTAAAACCTATAGGAATGCAGTTATATGCCAAAAACTGATTTTGGGCGCCATTTTTTCAAGATGGCGGCGCGAGAGGCGGTCCCTCGAGATCGCAAACGTAGCGTCATACTTAGGGCACCCAAGTCTACACTTCTGCCAAGTTTCAAAACTCCTCAACCTTTTGCACCAAAACATCTTTTTTTTGTCTCTAATGACTGGACTATGGTGGCGTTTCCCTACTGCTAGTGACGTCAGTGGCGGATTTACACTGCCGCATATGGGCTATGCCAGATTTGCCGCCCTTCCTCCTGACCTACTTGTCTGAATATATCACTAGTAAACTATACTGATGTTTGTTTCGTTTAGAGCTAAGTTACTGATAATTTACAACTCGTCTATTCGTTAGAATTTACTTAGAGTATGAAAACAAAAATATGTAAGTTTATAGGCCCATAATGATGTATTCCTTTCCGTAAGTACACATTCTAAAAATATGTTGTAAAAAGTTGTTTAACAGAAAATTAAACATAAAAGTTAATATAAATAATTGGAATATATTTCATACATAACAGTTGCAGTCTTGCAGAAGATATATATTAGAAAGTAATACAGGTATAATGTCACTGTCAGACAGTCCCCCGCCGCCTCCAACGACTGAGCACTCCAATGCAACGTCTACCCCTTCCACTTCAAATTTACGGCCACAGTCATCACTCACCCGATTTCCTGGGATATACACTCAAAGCCAAAAATTCGCTCTGTTCGCATATACTGTACATACACATCAAAAAGCCAGAAAATGTCCATTTCTTTTTATGTTTCCCTCATTTTCTGCTTGTAAATATGACGCTTAATATTTTTGAATATTAAATATTAATATTATTGAAATGTACATGATTTTTGTTTTTTTCCTATTTTTTTGCCGCTCCCTAAAGTTGCCTCTCTGGGCTATAGCCCTTTCAGCCCTCGTGTAAATATGCCTCTACTTCAGATGGAAGTTTGTGAGCGAATCTTATAGTAAGTGCGAAAAATCTTTATTTCTGAGCGTTCGGAAATCAGATTGAAATAGGCAAATTCATTTTCTGTTTTATTCTATGTTGTGGGGGTTCAGTGGATAGCAATGCTGACTTCAGATCGAAAGTTTGTGAGTTCGAATCTTATACGGAGTGCGAAAAAAGAAAATATTTATTTCTGAGCGTTATGAAATCAGATTGAAATAGAATAAAACAGAAACTGAATTTGCCTGTGTTGTGGTGGTTCAGTGGATAGCAATGCTGACTTCAGATCGGAAGCTTGTGAGTTCGAATCTTATACGGAGTGCGAAAAAAGAAAATCTTTATTTCTGAGCGTTATGAAATCAGATTGAAATAGAATAAAACAGAAACTGAATTTGCCTGTGTTGTGGTGGTTCAGTGAATAGCAATGCTGACTTCAGATTGA
>JAFIDM010000004.1:66319656-66341682 GCA_023159025.1 Thereuonema tuberculata
CACAACCTAGGATTTTGCCTACAGCCTCACATTTTTAGGAACCTCGCCCACAAAGATGTCAAAGTTTCTGTCTTTGGTTAGATGATGTGAGGTTGAGGAAATTAATTAAAGAAATGGGTCCTTGTGCTTTTATGTAAACTTAATTAACAGAAGCCTCTCAAGTCCATGCTTCCCTAGAACCTAGTACATTCTAAAACTGCCTTTGGAAACTGGCTTACATGTTTCAAAATTATGCAATCAATATAATAAAATAATTAATTTTAAAAAGTCATAACCACATAAACTGAAATCCAAAATTAATTTTTAATAACATACTTCAAAGCCTTATTATACTTGACAACCTGTGAACAAGATTCAAATGTTTTCAGATAATGAATTTCAAGAGAACAATTTATACTCTACAAGAAAAGACTTAATCTTTATCAATAATAAAGAAGTGATCACCTTCTTCATTACTTTATGAAACATCAACAATATCAGTACAGCACTTGTTTTTTTTTTTTCCACATCCTAAAATGCTAAATCTTTATAGATAAAAATCACATTTTTTTAGATCTTAATACAAAACATTAAACTGAATGCATCAGTGCTGAAATTTAAGATTCATGTAGTAATGCTCTTCAATCTAATCAAAGGATGTTGATACAAAAAAATGCAATATGTGATATTCGGCTCATAAGAGCATGTATTGTATTACATTTCATTTTTTGAGATAGCTACTATTCAGTTTCATAAGTGCTGCACTACATAATTCATAGCCTCGATAGCAGTAGCAACAACTAAAAAATATCTCAAGATAAATATCATAGCTATTATTACTCTGGACAGACAACTGAAGGTTGTCCATAATTACAAATTAATCTGTGCTTGCATCTAGTGACTAGAAAAATAAATAACCATGGAAACTTTTGAATGTTGTTTCAGCCTAGGCTTTTATTTTTAAAGTCTAATTAAATTTACAGGGAAAGATAATAATTTTCAATCTTTCTAGAAGGGACCTGATCATAAAAGTAGGGGAAGTAGGAGTTTAAATTCTCAAAATAGCAAAAGTAAAACATTGAGAAAATATTTGAGAAAACAATAATTAAGATATATTAACTAAATTTTTCACTTTTTAAAGTAACTTATGAATTGCATTTCTATTGTATGTATTCTGACCCTGCAGAAAACAAAGTAAAAATAAGCAGCATCTACTCCATTAAAACAAAAACAAAAATTATTAAACTTACAAAACCACCATTTTATGCTGAATATAGAATAACAGCATGCTAATATCACAACCAAGGATAAGGTTACAGCATAATTATGCAAAAATGGAATTGATTTTTAAAAAGGATTTTTTTTTTTTTTAAGAAAATACAATCTTTTGTTTATTTGTTTCGATCCTGATTTCATTGTATAATATTTAAAAATTCAGTGAAACTACTTTGATTTGGCTGCGAGCCTTGTTTTATTTTTTAATAGAAAGTTTTTTAGTAAAAGGATTCTTAAATATTTAAAAATATGAAAATAGATTTAAAAAAAAAAATCTAACGGTTCAAGAAATGGCTATCAAGAGGATATATCTCATTAACAAACTAGGTATTGAGGATATTGCTTTCTAAATCGCATCCTAAATAAGGTAAAAATTAAAATATATAATGGGAAACAGATGAATAGAACATTTTCTACTCCACTTGCTTAAATAATAAAATTGAGGTAAATTTCATTTAGAAACGATATCTCGGAAAAATAAATTTCTCAAAATTAAAGGAAATATGATGAATTATGAAAACGAATTTAATATCTCACTGATTGGTTATGCTTTCTTATATTTGGCATTAATCTCATTTAAATATTATGCTTCTAATTTAGATATGCAAAAACCTAAAAAATACATGAAAATTGTTTGGTAAAGTCAGAAGCCAAATACTTAAGAGAAAAAAACAAAACAGAAAACAATCGCTTATAAATTATTTCAATTCTTTCATAATTGGCTGTAAGTTTCTTTGTAGTTTATTTACTGTTGTCAGTTCAAGCTTCTAATTGCTGAATAATAAGCAATGGAATACAAGGGAGAGAAAACTGATAAACTTTTAAATAGGATTAAAATTTTTAGGTTTTCTTTCTGTTTTGAAAGGATTTGATTTAAATTAAAATAAACAAAATATTCCATTTCTGGTTCATTTGTTTGCACTGAATAAAGAAACATTTCAATCATTTATTTCATGTGGAATTAATGATATACTCAACATCAACATGCTAAATTATTGCAAGAGTATTTCAAAAAGATTATCAATTCTCATCCCATCTCCACCAATATATGCAGGGTGTTACAAAATTTGTGTGTAATATTGAAACCCCGTGTAGGGGCATGGCTAAGGGTCAATATATTCCTGATGAACCCATGTCCTGAAACGCCCCATTAAGGCGCTAGGTGGTCCTTAAGTGAGCCTTTCTGAGAGAACATATCCTTTGCTACACCATAAGAAATGTTTTGCAGGCGAGCCCACACATTGATCTAGAGTTGCTATTTTTGTTTGTTTCAATTGCACCCCAGATCAATGTGTGGGCTCGCCTGCAAAACACTTCCTGTGGTGTAGCAAAGAATATGTTCTCTTGGAAAGGCTCACTTTAGGACCACCTAGCGCCTTAATGGGGCGTTTCCGGACATGGATTCATTAGGAATATATTGATCCTTAGCCCAGCCCCTACACGTGGTTTGAATATTACACACAAATTTTGCAACACCCTATATATAAATATATATATCAAGATATATCTTGATATTAACTCTAAATTTGAAGATTTTTTACATAATTTAAATTATCTTATTAAAGAATTTATAAAAAAAATAATTTATTTAAAATTAAATTAATATATATAAATTTAAGCATTAATTTCTTTTGTAGTTTTTAAAGCACAAATAGTTCCTTATTAATAATTAATTAATTAATTAATTAATTAATAATTAATATCCTTAATCACAAGGCAATGATTTACCAGGTAAGTCATTTTAAATTATCATTAAAAAATAAATACTATCAAAACTGTCAGAAATAAATATTAAGAGTTATAAATCACTGAACTTTAAGTCACAAGTAGACAACATTTACTCAAAAAGACCTGAAAAAACCTTCCCAAGTTTTATCAATTACACTGTCAAGGAGAACAACAACATTAATAAACTCACCCATACAGTAAAAACCATAGATAAATGGGAAATGAAGTTGAGTGGGAAACATTACAACTGGAATAAATTTGATTTTATCTTCAATTTATTTAAAATATTTGGTCTTTAATAACCAGAAACTCATTCTCTGAAAGTGGGTCTTTAATAACAGCTCCTTTGTTTTTACAACTAGGGTTTGTCTTGTGATTAACATTTAGAAAAAGATGAAAAGTTTGTCATCTTGTTCAAAACTTACAGCTAATTTTTCTTAAAATGGTAAAAAAAACCAAACTCATACATTAATATAAAATTATTTAGATAAATATTGCAGTGTGGCAGTAGAAAAAGTAAGAAAGAAAGAAAACTAAAACTTGATGAAATTTAAATATAAATGCTGTAACCATAAATAGTTGAAATACCTAATAATAAATTATACAGTTAAGATCAACAAATGTAAGTTGTAATAGTAATAATCACTTTGAGTCATCACTGAATAAAACTACTACCCGGTATTAAACGACATTTGGGAACTAACTATAAATAAATTAAACCTGGCTCAGATGAAATACTATTATGAGTAAGAAAATTCTTAAGTAAATATAAATTTATAAAAAACTGGAAGTTAATAAATAATAATAATAATAATAATAATAATAATCAACAACAAAAAGATAATTGCCAGTAAGTAAAAAAAAAGTCTTCGTTCATGAGAGAAAATTGTAAAGCTGAAAAATGTACAAATACATTAAAATATTGACTAGTTTAAACATGTGATTGGCAACAGAAACTACAGGTAAATAACAAAGTTTTCTTTGATTACAAATGAGATCAACTCATTAAGAAAATATAAAATTAATAATTACCACTTCTTCATTTTTCAAATTTTGCTGCTTCACTGAGAATGTCGTCATTTATTATATTTAGAATTAAGTTTAATTGACTAAAAATAAGTAAAATTATTAAGACTATTAAATTATGAGTAAATGAAACAGACTTAAGAATTATTATTAAAACTTATTAATAAATTACTTTACTGGAATAAATTGCTAGAATAGTAACAGGGTTTGGAGTCTTTATTTCTGATTCCTTTTCTAAAAATAGTATTAAAATATTCATTAGTTATTCACATCTCATTCATTCTTATAATTCAAGGGCAAGTCTTTTTTAACTTGAAGAAATAATAATGATAGTAGCTGGCTTTAGAAGTAGGTAACTTAGTTTAAATAGAAAGAAGGCCATGAGTAAGAAGAATCTAAGTCATGATTTATATAATAGTTTCCCCAACAACTGCAAACCGAATCAACAGTTCCATAAGAACTATTACATATTTAAATTCATTTAGTAAAAGTAGGTGAGCTATAGCCTGTAACATATAGAAGACAAATGGGGACCACTACCTACAGAGCAGATTTCGGGTCCCCAGCGGACACAACACACAGAAGAAGACGAAAGAAACAACCATGCCATGACCGGGATTCGAACCCAGGTACTGGCGCATTGGACGCCACGGCTGGCCGCCGCCGAGACCGCACGACCACGCCAGTAGGTGAGCTATTTACACAAGAATTAATCATTAATTAATTAGGATTTTTGCAAACATATGGCTCCTTGAAGATGACCTCTTTTCTAACTTAAATCTCCTTCAGCTATGAAACACTTTTGGTTAAAACAAACCTCAACTTTTGATCATTCAACTCTATGTTGAATCATCATCTCAATTCATGAAAACATTTCATTCCATTAAACTTTTATCATTATGAAAACTTTTTTTTGCTTTTTAATTTTGAAAAATCGGCATTCTTTTATGATAATTTCCCTCTTACAATCAATTTCAAAAATAAAAAAGTCAGTAGCTCACAAGAAGCTTCTGAAGATTGTGATACAGAAATACTGGCTCTCTCTAGAATCGCAATGGTTATTAGATGGATTTAGAGTGGGAAGGAAGAGGAGGACACTTCTCAAGGATTGCACTTTCTCAGTAACAACTCCCAAGATACAAAATACAAATGTATTACTATAAAGAGCATATATATAAAAACCAAGTTTCCAAAAATAAAAGTTGGGTCTAATAGATAAAGGTCAGGGTTTTCTTCCAATTTTAAAACTAAAAATGCCCAATTTTCCATAATTAAGAAACAGCTTTGGTTTTTATTTTGAATTGTAAAGTATTTAAAATATCCATCTTCATCCAATTAGACATTTGATTAATACTTGTAGTAGAGTAGCATTTTGATTAAACTAAAGGAAAAAATAAAATAAAATGGCAGATGACAGAAGAAGAAAGTTAAAATCTAAGTTATTCCCTTTCTTGAATGAACCAAAGGATTCTATGGAATGCAATCTTACATCTCCAAGCAGAAAAAGCAACATTAAATCCTCTAAAGAAAACATAATTTACTTCTGTATTTTGTTTAAATTGGGCAAAACCAGATTTTTATATCCATCTACGTTAAGATTTTGAAGAAGAAAAAAAAATCTTTAATTTTCCCAAAGTGTCTTATTTTCTTGCTACTTCTCTTCTAAATCTTTGAATGTCTCCAATCAGTTAATAAATACAGCAAAGATTAAACCACACTACAAAACTAAAAAGCTGAATACTCATCAAAACATTCATCCTTCTCTTGAACTTCACAAAAACAAAGGAAATTCACTGCAGGGAATAACAGATAATGTTGTATTTGAAAAGGATAATTATCTACAGTCGTGTCTTTTGGCAAACGGCAACAGAGAAACCATTTCTATGACAGTAAATTCTGGTTGCAATAACAATTTGATTCTTAAAGAGCAACTTTACATATAGAAGATCTCAAATGGGTTAAAAAAAAAAGATATTAATAATAACGTTCCCTTCAATTCTTATTTAAATCTCTTGTCATCAGCTTTAGATTTTTCAGTTTCTCTACACTTTACAAAAAGAAATTCTGAAATCCAGCCAGAATAAAAATTGAACACGTGTAACAAAATACTCACAATTTGTAAAAAATATCCTTAGTAATTGATAAACTTATTGCTTGGACTAATAAGCTTTTTTACATTCTTTCCTACATGTAATCAATATAATCACATTGCAAAAGACTAAAACATTTCCCAGAAATTCTAGAAACCATCTTCTACACACTGAGATTAATGTAGATTAAGAATTCTTTGATTAAATTCTAGAAAAAGATTTGATTTACAAGAAAAAGTAAATTGTAAATAAAATAAAAATCAAGCTTATTCTTTGGCTTAAGTCAATGAGAGAAAACGGAAGAGAAATGATAAATGAGGGAATGAAAACATTTCAATGTTTGTCTTCTTCACGTTCCAAGAGTCCTTAGATCACAAAAAGTAACTGCTACAGTTAGAGCTCATTAGGATTCTGGCAATAACAGTTACTTAACAACCATTTATCAAACACCAAAAAAAAAAAAAGAATCTTACCCTCCTAAATATACATCTCATTGCTATGATAATGCAATAGGTGAATAAAAAAAACAAAACAAGATGAATGATGATGAACAATATCAATAAATATCATCTCACATTCTTTCACAATGAATCACAGTAAATAGAATAAGATGAAATCTAGAGTGTTTGACATTCAAATTGATAAAGAAGCAAGAATATCTTAAGATCCTGGACAGATTCTAGCTGGATGAGTTTCCAACATTTGTATATATTTCAGTTTTCTTTAGATTTTCTTGAGCAAGTTGTTTCAACTGATTGACATCTTCTTCCAAAGCCTGGGCGCTTTCTTCAAGAGCTTGTAACGACTCTGAAACACTGTTTACCTGATAACAAGAAATAAAAAGGAACAAGATTAATAGGTCTAATCATAATTAGTTCTATCTGCTTATTATCACTTCAACAGTAAAAAGCAGGATGAAAACTAAATCATATTGATTCTTTATATCATTCAATTTAAGCTACCTTTTAAATTTATGTTAATTAGGAAAAGTTATTAGGAATAACATACTTCATTAACAAAAATCCCAAGTAAAAAATACTTTATTATTAAAAGGATTCCATTTATAGCCATACTTTTAGTGTATTTTCCAAAGGAAAAATATATTTTTGCATTCTCCCCAACCTGAACAGATGATACCAGGACTTTGCAATAAGCGTGGATCAGGGGTCACCTAACAAAAAGAATTATATGCCATTCAAATACAGTATATATTTTCATCTTTTTATGATTCTTCCTATCTTCACTCTTATACTCATGGTGTTTTTAGAGCTTTTGCCACAAACTTTTTAGATATTTTAGGGCAATGGTTTAACTACAAAACAAGTAACAAAATAGTTGAATTCTGTTAACGGGTTTTTAGTGGGCCTTAGAAGTGGGGCATAAGCTCAAAGTTGTGGCATGGATAACTGCTGTAAATTTTGAGCTTTTGAGCAAAAACTTATCTGGTTGCTAGATACCCTTAAGGACTCTGCTGATATTGTATTTCAACCAAACTGGATCATCCATTTCAAATGGTGGCCAATAGAAATTTCCACTTTTTGATGTTTTTGCTATCTTCAAAACCTTATCCTGACATTCTTTTTACAGCTTTTGCCACACACTTTTTAGAGCTTTTAAGGCATTGGTTTAACAAAAAAAAAAAAAAAAAAAAGGCAAAATTGTTTCGGGGGTGGGGGGGGGGGGGGTTTGGACATGACCTCAAAGTTGTAAATGCAGTTTTAAACATTTTACACCTTTGGAAAATACACTTGCTGAAGTGGATGAGCAGCATATATATATATATATATTTCATCAAGTTTTCGCCAGACACACACACACATTGTTTAAACTTTATTTTCCTCTGTATTGTTTTAACACTGTACTTTTACAATGCAAAATTTCAAAAAAAAAAAAAAAATTCTTTCCATATTTTTTTTGCTGTTTATTAGTATTAATAAGCTTCTGGCCCTGCATCTAAGCTGAATACTGAAGTTTTATATCAGAATGGTTAGTTTAATATTCCATCTTTAACAAAGACATCCAAAAAACAGTTCAGATCTTTTTTTTTGTTTTGGCAAAAGTCTTTTTGTAGCACAAACAGAAATCTTAACATTAACATCTCCTTCAGGTGTCCAATAAAACCTTCTCAAAAGTCCCTGGAATAATTTTGTATCAGTTTCCTTTTTTATCACAAAGTAAAATGGCTTAATTTGCCAATGTTCATTTTTTACTATTTTAGCAAATGCAATTTTCTTCTGGAATAATTAGCATTGCCGATCGTTAAGAAAAATAGCAAATGGCTTGGGTTCATAGTTAGTGTTAGATCTATGTTCCTTTCTGATTATGATCTATCCCTGCTGAACTATCAGACATCTATGATGTTCCTAGTAGAGAACTGCTTGAATTCAGTCATTTAAAATAGAACATTCAATTTATGTATTAACTTTTTGCTTAAGTATCAGCCCACTTCAATCCTCTGTTTATTCAATGTTTTTTCAATCCCATGAAACTGATTTTGTTAAATGAACCATCCACTATCCTTGTCTTTCTTTGGTTATCTCTTATAAAGAACACATTATTGATCAAGATGAGGATTTGTCAACCTCTTTGCCTTCTTCCAAAATTTCAATGCAATCCAACATAAAAGAGCCACGGTCAACCCAAAAATAATCAACAACAAAAAAAAATAACAACAACAACATTATATTGGGAGTTTTAAATTGCTAACCTCTGGTCTGGTGATACTGAACCTTTTTTGTTTGAATACTATCCAATGTAATTTATCTTTAACTACAGTAAACTCCCGATTATCCGGGGGCAGTTTATCCATTTTTTTTTTACTGTACAATAAATTATTGAATTAAAAAAAATTAAATCTAGAATAAGGTAAGCAATAAAAGAGGCTAAAAAAGTAAGTGAAGACAATTATAGACAAACAATTTAAAGAACGACCTTGTGGGCAGAGCTTAGGCCTGCAGGTTACACTAAATTACGGGAGAGTCTTCCCATAATAATAAAATTTAAAAATAAATAAATAAATCAAAATAACTGTTTATAATGTATATACTATAACTATATGTATTGCCATTTTAATGTAAATGTAAAATTTACTGTAATTTAAATTTAATAAATTTTAATGTAAATGTAAAATTTACTGTAATTTAAATTTTAATGTAAACATGTTAACAGCATTTTTGTGTTGATTTTTGTCCTATTTCGGATTATCCGCGGAATTCACTTATCCGTGGTTGCCGCGCCACCCAATTCCGCAGATAATCGAAAATTTGCTGTATATATATAAAATTAAATTTATCTTTAATTACAGGTGAATAATTTAAAGTATTCAATTTACCTATATATATATTAATAAAATTCTAAGGCATAGGACAAGCATCTAAAATAAATTCCATAATTTACCATCCAATATATTGAAGTTTAATAATTTTTAATAATTAAACAATAAATTTTAATTTTACAAATAAACATTACTTATTTCCTCTTGTATAAAAATTATTCAATGAGCAAAGTTACTTCAGAACTGAAGCGACCAAATAAGGAAAAGTTGTCTTAGCAAATCAAAAAAAAAAAGTTCTCAGTACTCAAAGTAATTTACTTAAAATTATGAAAAATAAGAGAAAACTCTCTGATAATCCATTGGCAGATATGTTTTTTGAGTACCCCTTAGATATCTTCTTGTCATCTCAGATTGATCTAGATAAATCACTATATAAATGTTTTCTTAGTGTTCTTTCCATCTTCAGTTTAAGTTATATAAAAGAAGAGTTTTATATTCTTCTGTTTATTACTTATTTCTACCATTATGCTTATGCACTACAAAGGCTTAAAACAAGAGGCTAAAAAAATCTATCTTTTGTCCCCGACATGTTTCAGTTGAATAGGAATAATGCAGCATTGTATAAAAATACAATGTTCATGCAGTGACAACTTGTCTAAAATTCATTTAATATTCTATGGAAATTGCATGGCATACAGGCAGCTTTAATCGATTTATAGCCACAGGATTCTGTTGCTCATCCTCAATGAAGTATGGAGCAATGATGCCGTTTCCAAGACCGTTCAATGTGAAGTGGTGTTTCAATAATGATGTGTGGTCGGGCGAAACCAAGAAATTGGATTTTTGTTTATTGATATAACCATTAAGATGACCATGACAAGCGTCCAAAAACCAAAAATCCGGGATCGTCATACACCATTGCTAACATGGAAGCACAGTACACGACTCTTGCTTCTTTATTGATAAGTTTCAATGGTTGGCTAGTCTGTATCTTGTAAGGGAACCCACCAATGGTTTTAAACGTACATCAAACTGATGTTCAACCCATGTCCAGTTTAACTGTCGTTCATTGGAGACTTCATTGCTCAAAAAGTCGGCCGTGATTTTCATTTGTTGTTACTGTTACAGGACGTCCGGGACAACTTTTCCGCCCCTGTGAGAATTTATCGACAGATTTATGACAGATAGCATAACCTTGTCCTTGGGTTAAAAACACTCCCAAAATTCTGTAGCAACATGTAGCAGGCTAGGTCCATTACCACGGCCTGTACCATTTGATCAAAAATAGTGCTCCACAATAAACATTTTCCCTTCGATAGGTCATACCATTTTCACAGCAACACTGATTAATCTCACATCCACAATCAGTCCTGTTCCGAATATAACAATCGCCTACGTGTTCATCTCGCAGTGCCACTTTTCTTGTGGTTAAATTGTTCAGTGTTGTTTGTTTTTGGCCACACTGTACAATTTCAAAACTATGACAAAGCTTTGTGTTATTTGGTCATTACCCTAAGATAACTGTGATCTGTCCCTGCTGCAGTTGCAGGAATATTAGTGTATCTGCTTCCACTGTGCTCTGAAGACTCTCTGAAGGAGATCTTTGTTTGTATGGACTGTCCAGCCAGATCAGGTATCTAGACCTTAATACTATCGAGCACGTCTGTTATGTTCTTGGGAGACAAGTTGCTGTTCCCCCAAGATCTGGAGAGGCTTAGAAAAGCAGTAAAAGAATATTGCTATCCACTGAGCTTCTAGACATTATCAACAGCATGATATATCGCTGTTAGGAGCTTTGTATTGAGATATTTTGTCTATTTAATTTGGCCACCTCATTTTTGATCTGGTTTTCTATGGGCTCATTATTGGAAGAAATCAGTGTTTTATACAAGATGTTTTTGAGTGTTTAGTTAACATACAATTTACTTTCATACAAATTAATATTGTATTTTATGGAGTTATTTTTTTCTTTTCTTCTTCTTCTTCTTCTTCTATCCATTTAGCCGTGTCTGACTCTTGGCGATTCTATGGGTCATCTCTCCCCACTCATTCCGATCTTGCGCTTTCCTTCTTAACTGCTTTTTTCTTTTACTTAACAGAAACTCAGTTTATTTGCAAGATTTTTCTAGAATTCCCTATAAATATCATTTTCTTATTCAGTATCTTTTGATTGACTTTCGTCCAACCAGGGCTGTGGAATCAGCAAAAACTTCTTTTCGACTGACTCCACCAAAAAACTATTGATTTCATGACCCTTGTAATGTTATATAATAGTACAAGAATTTTTGACGCTGCTCCAGATAATTAACAAATCGACTCTGACTCCTCTACAGTTATTCATTAAGCTAATTGCAATAGTGATAATTGTACAGCAGCTTAAGTAACAAAATCATGCGCATTTTTGGATGCAATTATGAAATTCATATATGGAGATAGTTTTCCCCATTTAGATAAAATTAGATATAAAGGTATTTCTAGAAATTATCATGACAACTGCCATCTTAGAAATTATCACCCAAAATTCAGTTGTTGCTGTTTTTTTCAGTAAGTCATTTATAATCTAATGAAACAAACACTGTACAATCAATAGATAGATGATAATAGTCAAGTCCATTCCTTCTTCCACGAGACTGGCTACAGTAAGAAGACATGAAAAGTCCTTTCCTAAAGTAAATAATGGTTTTACCGAATTATGTTAACCACTCTCTATTGTAGCTAATGGAATTAATAGAAAAGCTATTGTAATAAAGTATTATCACACTTTAGAGTGAAAAAAGGTATTGAAACAATGACAGGAAAACTCTACTACAAAACATGACCTACTTGAAAGATACTGCGTTTTCTAAGCTAAGAACTTCCATTTAAAAGATACAATATCTCATTCTAGTAAATGATAATGATAGAAAGAAACTGTTGGGTGTCAATTATGATTCCCCTTACTTCCTTGACTCCATTTTTTGTAATCAAGCAAAACATGTAATCATTGATGTAAATGCATTAGTGCTCGTATAATGGTATGTGTTGAGGTGATAAAGATGTGACAAAGATTAAATGTTAATTAAAAAAAAAGTGATTTCACCAAAGAAAAAAAAAACTTGTTCTTGAAATTTTTTAACCTTATAAAAACAATAAATTCTGATATTTTAAATTTTCTTAACATTATAAGATTTTTTTTTATATATAATTATAGAATTGAGACTTTTGTCATTAGCCATTTTTCCCATAAATCAGCTCTTTACAAAAAAAAAAATAAAATAAATAATAATAAAATAAAATACACAAGCCATATTAAACATTTTTTATATATCTCCTCGCAAACAAACAAACATTACTGTTTTGTTTAGAAAGGATTAAAATTCTATCTTAATAAGTTTCATATTTATAAATCAAATATTTCAAAATCAATGTTTAAAAAGTTTAAATTATGATTTTTGCAGAACAACTTAAAGGTCTCTTTACTAAGGATCTACATTTTTTTGAATAAATAATTCAACCAAGATGATTCTGATAAGAACTTCATGGAATAATGGGGTTGCTGCTTTTCTCTACATCTTATAATTAATCTCTTATTCTAATTATTATGAGGAACAAAGCTATTACATTTTTAAGATACTGCCTAATTTCAATCTAAGAATGTATACTTTGGTGGAAAATGAATATTGTGCAAAATATTCTTCTCTTTCCAATTTCTTACTTCATTGTAAATATTTGTGATAGTCCATAAATAACTAGTGATGGTCAACAGATCTTCCATCACCAGAAAACTCAGAAATACTCTGAACCAGTTTGGATTTGAATTATTAATATTGTTACGAAGTGAACACGATGATTGTGGGTCGACTGACTTTTCTTCCTTTGTCATCCCCTTTTTATACATAAACGAACAGGAAAACGGAAATGGAAATAATATAGAAATGGAATGTTCTAGAAAAAGAGATGGTTAATATGAAAAAAAGATATTATGTACATGGCCGGGATTTGAACCTGGGATGTTCACACTGAACACATACTGGTGCCTCTGACCACTGAGCTAAGCCAGGGCTTGTTTTTCAGACACTAAGTTGTAGCACTATTTCTCTCTAAATATCCATCCAAAGGTTGGAAAATACAAGGAGAGGTTTTCTCCAGCCTTCTTTTTAGTTATAACTGTCTATAGATCTACAGATGTTCAACATTATCATCCTATAGCTTCTTGATCACTGAAAAAGCAATTTCAGATTGAGATAAGAAAAAAAGAAGAGTTGTTTCAAATCCTTTTTATAAGAGATTTTCTTGTTGAAATTCTAATAATCAATGACTCAATTTCTTTGTAATTTAAATTTTGAATATTTCAGTTTAAAATCAACATGTTTCAAGAATTCTAATTGAAGGAGCTGCAGAAGTATTGGTAGTGCAAATTTCTAAAATAAATTAAGAAAGAGAATTAAAAAGATTAAGTTTTGACTGATTGTTTTATTAAGTATCCCGTGTTTTACTTAACTGTTTGAATAATTCACTATCAAGTAGCAACAACTACAGTTTCAAATAATTACAATCATTTTCAATAAAATCTGCCTTATAAGTAAAAAAAGTTAACGTGAAATTCTTTTTATACCTGTCCAGCATAGTCTTGAAGCCTATGAAATTTTTTGACATCATCGTAACGAAGTTTTGCTTGACGTGTCAGCAACAATACTGCAACTACCATAGATAAGCAAGTGGCACTAGACAAGGCACTAACATGCTTTCGACGCATAGTAGTTGGAACAACTCTTTTCATAAACTGATACAACTTCAAATTGTTGTTAAATTCTGACCTATTCATTTTTCTTTCAACCTGGAAGAAAAATAATAATTACATGAAGATTACACATTTTATAATAACATCAAATAACTTTATTACAGCCTAAACTACTTAAGTATTTAATATAAAAAACACTTACTAAGGAGCAACTCTTTTAAATATGATTTTCAGCAATTTAAATCGCCAAAATAGATTCAATTAAAAATTACTGTAAAATATCAAACAAGATTTATATTATCAGATATACAAAATATATCAACATTTATCAATCTTTCACACACATTTTAACTTAAAATATTTCATCATTCTGATTAAAATATATATACATATTTTTTTAATAGCAAGAAGCTGCCATAATTTAAACTCCCACGCTCCTCTACATGTTGATGCAGTAACAAACCGATTCACTAAAGGCTTCGTTTGTTAGAAAATGCTGTGAACTTTCAATTCTCTTCCCTTTTTTTTTTAATGAGCTGATTCATGCCTCAGCAGCGCAAGCAGTAAATTGATTCTCAACAAATAAAATGGAAGGAAAATATACTTATTCACACAAATATTTAGTAAACACTTATTCTAAATGATCTTTATTTAGCCAAACTGATAGATAAACAGTCTTATCCAATTGAAGCTGATGTACGAAAATGATGCCCTCCCCCTAAACTTTCGGAACAATTTTTGTGGCATTTTTTTTTTTCCGCTCTGTCAAACCTAATTTTATTATTTATTTACGAAAACTTCTATTTTATAACTACATCTCAGTGGCGAAATGCAAACTATTCCTTTTCTAAACTAGTAAAATAAATATTTATAGAATTCAAATGATAATATTAAAAATCTAATTAAAGATATATATCAGAAAACTGGTGATAGTTAGTAGAATAAATCTGTCTTGGAAAATGTAAGAAGTTTTTAATTAGATGGAAGGAGTCACTAATGACTATTAAACTATACGAAAAAAGTTTTATAAATACGATTAAAAAATTAACTTCATTCTTTAAGAATTTGATATAAACAACAAGTGGACAGTCGATGTTGAGATAAGAAAATAAAATTTATTAATTCAACCATAAACGTAAGAAGAAGAAAAACCTAATAAAAGCATTATTCTATCGACTTCCTACATGAGCCTTCGTTCAGAAGACAAAATAAGTATTAAGATCTACGTTCATAATTATCTTGGATGACCTTTGAAAAGTGCTTGTCCACAATTTATTCTCATTTAATATAGGAGTCTTTTACTAAAATATTAACTAAATTTATTCATTTATAAGAATACTTAATAACTGAAAGATCACTTTCGCCTTAAATGCGATAGACCCAAACATTATAATTTACTGTTTTAAACAACAAGACATGCAATTATAACGACATCTGATAACCCTTAGACGTGATCTGTTCAATTCAACCATCATACCTAAATCTTTCATGATTGTATAGGTAATTTTAATTGCCGGCTATTATTCCACAACAATTCGTAGCCCATGCTAAAAGAAACAGGAAGTAGAGAAAACTACAACATCCGCAACAGAAAGCGATGACGTCATAGAACCGCACCGTCAGTCCGGCCAATCCCTCATTCTCGAAATAAAATCATATGAAAGAATTACAAGCGTAATTAAACTTGGCCTATTCATAGCACCAAGAAGCGGATTAACACCAAAATTTCTAAACAACTATTCAAAGAATGCGGAAAAGTATGCAAAAAAAAAAAAAAAAAGTTGCCCTGGGGGCGCTTTACAGCAAAATACACGAAAAAAACAACAAATAAACAAAAACACGATAAAAATGTATTTATTCGTTCCGTAAGGGACATGCCTGCTGCACAGATTGTTAGGAATGTAAGAAATATTGCTCGGTGTTCCCATCGTGAAGTTATAAAATTTGCAAGCGATGAACGCAACTGATTAGCCATGATGCTTTTTACATGTAGCGTCAGGGCCGACCCGAGGGGGTAAATCTAGGAGGTCGCCTGGGGCCCCGCGACTGATTGAGGATTTTTTTTCTCTCGTTATTATTTGATGTAGGGTAGAAGGGAGAGTCCGGCACACCTCGGTGATCGGCCGCGGAACAACACACGTGGTTTTTTTAGTATCTCTGATTTGTTTAATTGTTTGGAGAGATATTTTTTTGGTTTTTTATAATATCTATTTTCCGAAAACGTCTGACGAATAAACATAAGGTAAGCAATCACCATTTTATACCCATTACATTTTCAACCAAAAAAAATTTGCATTAGGTTAGCCCCAATTAACTTCCCTAAGGCACATTTTCAACCAAAAACAAATTGCATTAGGTTAGCCCCAATTAACTTCCCTAAGGCACATTTTCAACCAAAACAAATTTGCATTAGGTTAGGTTAAGTTAGGTTCGCTTAGCTGCAGGATGTATGTATTGAAAAATAACCCAGAAATTTTCATCCGTTCCATTTTAACAACGATCACATCGAAACTTCAAAAAAAAAAGTTCCTTCAACGAGGTGTGCCGGACTCTCCCTTCTACCCTTTGATGTAATATCAAACTTCCGTTCGGTCGACTTCAAATTTCTTTTCAATGTTTTGAAGTCACGGAGTGATAAAGATCTCCTCAACCACTGTATGGCGCTTGATTCTAAACTGACAGATGACGTCCACGATCTGGACTTGGAAGATTTTTGTTAAAAAGCTCAAACTTCTACGAAAAATAATACCAGAAGAAACTGCTTTGGAGGAACTGAAATGGAAAAATTAATTCCCAAATGTTAGTGTTTACCGGATCCTATTGACAATACCAGTGACTACTCATCTGGTGAGAGAAATTTCTCTAAACTGAAGCTTATTACAAACTATCTAAGATCAAAGAGAGCTTGAATGACTTAGATATTATTTCTATTGAGAAAGAAGTGGCTCGGTAGTCTTGAAAAAAAAAGACATAATCAAAGACCTAGAAAGGAAGAAAGCAATCACTAGATAGACAGATAGGATTTCAAACACTAGATAGACAGATAGGATTTCAAACACTAGATAGACAGATAGGATTTCAATCACTAGATAGCCAATAGGACGAATCAATTTTGAGATCTTTAATGTGTACATTTTTTCTTTAAAAAATGTTTTAAAAATTTTAAATTTTAAAATACCTATTTTTTTATATAAAGTGATGGGGATTAAAGTTTCTTTTCCAATGTTTTCTTAGACCAATACAATATGTGCAAGTTTTTATCATACTTTTCGTCTGTTTTATTCTTCCCCTCTGATGACCCTTATAATCCTAACCCCCTTCCCCATCCCCCAATACAAAAAGAAATAGAAAAACGAAGCTATCTTATATTTAGTTGGTAGTATAAATTTATTATGCTAGAAGTCTTACTACAAAATATCTAGTTTTAGAAAGTCTGTAAGGAAGTTGGATGGCGGGAGGGGTAACAGGACATAATCATTGAAGAAGGGGACCCCACAAGTCTAGCTTGCCTGGGGCATCACACCCCCGAAGGGCCAGGCCTGGTAGTGTAATATGGTCCTTTAAGTCTGGTAAATTTGCAACATATCCACGATAAGCCATAATGACCCCACAGCCAGAAATCACATGGATTCGGATCTGGAGAACTTGATGGCCAGGCAATTGATTAACTAATCGCTCGGCGATCAGTAGAATGGTGGCAAGTCCAATATGTGTTTTATGTAATATCTTGCATAAAAGTTGTATACTCAAGGCACTGTTGTTGTTGAAGTTAGGGTACAACAAAATTCTGGAGCATGTCATGATATCTCATGGCTGTCACAGGGCCTTTAGAAGCAACTTCTTCGAAGAAGAAGGTCCGATGATAAATGTCGAAGTGAGTCCACACCAGATAGTCACTTTAGGGGAGTGCAAGGGAAGTTCCTGGAAAACACGAGGGTTTTCCATGGCCCAAATATGACAATGCTGGATGTTAACTGTTCCATTAAGATAAAAACGTGCCTCGTCGCTCCACAAGATGTTCCACAGCCATGACACATCAGCTTCCATTCTGGCAATGCAAAGGTGAGTCAATGGACATTGTTGGCAGCAAGCAGCTGATGATTGTAGCTGATCTTGTATGGAAAAAAATGCAGCATCTGTCGCAGTACCTTTCACATGATGCGATATGATACGTCTTAACTGCTGCGTCACTGCACGTAAAATTCTGGCCCCAGAAACATCACTCGTTGACTATTCGAGATACATGTTGCTGAAACTTAATTAAATTCACAAACATTATTTTAAGCTAACTAATTTTAATCGGCTTAATTAGGTAATTTTAAAATGAATTATCATTCATTGTTTGATATCAAGCATTGTTACATTTCAAAGCTTTTCTATGTTAATTATTGTTACTATGCACATGAATTCAACTTCAAGAAATCTTAAATGCAAAAATTAAATTGTCTCTAATATGCAAACACAGTTTCAAGGAGACCTTTCACTGTTCAGACGGGGCCAGAGCTAAGGTGTTTGACAACCGAATGCAAAATTTTTTTGTTCCCCTCCCTTAAGAAAATTTAGGTCCCCCCAACAGACGATGTCCCAGATTCAGAAAATAATAACACACATTGATTTATAACCCTTAGAAAAGTAAGCTAAAAAGAATTTTTAAAATTTAGTTAATCATCTTTATTTATTTATTAACTCTGTTGTTAAACACTGTTTAAGCTGTAATATTATCTATCAAGAAAAATGTCAATAATAATGGTATGAGGGGTGATCAGAAACTAAGGTTACAAGGCCAATATTCCTGGAGTTTCGTCTGTTATAGAGAAATAGAGAAATTAGTTAGTAATTCTAATATATGTGGTTGGCAACTGTGCAGAGTTTCAGCGACTTTCAGCGACTCGTTTGGAAAACTGGTCTCGCGAAGAAATCCGCGCCATTATTCGATTTCTGTGGGCGAATCAAGTAACCGTGGCTGAAATTCACCGGCAGCTGGTAGAGGTTTACGGAGAGACAATGTAATGTCTCGTCAGCATGTCGTTGACGAATGGTGTCGAAAGTTTGTGGTCGGAAGAGAAAATGTCACCAATGAGGATCGTAGTGGCCGACCCAGCATGGCATCAACAGATTTGAATAGAGCTCGCGTGGAGGAGCTGATTCAGGACAACAGGAGGATCACGTTACGACATGTGACGTTAGAATTGGGAATGTCGTTCAGAAGCATTCGTCACATTGTTCACGATATTCTGCAGTATCGGAAAGTTTGTTCTTGATAGGTTCCACGAAATCTGTCCAACCAACACAAGGAGAAGCGCATGAGGGCAAGTCTACAACTTTTGCAACAGAAGGGAACAGTTTTCTTCACCACATTGTCACAGGTGACATAAACATGGATCCACCACTACATCTCCAGCAGTAGGCGGTCATCAATGGAGTGGAAACACCCCTCCTCTCCAAAGACAAAGAAGTTTAGGGTGACGCCATTTGCCGGGAAGGTGATGGCCACTGTGTTTTGGGACAGCGAGGTGTCACACTTGTGGAGTTTTTGGAAAGAGGGCACACAGTGACCTCTGACCGATACTGCAAGACCTCGACACAATTGCACGAAGTAATCAGGAGGAAATGGCCAGGACTTCCTTCACGACAATGCACAACCTCATACAGCCCAGAAGACCACAACGCTGTTAAAGCAGTTTCGTTGGGACACCACTCTCGCTACAGCCCGGACCTCGCTCCAAGTGATTTTTACCAGTTTCCTCACTTGAAGGAGCACCTAGGAGGCTGATGATTCGCTTCAGACGAGGAGGTGAAACACTTTGCGACAATGTGGCTGAACATACAAGGACAGGATTTTTACCAGGAGGGAATATTCAAACTCATCCCACGAAGTGACAAGTGCCATATGGAGACAATGTGTCAGAAAATAACCTAATGTATATACTATCAGTCGGGTGTATTGGTTGTAAGAAATAAAATGCAGGCTTTGTAGCCTTAGTTTCTGATCACCCCTCATATTAATTGCTATAAATGAAACTGAAGATATTAAAATGTATAAAAAATATTTCCTATAACTCTCTTCCCAGTCAATACAAGTTCACTAATTCACACAACTTTTTTTAATCAATCATCAGGGAAAATTAGAAATGCTTTTTTTATCAGAAGATAGTATTATTCTGCTTACCCAATACCAAGTAACACAATTTTTATTTATTAAATTCCAATATGTTTCTGTTTTTAAAGATTTTTAGAAATATGTTTAGATTTACCTTGCGTAATTTTGGTCATCTTTGTTAAGTTTGGATCGATATCAAGCACCGTTTACAAAAAAAAAAAAAAAAAAACCTTCTGCATATTAGGACTTTTACAGTCCAGTCAAAATATAATGATCACCATTCAATTCTCCTATAGACGGGTCCTAGGGTTCACTCAGCCCTCTGTAGAATAGGTATAGGGTTTCTTTCCCTGGGGAACAGAGGTGAGCATTGGGCATGACCTCATCTCAGTCCAAAGAAACATTTGGAGCCTTAACTCCAACACTCCTAAGGACCACAGTAGGATTCACCTAACCTTGGTATTTCACAATTGACATTTCCTTTCTGTTAAATGATGCAGTAACTTCCGATGTATTACAGTATATGCAAAGTTACTGATCAACATGGATAAGGGACATAACCATAAGAACTGCAAAAGGCATCACTGCTGAGCAGCAGTTGAAAGATGTAAGGATTCATGAACTGTTAATAGACCTAAATAAAGAAATTTAAAGTGCAGAAATATTAATTAAAATAGAAACCAAGGCTGCACATGAATAAACAATAACACCTTTCGTGTTTATCATCAGAGGGAATTGGGAATGGCCGTTTCGTCGTTTTGGGACTCATCAACCTGATCCACCCTCTTCGATAATAAACCCAGAACATAAATGGGAATTATTGTTTATTCAGGTGCAGCCTTGGTTTCTATTTTAGTTAGTAGGCCTTTTTCAGAATTTATTAGTGAAACTGTTCCAAGTGTGCAGAATAGGAAGCCAATCCACATTAAGTTGATAATGTTTTAACTTTTGATGTCAATTTTTGGCTAGATAATATATTTTTATTTATTTATAGAGCAATCACTCAATTTGTTTCTTAAAAGGGATTTCATATATCAAGAGGAGCCATTGGGAAACTTTTGGGCTATAAAACTTACCTTGGTATATTTTTGTTCCAACCTCTTACAATATCCTTCAGGGGGAAAAAAAAATTGCGTGCCTGGACTTGTTTACATATTTCATTGAAATTTATGTTAATACAATTTCTTGTAGCAGATTCTTTTCATTTTCAAATCAAAATTATTTTATGATTGACGTGCATTCACTAATACTTACAAAGTGCTAAAACTGTTCACAACTAATCTCTTTAGCTTTTTTTAATTGGATTACTTCTATTCTGTCTATGCCCATTAATTCTGGTATAAAGTTTACACAAAAATGTCTCATGTCAAGAGCACTTGTATGAGTACCTGCACATTTTCTTCGTTCGATTTTCTACAAATCGGTAAAAACAATTTTTGGAATATCTCATTTTTACTTTACAATGAATGACCCAGAAAGAAAGTGTGCAAGAATATTACATTATCATTTGAACGGATTATTCAACCCTGAAATATTTCGGCATTGAGGAACACCAGGGTAATTTGGTTTATCGTACCATAAACCATATCCTTTTTGGATGTTGGACTGAACTGATCATTCTTCCAAATGATCATGTTAAATGGAGCAAATTTATTGAGACACTTTGCTCCAGTGGGAGCTGCAGGATATGATGATGATGATGATATAAACCAAGACCTCAGATGGGAAAGAGTTAAGGATTGTAGCAGAAATGGTTATAAGATGATTTGGGCAAGAATCAACAGTTTAGGCAAATCTGAACTCAAGGAGTCAAAATTTTAACAAAAATTTATCT
>JAFIDM010000004.1:66346705-66369151 GCA_023159025.1 Thereuonema tuberculata
TTTTTTTTTTTTTTTTTTCATATCAAGAGAAAGCATCAATTAACAAACTTACAAAAATACAATTCATAAAAAGAAATCCTAAACGTTTTATGTGATTCCATTGTGGGAAGACGTTTAGTAATCTTTATTTTAGTGACGTCGTTTATTGTTTTCTTTATTATATATAAATACTCTTTGTTTTCTGTGTGTTGTCAGTTACTCTTTGTTTTCTCCTTTATTTCAATGGATTTCATTTGACTCTCTTATATTTCCTTGTATTTATTCCCAACAGTTCAATTTTCAAAGCTTAACGAATAATGACCCAAAATGATATTTTAGAAAACTACGGTCTAACAAACGTGAAAATGTGATAAAAGTTTGATTTAAAAAAATAAAGAAATAAAAACAAGGACAGGCATTGTTCATTTATTCATTGTTTCTTATTCATTAGGGAGAATAATTAATGTGGTCAGTTTCCATAACAACTTATTGGATGGTACTTTCCAGTTGAATAAACCTAAATCACTGGTGTTTTGTTTTTAAATCGAGGTTATAATAAATTATAATTGAAAAAACAAACAAAAACGACGCAATAAGTTTATAATTAAACTAAAAACATATATAGCATTTGTTTTTAGTATTCTATTTTAATATTCTATTCTATTTTGAGACTGAAGTCGTGTCTATTGTAGACTGATTGATCTTCTGTTGGTTGCGTGGGAGTTTGGATGGAAATTTGGTCTCGCAGGTTTTTGTTTCATCGATTTCTATAAGAATTGTTGTTGAATTTATTCGAATCTAGAATTTTAAATTTTTCTAAATGATAAACTTTATTATAGAAATAACACATAAAAAAAATAATAAATAAATTCCGAGAATTTGACTTGGGGAAAAGTCGGCCCAGTTAATTTCAGTGTACTTATTCAACTGATATAAATATTTTATTATTAAGTAAGTATTTACTGAATGTTTTGAGTAACAAATTAATGGGAGGAAATATTTATGTAAAGTTTTTAGTTATGTAAAAAAAAAGCAAAAATAATTAATATTTTGAATCTGGTGAAGGTAGATGGAGTCTATACTTAGTTTAAATATCACAGCAAAGACATTATTAAGGCAAGAATACCCTTTGCAATTTTTCACTTGTAAGCCGTTACCAACGCTCTACGAAGGATTGGTCATAAATGGCGTTCCTCAGCGCTTTTAGTGTCTCCCAGAAACATTTTCATTTCTTTCATTCAAAAGTAGCGTCGCATTGCTAGATTTTCAATGGAATGTAATGAATGATATTTAAAGTTTGGGATGGCCTTTCTTAGCTTTGGTTTAAACATTTTCTTTTTTTTTTAGTATTTTTCTTATTGCTTGAATTAATATTTTTTTGAAATGACGATTTTTAGTGAATGTGAAATACGAACTTTTACATAAATATCTTACTATGTGATGGAAATGATACGCTTGGTATTGCTTCAACTATAAACCCTGTTGATGAAACGGCAGCAATCCTTTAATTTAGTTAACTCATTTAATCATAGGGGTGAGGAACGTGTCAGATAATTTGTTTGGCAACTGACAATTACCTGGAAAAATTGTTACTTCTTCAGAAGCACAACCTGCTCTACTTTCATCATTTTTCTTTCAATTTTCCATTCGACAATTTGAGATCAACTAAGTATAGCAACAACAGATATTTAATAGGAACAGAAACACAGCTAAATGAATAAGAGTATTTGAAAGAGAACTTTTTCTCTGTCGAATTAAAACCTTTATTAATAAGTCTTCATGAATTTGCACCAAAATAAAACGAGTGGTAATGAAATGTTTTCAAGACTGAATCGAGAAATGAACAAAAAATTTAAAAAAACAACAGTGAGAAAATTTCGTGTTAAAATCTAATAAAATTGTTTTTTTTTTTTGTTTTTTTATAACAATAACGAACATCAAATAAATTTGAATTCTTTCATCTTTGGAGATTTTTTTTTTTTTTTTTTTTATCCTATTATTCAGAAATGATAAAAAAAGTCTGGTAAGATATATTATATGTTGTGTGCTCGCTCGTGCTATAGGATTAGGTTTTTTAATACAATATTAGATCGGAAACCAAGAGAACATTGTCTTCCTGATTTGCTAAGGATAAAGATAAGGGATTGATTCGAACTCATTGAATCCCTTAGCCGAAAAAAAAGTATCAATTCATTTATATTAAAATAAATAAAAATACATACTTTATAATAATTTGTTAATTAATAGGAATCCATGATCTTTGGTTTCAAAAATTGATTGTTTCTGGGAGTGAAGTCGGATATCTCTCGTCCCTTGTCCGGGAAGGACTTGGGGAATTTGGTCCATTATAATTTCTAATGGATTATGATTTGTAAAATAGTTTTAAGAATGAAATATCTATTTCAATTGTTTGTTTTGTAATAAATACGACCCCCCTCCCTCCCATGTTAAAGAAGTCCATAGCAACAACCACAGATAATTAACTTAACCAGCCTCAGCATTTAAGGTCAGTAATAATGAATTCGAAAGTGAAATCAATGAAAGGAACTGGTTTTCATTGATCTCAGTATATAGTACCTTCTCAAATATCAATTGATGAGCCAATAAGCATGAAACGGCAGTTATAGGATGTCACTTTTTTTTTTTTCCAGCTGATGCTAAGATTGTGGACTCGAAACTTTAACAAAAACTTATTTTCATTGTGTTTTTATTTGGACCCTTTTTTTTATACGAAGTCTTTGGTTAAATTTGTACTTTGTAGCTTCATTTAAAGAGACTTTATCAGTCCTCCATTGGGAATGGCCTTCAACTGCTTATCATCAAATCGTTCTGTTCCTTATGGTGTTTTAGATATTAGTACTGATAAATCCCTTCCTAATCCCCTGCCTGTGTTAATCCTTGTGTTGACTGGAACAAATAACGAAAGGGCTTCTTGAGTGAAAGCACCTCCATTTTGAACGGTAGAAAAAATAAAAGGACATCAGAGCAGATAATGTTGTACTATGGATTGCAATTAATCATTTGTTTTATTGTTGATTATTATTATTTAGAAGGCAAAAATACAAAAATAAATTGATGAATTTTGAAGTAGGCCTATTTGTTTTTGTTTGTTTTAATCATAATAACCTTACATAACTTGTATTTTCAGTAAAGATTTTTTGTGATTAAACAGATTATAAGATTAATGATTACTTGCACTTGTGTACATCATAATCAAGAAGTATTTATTAAAATGAAAGTACTTGAAAAATAAATTGTAAAATTTGATGTATAAATTACGAAGTAAACCCTGCAAGATTTGGGTTAGTTATCCCCTCAATTCTCACGATATTTGTTGGAAATCCTATTGGAAGCAGAGCAATTAACACTGCCAGTGAGTGTTGTTTGGATCTGGGGGTTTCTTTTGTGTCTTCGTCATGGTTTTATTCACTGGACCATTGAATATTTCCTCAGGCTACAAGAATAAAAAGAAAAAAAGACACATCACGACCGTATTGGTTCGAGTTCGCTTGGGGCGGTCGTAGGCGGGCCAAAGCCAAAATGATATAGCGAAAATTCGTGCAGATGCCGTGTTGCTATCTGGAGGTGATAACTTTGCATTCGCCAGCGGCAATCAAAACACGAGGAGGGGAAAAAAGAGTAAGTCTCTGGAACAAAAGGAAGATGTGCTATTGCGTGAGAGGGCTTAAAGTCGATATGTTAGCCAAGAAAATTAATAACACTCGACTCTAGCCTCGTTGTGTAATTTAAAATTGTGTATTTTCGCTCTCTCTGTATTTAAACAATTTGTAAATTAAATTTAAAATAATCGTCGATTTAAGCATATGGAGCCTCCAAAGCTTAAATAAACAGATTCACTAAAAATTCTTTTGGGGAGAAATTGTTTTCCCATCGGTATTAGGTTTATTCTGTGTCATATTGTAACATTTCGCTTTGATATTTTTGAAAGAAAGCCATTAAAAATTGTACATTTATTATTATTACTGAATTCATTCTTCAATTATTTCAAAGCTAATATTTATATATTTATTTAATATTTTCTTACTATGGTCGAGGCATTTGATACATCTACTATGTAAAAATACATTTTTTTTTTTGTCTCATTTTTATTAGGACAATAAAGCAAAAATTATAAAGCTTCCTTAAAATTTTTCGTTAATCCTTGTTTCATCAATTATTATTTTCTCCAAATTCCTGTAAAAGAAATGACTCTTATTAATCAATGAAATGGATATTTGAAATCTCTAACATAAACTAATTAATATACTGTCGATATACAGTGGTGGTCAAAATTATGGACACTTTTTTGAAATTTTAATGTTTTTGAACTTTGCATTCGGATAGAAAATGTTATTTTTAAGTAATTGCAAATGTTTATATATCAATTCAATGCTGAATTTAATACCAAAAAAAGTTATGCTGCGAATACTGTAATCATGATCAATCAACACTTCAATCTGATACAATTGAAATGTACATCAGTATTTTAGTAGAGTGGCCTTTATTTTTTAAACCAGCATCACAGCAACGTTTCATTGAGAAGTTCTTCCTTCGTTGTTATATGGTGCGAAGAGACAATTATAGTCTCAATTAATTGTCTTTTATTTGATGGACCCTCATTGCAACAAGATTTTTCAAACGGTACCACAAATTTTCCATCGAGTTCAGGTCAGATTGTTTCCTGGCCATGTCAACAGTTTCATGCCTTTTCGTGTGAGCAATTGTTTTCATATTTTATCTTTGTGGCGGGGAGATGAATTTTGCTGAAAAATAAATGGTGCATTATTGGGAAATCGATGGCTGATGGAAAGTAGCCCTTTTGGTTCCAGGATGGTGTCAATGTATTTTGATGCATTCAGCCCGTACCATCTATTACATGAAAGCAGCCAACACCATCTGCTGACATCTAAACCCAGATCACAACACTTGATGGGTTCTTTACATTTGCCTGAATGCAGTCAGGATGTAGCTCTTCTACTCTACGTCTCGCATATTTTTGCCCTTCACTATCCAATACTCTTACAAATATCTTACTTTCTTCTCTCCAAACAACTTTTTTCCACTGATCTTCTGTCCATTCAATGTGTTCATTTGCCCACTGCAGTAGATTTCAGACGCTGCTGTAAATTCAGATATGACTTTCTTTCTCGGAATCCTACCTCATAGTCTGATAGTCTTCTCTTTACCGTTCTTGCACTGACCGAAACACCAGCTGTACCCAGTTCACTGCTGATGGTCTCAGATGAAATTCTTCTGTCCTTGAAACACAACCTTGTTATTCTTCTGTCATCTACAGGTGATGTGCATTTTTTTTTTATTGTGTTGACCTAATGTTTATATATGTTTCCTTTGCAATATTTCCTGTATTTTAAAATACATGTATATATTCTCGGTTCAAAAATCTCTAGGTGCAATAGTAGAATGAAAGATGGAAGGAAACCCACCCACACACAGTGTAATGAAGAACTGTGGTAGTGTCTGATTTGTCAAACTAATTAAGAAACAAAATTTATCCTCCCAAGGCTTTTCTTAATTCCACAGACAAACAAAGAAAGGACAGACGAGGTCTTGTTTCCTTCCAATTCTTTCCTAGTAAAATGTTTACGATGTTTTGTAATTCTGTTTCGAAATAAAAAACTATAAATGTTTTAATACTTAATCTCATTTCTTATCATTTTTTATTTGGAAAGGCTATACTTCTATTCGACTTTTCAAATGTAGAGTTCTGGTGTAGTAACCGCTTTCCTCACAATATCTGGTTCAGTAGTTACATTACGACAAAAAAAAAAATAAGCTTTTTTATTTGGTAATAATTTATTACAAAAATTTACTTAGGAGAAAAGAGCAATGTGTTTTTCGTTGTAACGCATCTCAAAAGGCTATTTGACCAAACTAATGAGAAATTGCTCGGTTCTCAACGCATAGACATCAGTTTAATCCATCAAATGAAATGTGCATTTTCTTTATTCATGACTATTACAGTTAATATCTGACTGATTGATTACAAAGCTTTAATTCTGAAAATACGAAAATAGAAATCGAAAATCACGAGGGAGAGGAACTTGAGGACGATTCTTCAGCACTTGTAGGTTATATATATATATATATATATATATATATATATATATATATATATAATTTTGCTAATTATTTCTTTTAACAACAAAAATAATTGTTTCTCATTCCTACATTAACAATTAAAAAAAAAATGTATGAGTAGAAAAGTGATTAAAATACTTTATAGTTTGCATTTTTGTTTTAGAGAAAAATCTAGAATTGAAACCCAGCATTTAAATACGAAATCAATCAGAAGCTACTAAAAGTCTGTTAACGCAGCTGCAATGAAATACATTGGAACATTCAGGCAACCAATTTCCTTTTTCTCTCTTTCTCTTTGATATCTTTGATAAACAATTGAAATGATTAGCTATTAATAGATTAGTTAAACAACTATTTTATTATTAATAAACCTTCGAATATTGATTTTTACTTTTTTCCTCTTTTAGGAAAAAAACAAACCAAACCATAAAAAATGTATAAATGAGTCGAAGACAAGAGTTAGGAAAGTTTTATTAAGAAACGACTGAAGAAAAAGTATCCTTGTTTTGTTCCTTTTCTTTGAACTGGTCAGACGAGTTCAGTGAAGCAGAGAAACAGAGACTGTAGTTAAGAAAAGAAGTGCCTTTCCAATACATTGGCTATGGGTTCTGTTTGCTATTAAATTCCGTAGCTTTATCGCTTCAGTCGGACGTAATCTGTTTGTCGGACTACAAAACCACCATTTCATGGAAACTTCAGGCAATTGGGTCATTTTCAGTTTAATTTTAAATCCGAATCCCCAAAGTAATATTGAACATTCACAGGCTTGTTTTGTTTTAACTTTTTTATTTTAGAAATCTTTAAAGATTTCTTTTAAACTAACATTAAGTTTAATTTATTAAAAATTCATTTGGATTGTTTCAATCAAAACAAAAACATTTCTGTTTTTTATAACAACAAATGTAACATACGGAAATCATATTAACATCACAATAAAAAACATATACATCAGTAAGGAAACTGTTTTTAATATACGGTATTAGTATTCGGTTAGGAATTACCATTTCTGGATTTCCGGACTCAAAAATACTAAAGACAACCCAGTGAATCCTTACTTATATGCCTTTATGTTGTTTTTTTTTTATTGTGTTTTCTGTTTTTTATTAGTTTGTCCTTATATAATAATAATTATAATACTTTGTCCTTCTTTATCTCAAAAAAGTATTATCTCAAAGTTCTTTCATCCAATTTCTCCTTTCAAAAAAAAAAGCAGGTCTATTTTTTTATGAATCCGTTGCTTACAGTATTTCCGCCTAATAGTTCTGGTTTTCTGATTTCTGGTTTTGTTGCTCTTATTGCTGTACATATTTCTTTGTTTTACATTCATCCAGAATCACAGAAAGCAGATATTTGAATGGTGCTTTTATTGATCTGTTTGTTTCCAAAGGACTTCTCATAACTTATTTGATTGCGAGGGATGTTGTTTTAATGGCATTCAGATGTTTTCTTGGATATCTCCCGCATAGTTGAACAGTTGACGTTTTCGTTGTTAATGGTTTCATTGATTATTTAGTCTAAACTTCTCGTAAACACCCGTTTAATGAAAGTTAACAAAATAAAAAGTGTGGATCGATGGACTGTTAAAGCACTTCTTCCGTTACTTGTGACCTACTTGGGAAACGAAAGTGGTTGGTGTTGAATGGCTGAGAGCGGTTGGAATAATTGTCTCATTAGTTCCGTAGAAATAGTTTCGTCTAAATGACAGTCATTCGAGCAGGATTTCACAACTATGGCGTGAATAGAATTCTTCTATTTAAATCTATAGGAAATAAACTGTATTATTGTTATACAAAGGATTGGCTAGTTAATAAAATTAGTTTTAATTTATTAAAAATAGTTTTAATAAATAATTAAATTGGATTCATTCGATGATAGACGTAAACACAATGCTTCTTTCTGACTAGCGTTTTTTTTTTTTTAATTCTGTAGCCAAAGAAAATAATAAAAAAAAAAATCAAAGAATATATTTATAATAAATTTTTGTAATGAATATGTTACTTATATGATGTAATGTTTTTCAAAATAAATATTAGCTGAATAATCATTCAGTGCTATCGGAATAATATTTGCCTCTTTTTCAATATTCCTCTTCCCCGCTTTCGAAAATCCTGGTTGTTTATATTTCATTCATGTGTTAAAAATAATAATAATAAAAAGGGTTCATCTGTGATTTGTACAGTTTCGTCTGTTGATGTTTTTTATTCCTTAGTTTGGTTTTGAAAATCTGTGTCTCAGATCAATTGATCTTCAGTTCTCGAATGGATAACGACTCTGCATTCATTAGGTCAACAACAACAACAACAACAACAACAACAACAATAATACTACTTCATTAATTTATAACATAATGACTCTTACATCACAGATATTGGTTGTTTAGTTCAAGAAGACAGTAGACAAAGAGTGTTGAAAATTTGCGATCCGTCCGTTGTATCAAAGATGACCCCGAATAATACTCCGTGGTAATACTTAATTTCTGATTTGGAGTGAAGTTTTATAAGTTTGGAATCAGTGTTTGAACCAGAGTTGTCAGATACTTTATGGCGAAACAAAAATGAAAATTCGCTAAATACAAAATTGGATCTTAAAATCTAAAGAAATTGAGCCGTGTAATTCTCAAATAACACTTATTTCTTCAAAAAGGCCAAAACATGGCCAAAATTCTTGGCAAAAACGTATTTGGAAAAGATCAAATTGACAACCCTGATTTAAACTGCTTTCATTAATTTCAAAAGAAAGTTCAAGAAATGTCGCCAGTTACCATAAAGTAGTCGTAACAAGTGATTTATTTGATTGCATTAATAATAATAATAATAATAGATTAATACCAAATATATCTAATAGGATACTTCGGTCTAGAGAAAGATAACAATAACAAAGTTGTTTCCTGACCCAGTTGATGGGTTTATTGTAGAAAAATGAGTTGCAATCTCATCCTTTTTGTTTTATTTTATTTACAGAAGAAAAGCAAAAATTCATGTTTATTTTGGATGTAATTCCTTTGGTCAGTTGTTAATTATTGCAAACAAATTAAGCTATTTTTATGAAATTGACACCAGTGCTATTCAGTAAATAAACATTTTGTTTTCTTCTTCTGTTCTTTGGGATGTAAAAAACATGTATCATTTGTGTACTTTGAAGAATTATTATTTGACTTATAAGAATTAGTGTAAACTATCTGAAGGAGGCGTGGCTAAATAATTCTGGATGATTGCGGTTTTTTTTTTTTTAATACATGAAAGAATTTAAACGACCATTAACCATTATTTTTCCTTCAATTTCTTTTCTTCCTGTGCTTTCAGTAAACAGAAATGAACAACAAGGAACTTAATTTTTATTTCTCTCTCTCTCTCTCTCTCTCTCTCTTTTTTTTTTTTTTCCTAGATAAAATACATCTAATAAATATTTTTTTTTTTGCTTTTAACATTTTTTCTGTAAAACACTTTATTTGAAAAGAGTGAATGTCAAAGATGGCTAATGTAAAGGATGACGGGACTACCCCTCTATTTGTAATATTTTAATGTTTAATTACAGTTTTAATTTTCTTAGTTATGATAAAAAAAATGTTGTGGGGAGGGGAGACTTTTAGGACGGATATTTATTTCAGAAAATAGAAAAACCAAATCCATTTTTATGTTATTTCATTGTCGTTTGTTAAAATCATTTAGTGCTTAAAATAAAAACTAAGTTGTCGGAGTGAACTCTGGTGATGATTTATTCCTCCATGAATTCCAACGGTCTTCCATTATTGATGGTTTTTGGCGTCTGTTGAATGTCTGATGTTTCTCAGACGTGGTTTGTTAGTGGAACAAAAACAGCTGTTAATGTTTAGTTTTGTTCATTTTAGAAGAGATTAACTTGTTCAATTGAACTTACGCTTAAATTTTGACATTTGCAAAATAGCAGCAGCTTTTGTATCATTTATTTGTCCCGAGATGTTTACCATGAGACCGCAACAGTCATCGTCGAGGTCATTAACACAAAAGACTGAGGGGGAGTGCAAGAAGATCTAAGTGGATTCAATCCACGTACTCTGTCGCTTCTGTCAAATATTTCAAGTAGTGTTCGTAATTTGTTTTTAAAAGGAAGGAAGATTAAGTAGAAACACAAAGAGAATTCTTGAAATCGATTTTGATAGAAAACTCATTTCAACACTGATATAAACAATGTTTCAGAAATGATTTTCAACTTTCTTTAAGATATTTCAATAAAGTTAAAAAAAAAAAAAAAATTGATAACTGATATTAATTGAGATTTATAATTTACTTAAGAGAAGACTTAGCCATAAAACTATCATTTGAGATATATTATTACAAACCAATTTTATTTACAAGTGGAATATTAAAAGCTCATCAAAAACTAATGATGATTTAACAAAACATTATATATATATATATATATTTTTGTAAATGTGAAATTAAAATTTATTTTGAATTTTCTTTTAACTTCGTTTTTAGTAAATTGTTAGTTAAAATCTGTAATGTAATACATAAATATATATATAAAACTTTATATTTCTAAATATGTTTTTAATTCTTTTTTGATAAAGCATTTTGAAACAAATTCATATGAACATTACCAGTAAAAAAATTTTGGAAATCTATATTTAGGTCTATAAAAAGAAAGATTGCTTAGTATAGAATACAACTACAGAAATAGAATGGCTTATTTTGAATTAGAAACTTAGAAAAACCTACTTTCCTGCTTTTATATATAAATGTATATATAGTCTGTTTGTTCGAATTGTATTCGGATCTGGTAGGAGAATTAATGAGATGTGAAATAGATTTAGGTCTGTTGATAGAAAATTTCTTGCCATTGATTGATGATGTAAATATTGTGACCTAACAATTACTAACATTGTTGTCGAAGCAAAAATAGTCGAATGATGATATTTTGGACTTCCGCAAAATCGGATCCAGATGTGGTTGAGGACTGTTCGATATGTTCATGGAAATCTTTAAGACGTGGATCATTTCAAGAATCTAACTCTTTCTCTTGTTGAGTATTTAGTTTTAATCATATTTTATAAACCACGATAATATCAAAAAACAAGATCGTCTTTAATAACTCTCCTTTCTTCAAATAAAACCATTGCAGTCGGAAAATAACATGAGGCAATTAGTATATGTTGGATTTGCATCAAATGGAAAGAATTGAGAGAATCATTGAACGTAATAAAAATTTGCTCAGTTAATTGTTTTGTTTTTATCAATGTAATAAATACTTCTCAGATTATTCTGAAATTTAAATAATAGTTTTCATTGTGCATATAAATGCATATGCCACTTTTTTTTTTAAATTTGAAAGCATATTTTGCGGAATAAGAACTTGTTTGTATTTTAGGGATAAGTTTTGATTAGTGTGTTTAGGGAAACGAGTGTAGGTTTGAAAATATTAATTTTAAAATAATTAGATAAATCAAAGTATGAAATATTAGAAACATTTTCATATTTGTATCTTTTGAGTCATAATTACAAACCATATATCTAATGATGCTTAAGTCATGAAAATCATGGCCCTAATTATTTCTTGAAGTATTTTATGGTCCTGTTTGAAACTTAGGTTTAGAAATCCCTTGTAAATACAACAAAATTAGTTTAATGTCAGTAGAATATTGAATTACACAGATAGAGAATGAAAATAAACGATTTCTCTTCTGTCGTTCAGGAAATGGAGTATTATTAGATTAACGTAATTGCTTGAAAGTAACGAGCAGGAAAGGACTTGATTTGTTTCATTTTCAGATTAACCGAAGTGTTGTTATTTTCGAGGAACTGTCAGTAAATTTCTTCTTCTTTTTAGTATAAAATATTTGTGAAAAAAATTTATAGAATCTGTGTTTCAAGCTACATTGCATCTTAAATAAGTTACGTATTTTTGTGTTTTTCATGATTTTGGGAAAAGAAAAAGAAGATAAAAAATAGACAAATAAATCCGTTTGATTATCCTGATTTGATTATCCTGATGTAAACATCAGTGAAATTTACCCAGTTGATGCACAACTCAGACAGAAGGACTCAATTCCCACTGTTTAGATACAAATCTACTTTTCTTCCTTCTGGTATTTATTGGTTTTATTTCTATTACGTATCGATTATTAATTTATTATTAGTGGTATTTTTTTTACAACAGATTCATTATGAAGAGGATCTCGAAATTTTTAATTTTTTATCCAAGCTTTAATAAATAAATAAGTTGTAATAAATAAATATATTCCAGATCATTTCTGTATTAGTATTTGAAAAAATTATAGTTGAAATCCGGTTAATTTGCAGAGGAAACGGAGCAGACTAGTTTTCTATGAATTTCACGGACCATTTGTCCTTGTGAGTAGTTTTATTTTTGTTGAAAGATCACCTGTTGCAGGCGACAGGTGGACTAGTATTATTAAAGTTCTTCTTCTTGCACTCATCCAACAACCTTGAACTCGTGTCATCACGTGGAAGAAGAAAGAACTCTTCGACTGCACGAGAACGTTGTACTTGATTACTCACGGGTAGTTTTGTATTCATTACCGTTGGTATTGTTTTTGCTGAAAGTGAATCCCAATGGTTTTCAAGGTTGTTTTTCTTTTATTTTTTTATACCACTTTGCTTCTTCTTCAAATTTTAAGTTTCGTAACAAAATAAATAGTACTAATAATGTAATCTAAAATAATTCTTTTTTATTTATTTATTTATTTCTTGCTGAAGAACGTCTCTTACTTTATTTAAATAAAATGGCAGCCGATGAAGGAACAAAATCATTTTTTTCCCTCGAAAATGTGTTGTGTTGCGAGATATGTTGATACAACTGTAAGGGATACAGAATTCTGTAGGTATTTTAATATGACTAAACTTAGTTTATACAGTGCTCTATTAAAAAAAAAATTGTGTTAGGATAGCTTTAATAGAATAATGTGTTTAATAATTGACTTTATCTGATTGTACAGGTAGCCCTGACAGAACAAAGGCCTTCGTAATAAGGGCTATTCACGCATCAGGAACTCCGGAACTGGTTGTTGGTTCTAGAACCAATTATAGACAGAAACCAATCAGAATACGTTGAGTCTTTTTTTGCTCTTGTCGTAAATTTCTCTTGTGATGAGATCATTGAGCTGCTTTTTCCTCAATTCAAATGTATCAGTGAATTTATTTTTATTATTTTCTGGACTCCTTGAGATGTTTCATCGTAAATACAATTATGGGTTAATTATCTGAAATGAATATGAATCGTACATCCAGTGTACATAGTTTATTCTTATTGTACATGAATTTATCGGTTATTTTAATATTTCACAATGATTCAGTTACTTGTTAAATAAGATTGACATTAGAATAAAGGAGGACATCGAAAGTGGACAATAGGTTACTTCGATAGTTATGTCTTTGCTTCATTTATAATAGAAGTTTAGTAATTTGATAAGGTGACCAACCGTCCTCCTTTTTGAAGCTCTGTCCTCCCTTGAGAAGTGTCCTCCTAAATGTTCTCCTTTTGTAAATTCTGTCCTCCTTTTTAATGTTTGAAGAGTAATATGTCCTCGTTTTTGATATGTGAAGGATATTTTTTTTTTCTTTCCTCCTTTTCATTTCAGAAAAAATGGTCACCTTAAATTTGATGAATTTGACAGTGAATTTTAAAATATTCTTCACAGATTCCATGACATCAATATGCGTGTGACAGATGTAGTTTATCTTTTTTACTCAATATATTAATTAAATTATTTCAGAACTCGATTTTTATAGCTAATAAGAAAAAAAAAAAAGATGCTTAACAGAAGGAAGGGATGGTGTTTAATCAAGGATTTGAAATGATTTCATGAAACCACAATGGAAGACCGCCTTGACTTCGATTCAAGCATATTTCCTTATTATTAGTTATTTTTGGAATTATTTTTAATTATTCTTTTGGTCTTCCACCTCCCCCACCCCCAAAAGAATAACAACCAAAAATTCTCTTTTGTTGTCTTGCATGCGTTGCTGTAATGTTTTGATTAGTTTTCAGATCCATAATTCTAATAGTAATGAGTGGAAAGAAGTTTCCAATGAAGAAGCTTCGTGACAAGGAAGACGAATTTTCGTACATTAATGTTGATAACTTGATTCTACAATTCCTCCTCCTCCCCATCAAAAAGCAAAAGGAAAAATGCTCGAACGGTCAGTCTGATTTCCAACAAGTGAAATTACATTATTATTCTCTTTTTGAATCTTGAAAATTATCGGCAATACTAAATTGTTTGAATTTGATACGTAAAATCCAAAAGAATTGTTAGCTCATTGAACATGTGGTGAAGCAGATAAACCCTTTTGGTATTAGAAGTGAAATTGCAATAATTAAGCAGCAATATAAAAAAAAAATTTCATTGTATGTTTTTAAATATCTACATTGCTTAGCTATTTTATTCGGCACATTAGACAAGAAGCTTTGAAAACCAATTAGTGAGTAAGATTAACAACATTCACTCATGGCTCATTCCATGACTATTTCTCATTTGATTTTTTTTTTTTGCAGGCACCTTGATATTTCAAAGGAAACTACACCAAATTTTAAGACTTAGATCTTTGTAGTTTACGAGTAAAAAATTGTTGTTCAGCACTGCGTTGCAAGCTTTTGTGTTAATAAAAATGTATCGTAGTAGCCATTTTGAAATTCAATAAGTTTTAGTAGGAATGAGCTATAAGGTTGAAATTTGTTTTCCTGCAAATTTGTGTTTGCTGTTTCCGAAAATTCCAACGAAAATGGAATAGGTATCTTATTTTTGGAGATAAAAATTATTAAAAAGTCAGTTTTAAAACGCAGTGTTCCACGGTACAAATTTATCAGGTTCGTGAGTTATTATTAATTCACCTAGAAGCATGATTTTGTTTTTATTTAAATAGTACGGGTACCTTTCAGGTCCCAGGATTTGTGGCTTAGGCTGCTGCAAGAAGGTGTAAGAAAGTCTCCAACTAGCCACGAAAAGGAATTCAAATTCTACAAGAATGGTAAATGGCTATGTGGGAAGTTGCCTAGAAGGTTCTTATTTTTTGAGAGGGATCGTAAAGGTATGAAGCTCATTTGGCCAAAAATTCAAGTTTGGCCCACAACTATATCTATTTTAATAAATGACTGAAAATGTGCTTCCGATCACTATAAATCGAATTCTTTCCTCGACTTATTAATTTTCGTCCACAGGACTGTGTGTGACTATCTTTTTCATTTGCCATATATTTCTTGTAATTATTGGTCGCAATCATCCATAAAAAAACCGAAAAGTATTAACTACTTCTGAATTATTGGATCATTTCATTATTAGAACTGACTGATTGATTTCGAGAATTGTTGTTTCCTAACTTAGAGGTGTTTTCTGTTGTATCACTTATCTCTTTAAAATAACAATTTATTCATTTATTTATTATACTCGCTCATCATCCTATTAGGGATGTCTGTAAAAATGAGTTTTCTCGTAATACTCCCGTGCAATAACTGAAAATGATTATTTTCTTATAATTATTCATCTATATTCTTTGACTTCTCATAATTATGCAAGCAATGATCAATGGAGAACAATCATTTCGCTTGTGTTTGTAATAACTTTGGATTGGACTCCCCTGAGCTGTTTTCTTTTTCTCTTTTATGTCTTAAATGGACTATCTTCTGTAGGATAACAGATGAATTGAATAAAGTAATTCACTCTTACCGTTTTTTATCTTATTCTGTTTAGAACTCATTTGTCGATGAAACTATCGCAGACTCATCAAAATAACAGTAAAATATAAGGATAAGTGAGCTTTTTTTTTTGAAAGGTAAGTTTTCAGTGTCTTTGATTTGACTCCGTATTAAGCTACTTCTTCTTTAAGGATGTTTTTCTCTAACTCATTTGTGTTTGATGCAGACAATTTCTTAGTAATGTTTGAAGAATCTTTGGATCTGAAAAACAATGATATTTATAATTTCATGAATGGATTACAGGAAGGCGTTTCTAATCGTTAAAAATCAATTTTTTTTTTTAAAATAAAACCCTTTCTGATGAAGTGATTCATATTAAGGTTACAAAAATTATTTCTAAACTATTTTGGAACTCTCCTTTCTCCTAAAAAAAAATAACCCTCAAATATCGGCGTCTGAAATATAGTTTCACTTTATTATGGGTTTGGTTTTGTGAATTTCCGTGCAAATTGTGTTTCTGACTGAAATTTGCTCCGAACAATAACAGTTTTAATCGAGGAATTTCCATCCGGTAGAAATAAAAGGAAGAACAGATTCCAATCACCATTGAGCTAATTCTAACCGTTTTGATATTAAATAGTTCTACTCGAAGTTTAATTTTGAGCTACTCTTCTAATATTGGATTTAGTTTTTACAAATGGAGATATCGTTTAACTGATTCATTTTGATTGAATGATGTGTTAATGAATCACCTTCCTAATTTAAAGATATTTGTTCGTTAGTATGGATGTCTACTATTTAGAATATTTTCTTTATAATTACTGCAAATTTCATTCTCTTTTATTGTTAAGCAGTCGGTTGATGTTTCCTTTAAAAACAAGAAAGAAAGAATGGAAATAAAAGAACTTTAGAATTAAGTAATATTTTTTCTTTACAAATATCCCAAAGACCTTGTGAGTTGTTGAGGGTCATAACTTCCAACCAGAATATTTTTCTTTCTTTTGAGATTCCTGTATTACAGCAAGACTAAAGTTTCTCTAATTGAAAGATCAAAATGTTGTTTTTTTTATTATTATTTTCAATTTGGTTTTCACCCATAATCTAGATATTATTTAAATAGGATTGGTTTTCTTCATCTTTATTTTGAATAATCTTTTGCGCTATTTTTCTTATTTTCCCAAAAACTGTTTGTTTTTTTTTCATGTAAGGGAAGGGTTAAAATAAAAACTAAGATATGTTAGATTCTCCAAGAAAATGTTTTGAAACTTATTAGATTCACATTGTTATGAATTGAGGTCGTGTCGGAGTAAAAATTTCGTTGATTATTTGGTATTCGCAGATGTGTGTGTGTATAAAATGTTATTTTAAGTTATTTAGCTGTATTTGTTTTGTATAGTTAGTTAGTTTTTCTTTTTTAATTCAGAAAAATATCTAGAAGGAATATTCCCTAGAATGTTGGTGTTAACTAAGCACAAGACATGTCCTTTGTGATGTTGAAACGAAATCTTTTTACTATTTTATCTTTGGACTTCATTTCCGGTGGATGGTTAATCTAACCAATGTTGAAAGCAACCACATTCCTTGGGCTGATACGTGAGTGCAAAGCCTTGAAAGGTTCTGACCCGTCTTTGTAGTTGGATCCCCTTGTACTTTGGTCGAAGGAACTGTTCACACCACGAGGGGGAATATACCTCCCTCCCTTTGCATTCCCTTCGTGTTTCAGCTTTGCTTTTGCTCTGTCCCAAACAGAGTCCTTAATAAACTAAACCTTTTTTTTATTAAGTTTTTCTCAAAATCTGTTAGGCTTAAATACAGTTTCTTTGAAGGGACTGGTTCACAAAATAACGACAGACCCTTTTTCTTTTAATTTTTCCCTTTTTTATTATAAAAGACAAGACTCAATGGTTCCTTGTGTTCTTTTTATTTTCTTCATTCGGTTTTATTAAATGAGGAAATGCTTCCAATTGATTTCGATTGAGCAGCTATCACTGAAACATTTGAACGAACTTTTGAAGTAAAATTTAAAAATGTAGCCACGCAGCAACAATCTATCAGAAATATTGTAAAAGTTTTAGGTTTCATTTTCTATTTCCTTTTGTTATTACTTAATGGGGATGTTTAAGGTCTCTGGGTCGAGGCTGGAAAAGTCACGTGACGTAGGTGTGTCACTTCTAAAAACATGGCTAAGATTACCGAAAAACCTCAGTATATTAAAGATTTCTCAACTTTAGATATATTGAATTATCGGCATACAATTAAGGAGGCGTATGGAAATAATGTAGATACGTTATTTCTAGATGAAAGGAATAGAACAAATTTCTCTTTAAATATATTTATGCCTTTCATCTAGAAATGACGTATCTACATTATTTCCATACGCCTCCTTAATTGTATGCCGATTATTCAATATATTTAAAGTTGAGAAATCTTTAATATACAGAGGTTTTTCGGTAATCTTAGCCATGTTTGTAGAAGTGACACACACACATCACGTGACTTTTCCAGCCTCGACCCAGAGACCTTAAACATCCCCATTTTTGAATGTGTATTTCGTTAGATTTTGAAAATGCGGTTCAGTGACGGAATAATTCTTTGAAATCGAGGTCTTTAAGTTAAACAGAATATTCCAGTCTATCTTCTAAATATAATGAAACAGTGTTAATAGGCAGTGGGGAGTTAATAGTGAGAGTCTATGAAAGGAAGAATGGATTCGAATGAGATTGTTCTTCTTTTCCTTGAAGATATTTGTTTGTTTGTTTTTTAAATTAAAATTTGTTACATTTCATTTGCACTCTTCAGTATTCCACCATTTTTTTTATTTTCATCGTTTTCCTTCCCATTTTTAATTCTGTAAATCGTTGCCTATTTCTAATTGTTATTTCATCGAATAATAATAATAAGCTATAAAAGAAAAAAAAAATAGGGAGATGTGATGTTGTTTTGTTGTTTATATCCGGTTGATCGGAATGAGAAGAGTGGCATTGTTTGTAATCTACAGTAATTAAAAAAAAATATAAAAGAGAGAAAGAAACCAAACAATAATAAATAGTCAATCAAGTGACAAAGAGGCTTTTGACATCGCACGGACCATCTGGGAGAAGAGCAAACGAAGAAGCAAGTTAAAGTAGATGGTTTATTTTTAGTTAATCTTAGTCTTTGAATGATTAATTACTGTTTTATAATTATTAATTCTTCATTTAGAAAGGAATTTATAAAGGAGATATCTATATTTCAAGGGAAAAAAATGAAAAATATCTAATAAAAACCCATTTGAACGTTTTGCTAATAGTTGAAATCCTTTAGAATCCGTTTTTAGAGTTGAATGTAGATATTAAAATGTATCTGATAAATTCATGTCTCTCTTTCAGTGCTAATATTTGATGGGAGTCTCTTCACTCGATAAAAAAGGCGAAGATCAATCTAGCGAGTGGGCGATTCCATTCTTCGAAATAGGAGAGTTTGAATGAATGTATTGCACGATTCATTACTGTACTAATATCCGACATTGCTCGAGAAATTCATTGTTTAAAGTGACTGCAGTCCAGTCTCATCCATCCTCTGAGGAATCCCCTCTGCTCTGTTTGTTGAGAAAACAGCTGCATTATGAGTGTTTTCTGATGAACCAACAGTGGGATGGGAGAGAAAAGTTTTGAATTCAAAAGCAGCTCTCGTGACAAAAGATACGGAAGATGCAAATATATCATAATTTTTTTTTTAAAATTCCGGAAGTTTTCTGTAATTTGTGAAAAATGGACGAGTGAACTTTGCTTTTGCTGATTATTCCGTTTTGATCTTTCCTTTGATATACTCGAGTAACAGTGGTAGCTGTTAAAGTTTTAAATAGTTCGTTAGAGGATATATTTTCGAATAGATAACTTAGAATTTCGACGAATATACAGATAACATCAATTAAAAAAAAAAACAAAACACACATTAATAAGACATGATTAATGCAATGAGATCTTCCCTCTTCCACTCAAATTGCCAATGTGCAAGTTACTATAGCTTACGTAAAATATAACAATTATTTATTGGCTCTATAATCAAAGTTCAATCTTTTATTTCCCTGTTGGATTAGTCTATATTCCTTTTATTTTAACTTAGTATTTTATGACACAATGTTATATTTAACCTGATCTGTCTTAATCTTAAGCATCTATTGATAGTGGGGCTTCATGGCGTCGAATATTAGACTGAACATAAAACATTAGTTGATGATATTTTTTAATCCTTTTAACGTTCTAATCGTATCTTCTTAAAGCATTGTAGGTATCTGCAATACCCATGTCTTAGTGTGCGTATTGTTCGTTGTCCAATGCAAGAAAAACAGTGACATCATAGCATCGTTGGAAGCCAAGGCCATATTGTTTCTTAGTTTCCTGGTTGAAATTCACGACATTCCCTTTCTACATCGTCAAGCAATTGTTACTGATCAAATCAATCAATTATAAATTTAATTACTTTCGTTCTCGCATTTCTTATTATCGTTTGAGAACTTATTTTCATCGAATCAGATGAAATATATTTTTTAGAAATACTGATGTCATCATTTGTTTTTAATTTCATATCCGCTTCTGTATTAAAATCATTAAATACTCATAATATTGTTTTCTATTATATCAAACTGTGAAATTCATATTTGCTAATATTTTAATTAAATTGGGAAATTCCTTTGCACAGTAAAGAGTAGCAAAAATACCCGTGCCTTGCGCATATTACAAAAAAAGGTTGTCCTGATGGTGGATGAAGAATAAATTGTAATTGTGGGATCACTTTGAAACTTTTCCAGTTGGTAAATTTCGTGTTTATCAAATTTCGTGTTTCCAACTCAAGCTGTTTCGGAGATACGCACACCTTCAAGAAAGTTTGGTATGCCATTTACATTCCTTAGGGCTCGAATATCTAAAATTCGTCGAATACGGATCTTTTCGAGTTTGATAAAGAACACTCATGTCGAATTTCGTGTTTGCAACTAAAGAGGTTTCACATATATGCGACCCTTCAAGACAGTCCCCCATCTCCCTCCGTTTACACCCCTTAGTCCGGATCCGGATATTCGTTATTCTGAGATGCATTATTCAGCATTATTACGAGATGCATGGGAAACTCCGTGCCTAATTTGCTCAAGACGTTGTTTCAAGACAAAATAAACAATCAAGCTTCGGGCTTATTATACGCATAGATGGTTCTTTCTTAAAAAAATTGTAACAATATTTTCGAGGGCGGTTGTTTGTGTCATTTCTTATTTCTATCATTTTAATTTTTCTTTTATCTTTAAAAATCTCATTAAATAAATATACCGGTATTTTTACAAATTTACGACAATTTATGCAACAAGTTTTTAAACAAATAAACACTTCTGTTTTTCTTAACCATAAGCACTAAATAAATAAATAAATACTCCCAAATTAAGACACACCTTGAACATTTGGTTAGTGGCACAACTCTTACTGAACTCATTCTCGAATCCAACAACGTCACCCTAAAATGAATTAATAAAAGGAAATTTACTGCCTTCACCCCTCAGCCAGGAATCTGAATTACAAAGCATTAATTACAACAAGACAACTTGCAAACATAAATAAAGACAAAGTTAATTCAAGGAAAAACGGATCACAAACACATCACTATCTGTAAAAAAAAAAAAGGTTATTTGTGCCTATTTTGTTTTGTTTGATGCGGAACTTATTATGTAAGATGGTCAGTGTGACATTTGAGACAAGCAAACAACAGAAACTCTGAGGTTATAGATTTGTGACAAAGGATCAATGGCATCCACAGCAACTGTGTAATGACAAAATTAGAAAATACTCTTAATAACGTCATCAGATAAACAAACCTCCCGATCCCACCTTTTACTACATCGTTGTTTCATTGAATTATTTCAAGGGTTTAAGAGACATTGAACTATAGATCAGATAACCGTAGAATGGAGTCAGAAATATGAAATTCCAATTCCCAAATTGCAAATATATTAAAAAAAAAAAAAATCTAAATAGATTTTAGTTCTGTAAACAAAATATCTCAAATAATATCAAATGAAAAAGATAAATTGTCCAAAATACCAACAATTAAGTGAAGTGTATGAATGGACCACGTGCAGTTATTGACCAACAATTGTTATTTAAAACAATTAAGCAACACAAGACAGAAACAATGGAAATAATTCAGCGATGAATCTCTTATCAATAATCCCAATCATTTATATTGATTGACAAAATTTAAAATTATTAAGTAAAGATTCAAATAGATGAAAAACAAAAGAAGATTTACAAATTAAAAACATTCATTTAATAACCTTTTAAACAGAAAACAAGAGACTCCGGATGTCAGTTGATTTCACGACATTTCTTATTCTAATTTAATAATTTGTATTTAATGTATAATTGTTTTAAAAATGTATAGCAAATTTATCATTAGGGGTCGTCCATTAATTACGTGAGGTCAAAAGGGGGAGGGGGGGGTTAACGAAAATCTCACGTAAACTTTTTCATTCAGAGAAAATATATATTATAGCAAGATTTCCTTTTTTTGGTTGTTAAAGCAAGATTTCCTTTTTTTTTGGTTGTTAAAATTTTTGAAATCTCACCAAGGGGGAGGGGGGGGGGGTCCAAATTTTTGAAAAAACACCTCACGTAATTAATGGACGGCCCCTTAGCACTGCATTATTTTAATCGAAAACATATATTTTAAGAAATCTGTATCAAAAACCTTTTGTGCAGCAAATGTACAAAACAT
>JAFIDM010000004.1:66389151-66436664 GCA_023159025.1 Thereuonema tuberculata
CAGTAAACTTCTGTAAAACCAAGTATGAATGGAAATTAAATTATCTATGTCTTTATTTGATGCATTAACGTTACTTTAAGGTTGGCACCATAAATAATTTTTATATTTAGAGATGACTTACTTGATCAATTAGGCCTGGGCTGCAACTTCACATTGAAATAAATACCTAAGTGTGGCAGTTTTATATTGTCTAGCAGCAATTTAGGGGTGTGTATGCTGAAAATGTGACATTGAAATATATGCAGTAAATAAAACATTAACTATGTTATCATAAAAATAAAACATTCAACTATATTATCAGAAGATTGTAAGAAGCAGTAGATTATTATCCATTAGTTCCATATTTGCAGCGAAGAGATTACATTACATCAAAATAATGACTTTATTTACTGGTATGTTTTTAATTTGACTTTGCAATATCCCAGAATGAATGCTATATTGTTTAGGGATCTCACATCCTAATTCACAAATGAATAATAGTTGGTTGAAATTAAATAAGTATAGTTGTGCTAATTCTGTCAAAAATTTGTTCTGCAATCATTGAAAGCAGGAGATGATGATTCAGATCTACAGTGGCTAATTTTGGCTTTGACAAAAACTGTGAGCTTCGAAAACTAAGTGACACACAACTATTATTGTTTCAAGTAGCTTATAAATGATATATATAAAAATAAAAATGAAGTTTTTATTTGTAATGGGTGTATTGCTCTTTCTCTTTTGAATTTCTAAATGTGGAATTTGATTTTATGAAGACAAAATGCTTGATAAAGATTTTTTTTGTTGACCTTAAGCTAAAATTATTAAAAATGCTCAAACAAGGAAACTGAGAAAAGTGTTCATAAGATTTTCATTAACAGATTTTTTATAAAAATATAATAGCATTCTATTTCCTCATTAAGATGAGGTTTAAATATAATAACACACCTTTAATTCCCACAATATTTCGTCCTTCTTTGCGAAGGACTTCTTTGAAGAAGAACAAAATATTGTGGGAATTAAAGGAGTGTTTTTATATTTCTAGGAGTAAATTACTTACAAGATATATGAAAGATGAAGTTTTCTTTTCTTGTTTTCATTGTCTAAAATTGTTTTGTTCCAAGCCCTAACTCTCCACTTTTTTTAGGGAGGTATTTGGTAAAATCCTAATTAATCAGATTTAGGAACTTTCCCATCTATCTCATAATATTTAGATTCATAAATTTATAATCAACTTAATTATTATTGTTTTGTCTTCACAGAAAAGCCAGAATTTACAGTTCCACCCCATCCAGAAATGCTGGCTGAACACGATCATAATGTGTTGTTACCTTGTCAGGCTGTTGGTAAGCCAAAGCCAGATGTTAGGTGGTTTCATAATACAGAATTAATAGATATTCCATCAACAAATGGTCACGTTATTCTACAGGAAGATAAATCAATAATGATAAAGAATGTTCAGTCAGAAGATGCAGGCATGTATCAGTGTATTGCCTCCAATGCTGCAGGGGAAGCCTCAACATACACTTGGCTAAAGCTTAAATGTAAGCAACTTAAAATACTCATTAGTAATTCTCCTCCTTGTTTTAATTGTCCAAGTTTTAATTATATCACTTTCATGTCATTAATTATTTTAACATATACTAATTCATTAAAATTTACTAATTTTGTTATATCTGGTGTTCTGAACTAAACAGTTTTAATTAAACTAACATTTGTCCTTACTAATATTTCAACTAATTTGTCAATATTGAGGCAATTTCCACCAGGATTTTTGGGAATCAGAGGTGGTGGATCATTATTAGTCTAATACTTTTGATTCCCTACCTGACGTTGTGTTTGTTGTCTCTAAGCTTCCCCAGACATAAGGATGCCCTTGCTTCAATCAACTAAAGAACTAAATGAGACTGAAATTCCACGTAAGACCCCATAATATACATTTACTGTTTAACAAAATAAGCAATTCAGAGATCAATCACTTTTATTAAGTCTTTGAGTATCATTACATTACGTTATATACAATACAATAGTAAGTCATAATAATTATGTTAATAACAAAAAATGCTGATGGTTCTTAGACCAATAAGATGTGGGTGATGCCAAAAAGCTTTAACCAACAATATTTAAATTACAAAGTTAACAAATATTTTGTTTACCAACAACTGAAATAATTAATTAAACATTAACAGAAATTATAATAACAGAAAGAAGTAATGCAAATTTAGAACACTGTCTAAAATAAGAATGTGAGGATAGCATAGATAATATTAAAACAACTCAAGACTTTGTTGACATCATTGACTATTGATGTAAAAACATAAATTTTTATTACATGAATTTTTATTTAATACTTCTTGATCTCATGGTTCAAATTAGGGATAAACTTATCTCTTGTTGCATTTAGTTTTTTTACTATCATAAATTTCAGGTTTATAAATTTCTAATTCAGTTTTACACCTATTACATCTTCTTGTCATCTTCCTTCCTCCATATTTCTGTACCCTTAAATATATTTCCGTATCATAATCGACACATTTCTAATAAAATCATTAGTTCCATTTAATAAATATCCTTTTGTTATGAAATTCCATAATATATCTTTATATCAACAATGTGTTTTTGATTGTTCAATTCTTTCTAAAGTTTTTTGTCAATCCAAATCCCAGTACCTTTTTTATTAATTCCTCCTCCCCCCCCCTTGAATCTTTCATCACCTTCCATTAGTTTCTTTTCAAATAATTCATCTGAAATTCCTAATGTATTTATTAGTTTTTCAATATTCTCTCTTCATTTGTTACATTACATTATATAATTTAATATATATATAACTAAATTTGGAATTTAGTTATTTTTAGTTTTGTAAAGCGTTAAAACCTTCACAATAAAACATTTTTAAGTTACACTTATTTATCTGCAATTTCAATGCATAAAAGAAAATTCAAAATCCTTAAGCTATTTTCTTAAAAAAAATTAGTGTTAAACATTAATAAAAAATAAAGTATAATAATCTTTTCCAATTGATATTTTACCTTTCCTACTATTTGATGCCTTTTTGTCAACTATAGCCTTTTGAGATTCATGGTGTTTGAAACTGCAATTTCAAATTATTAAATGCTGAGATTTTGCATTCTATATTTTAAATGTGGTATTAAATGAACCTTAAAATAATAAGTAACTCTTTGCTCTTTAAAGTACTATCCAAAAATGATGAGACTATACTGTCTCTGACTTACTCAATTGAAACTTCATTTACTGTTTTGTTGTTTTTGAATTCTTCTCAGACCAGAAAAAGTAAGGACGAATCCCTTCTTTAGATACCCTAACTAAAATAGAGCAAGATTTTTAATGTCTGTTGTTGTTGTAGTTTACTAGAAATTGCATTAGGCAATAATTCTTGTAGGATTCATCTGAATCAAAAATCTAGCTTTAGTTGGACTTCACCAATAAAATTTGTGTTCTTACTGTAGTTGGATACTTTGTATCATGATATGATAGTGAATGATGATTGGAATCTCGTAAGACTTTCCATCAGCTCATTTAGGTTTAGTCTTCAATCATTTATTTCAGTCCTTAAGCACTTTTACTGTAAGAATATTTTCTTTCTGATAGTTATCAATGATTGACAATGTAAAATTGTGTAGCATAAGATTGATAACAATAAAAACATCTGGAAAAAGCGTAGCTGAGTTTGGGAATGCCCCCCCCCCCCCCAATCATTTAATCAGGTGATTCTTAACTGACGAACCTTGAGGTTTGAAACAGTAATTGTTAACATTGAAAGACACATAGTGCATTTAAATAAGTATTTGAAGCGTAATGATCTTTTATAAATCTTTGACTCTTTTTTTTTCTTTTTTTTTGTATCTTTCTGATGATTAACTTCTATAAATAAAACGCTAAAACATCTTTCTTAACCAACATTTCCTTCTTGTAATCCAAGAACTTTATCAAGGTATTTATAAACATAAAAGAAATATAGTTTTAATTGTTTATTTATTTGTTACATTTCGTGATTAATGTTTGATTATTGATATGGCTTGTCACGTTATTCATGTTACTCTCTGCTAATATTTTGAATATGTGAGGAAAGGAGTTCCTTTGCTTTATGTTTTTTCTTTATGTAGAATTCTTTTATGTTTATAATACCTTGTGTCGGTGTTGGATTACAAGAAATATTGGTAAAAAAGATGCTTTACAGTTTTGACTCAAATAAATCTAACATCTCCTTTACTCATCATTCTATATTTCGTCCTGATGAGAGGACTTCTTCAGGAATCTCAAATAAATACAAAATATAATATAAAAAGAATAAAATAAGAAAGAGAAAACCTTTCTCTTCTCATGAATACAAATTATGATAACAAAGTAAATCGAAACAATTGTAACATATTACAAATTTTTTTCAAATAAATGCTGTATGTTAATACATTTAATCCATATGAAACAAATATAAATTCAAATTGAAACAATTGCATCATATTACAAATTCTTTTTAAATAAATGCTTTATATTAATACAATTAAACAATATGAAATAATCATAAATTTAAATAAATAATCAGAAACAAACATAACATCTAAATTGAACAGACATGTAGATTCTCCCATAGATGTGACAATTCTTCACTTTAATGAAATATTTCTTAAATAAACTTAAAGATACATCGTTTACCTTCAGCGATTTGTCTTTATTCATGCAGATGCAACTATTTATTAAGCAGGATTCTAATTTGTACCTTTTATTCTCATCCTTAACATTATTTATAGAAGTTAATCATAATGACTTTTGTTTAAGAATAGAAAGTGGCGAGCAGCAATTGGTAATAAATGACACTGTTATTAAAAATACATTTAAAAAAATATTATCAATTTTTAAATCTATTCTAATTTCAGTATAAAATGAAAAAAAAAAAGGATAAAATTAAGGTTGAATTTTTTAAAATGTTTAAGATGATTCCATATTTTTTTTTTTTTACATATTTCAGTCCTTTTAATCTTGAACATCTTCACTATTTTTAATTTTAAAATTAAAATAAAATAAAATGAAAAAAAAAAAAAAACCCACACACTAAAATATTGTTTAATTTCATTCCAATTGTATTTTAGAGTTAATTTCCTTAATAGTTTATGTTAACATTTTCCCAGACTTTTTTAAAGTGATTGAACTCAGAAATGGCTACAATTTAAGAATTTATTGTTTGTTTGTTTTTTATAAAATTGAAAACCTTAATATAATGCAATTCTCTCATTCTTAGAATTTGATTTTTCATTGATTTTAATTTTTTTTAAATATAAACTTCAGTAAATATTACTTTTTAAAGAGGAAAAAAAAAATCTTACCAGAATAGAATTATAGTTTTATTTTGCAAGATATAATAGTTTCATTTATTATTGCATTACATTAAGCAAATTCATTTTGACATGTATTGAATGACAGAATTGTAAGGCACAGCCAAACATTAAAGTGGCTTTTCAAAATTTCTGTCTTTTGTTGCTTCATTCAAAAAGGCATGATTGTATTCACCAGTTATTCGCAGTCTGTAAATTCCTTTTGATGTAAGTTAATAATTTTATCTTGGCTCCAGTGCAGTTTCTCTGGGACCCATGAAAACAGAGCAGATTGTGTTGGACTGTTTTTTTTTAGCAGAGAATGTGAAAAGAAACATACTTTAATTTTTGATTCTTATCATTTAATAGCTGTAGACTTTTTATGTCTGTAGAATGTTCATTGTAGTATATTGATTTTTTTTTTTTTTTAAGCAGTTAAATATATATTAATTCAATTTAACATGTTGTGTATAATTAGTAAAAACGGCCAACCATTAAGACACTTATTTACAATTAAAAATTAAAATATTAAAAACCCGAGAATAAAACTACGTACGTTTCGAAATCTCGATCTTACACATTTCTTTTTCAAGTTATTCCCCCCTCCCTACCTTAAGGAGGATTGTTTTTTAAGGTAGGGAGGGGGGAATAACTTGAAAAAGAAATGTGTAAGATCGAGATTTCGAAACGTATGTAGTTTTATTCTTGAGTTTTTAATATTTTAATTTTTAATTGTAAATAAGTGTCTTAATGGTTGGCCGTTTTTACCAGTTAAATACATGTTTAAATTAATCTTGATATCTTTTGTGCTAGAACAGTTGTCTCACACTTATGGGCCCATGTTGCTTGTGAAGGTCCTTTGTGCAGCCTGCCATAAGTTTTGTAGCTTGTGTATTTTTTACTCTTTTCTTCAAACTCGGGAGTTTGTGTGGCGTTTCATAGTAAGACTCAGAAAATGCTCTGAAATGATCAAAAATCAAAATCGCCTTCATGATTTCTGCTGGTTTTAGAGGACGATAATAATTTTGCTTCCTCTATCTATAGGCTGCCAATTAATCTGAACATTAATTTGCAGTCAGTGAAAAATCTATAATGTGCCATTTAGCCTTTGACTAAAATGAATTTGAACTGTGCTTTATTAGAGAATTGTTGCAATAAAAAAAAAATCGCCATTAAACAGAAAAATCAAGGAGCATTCTTTTGGTATTTCTGTTTAAACACTGTTAAAATAACTTTTGATGTTTAATATGAAATAATATTACTTCCTTTATAGCTGCAGCTCCAGTGATGAGAATTGCTCCCCAAAACACAACTGTCTATGATGGGAAGGACGTGCAGTTACCTTGTGGAGTTGATGGATCTCCTAGACCAAATACCACTTGGATTTTGAATGGTAAAGTAATTTTAAATTAAAATACATTTATTAGATATTAATAAATATCTAACTTAAAAATTATCAAAATTACAGCTTGTGCATTCATAGCTCCATATTCTTATCTTTGACTTCCTGTCCACTTCATGTGAATATGTGTATATGTTTTTGGATGTATATTTTTGTGCACATATGCGTATGTATGAATATGGTTGTACATGTATTGTTCAACAACCTTATCACTTCCTAATTGCAGTTATTTATTAAACAGAAAAATACAGAATATTACTTAGAGTGAGTAAGAGTAAAACATATTACATTTTCCCAAGAATATAATAATGAGAATTTATAATAAATATAATAATGTTAATTTAAAAACACATGGCAAGCTTTGAAGTTTAAGTCATTGGAAGGGTAATATAATGTAATATAATAATCCTATCATTAATTCTCCTCTGCCTACCCTCTGTAAAATGGGTACAGGGTTTCTTTCCTGGAAGTTGAAAGTGGTTAATGACTTAGTGTTGTTGATCAGGAAATGCTGGGAGATTTACCTCCCATGACCATATCAGGCCTGTAATAGGATATTTTAATTTTATCATAAAATTTAATGTAAAAATTGATGTAATAATAATAAAATCTGGATGAATGTGATCTAATACACTAATACAATTGTAATTTTTTTGAAACAGATGTTGAAATAATAGCCAGTGCTGGAAGGATTCAGATTTTGGAGAGTGGTGCTTTATTAATTGCTGCAGTTCAGAGATCTGATGCTGGAAAATATACATGTATACGAAGCAATTCAGTAGGTTCTGTAAATGCAACAGCAGTTCTAACTGTTCTTGGTGAGTATGAATTACTGTATTATAATAAATAAGTAAATAAATCTAGGTGACTATACACCAATAGCTTTATATTAATAATTTGTTTTATAAAAGTACTAGATATGCTTTTGAAGATAAAAAATGAAATTAAGACCTGCATTTTCATGGAATAATTCAGCTTCTTTTAACAGTCCTAATTTTTTTTTCTGCAAATTTGAGAATATGAGAAACATCTCTCTCAGTTTCTGAAAATATTTGTCTTTAAAAGAAGGGACTATGAATAAATTATTTAAAAAACATAATTTTGTGAAACATAACACTTCAGTAATCATGCACATATTTTTTCTTGATGTATCAATATATTATCAAACTTATTTATCATTAAGATTGAGATAAATTTATTATAAATTGAAAAAAAAAATCAACTTTTTTTTATTTTTAAAATTACCTCCATTGTAAACTAATAAAATGATTATCATAAATTGATTTTGAAGCATTCCATATGCTAACAATAACAATAATTATCATATATTTTATAATTTTATTTCTTACAAAGTGTTTCCATGATATTTATATTTTTTACTGCTATTGTTTCAGAAAATTGAGATTTAATTAGTTCAGAAAATAACAATCTCCAATGTGAGAACAAATAATAATAATAATAATAAAAAATCTCCAGAAATCCCTACTTCATCCTTTGTAAAGCATTATCTAATTATCCTTTCAAAGCTAAGTCTGTTTGTAATGTGCTTGTTATATCATTTACTTATCATTTAAAGTACATTACTGTCACTAGATTAAATGTAGCTGTATGCTTAAATGATCACTGCATAACTTCTTTCATTATTAATTCATACTTTGGTATATTTGTCTTCCTTATTTTCCCTTTTTTTTTATCATTTATATATCATTTATTTTTATCTATACAACATATATTATACATTTCTTTATAATTCTAAGTAATCAACCTAAATTTGTGATTTTGTTGTCTTTCTAGTAAAAACACAAATCATTCAGCCTCCAGTGGATTCAAAGGTGATTCTTGGCCACAAAGCAACCTTATTGTGTAGGATCTCCCACGATGAAACAGTGCCTTATGAGCTGAAGTGGTTTTTCAATAAAAGCCCTATTAAAACAAAATATGAAGATCGAATACAAATTCTTCCCGATGGAACATTGGAGATCCAAGAAGCTCGAAATACTGATATTGGAACTTATGTATGCAGAGTGATGTCTCCTGGAGGAAATGATACAAGAAGTGCCAGATTAGATGTCATTGGTAAGATATGTGTCCTGTTTTCATTGTATTGAACTCTGAATAATAATTTACTCTTTTCTATTGGAAAAATAAACTGAAGATATAAAAATAACAAATGAGAAAAGAGGAATTACAGAAAATGGAATGAAAAATGAATTAATTTTCAAATGATATTAATAGGATTACAGTTTTGATTTTCAAAATTAGAAGAAAGCAGTCAAGTTCTGGGATGTTTGTGCTTTCCAAACTTGGCAGTATCAAACAGAAGCTTTTATAATTACCAAAATTTTTTTTATATTTTATAATTCATATTTAAATTTCTGCCTTTTCTGTATTATTCGCATATATTATACATTTATAATTTATGAGAAGAAAAAAAATGAAAAATACTGATTTTATTAATTAAAAAATTAACTTTTTTCCTCCCTACTTAAACCAGTTTGATGTATTACTTTAGATATATTTAGAGGATGTTGTTTGAAGTTTTTTTGTCCGTTACTAAAGTATCTTTTAGTAACATGATTACAAAGTAAATGACTGGTGAATTAATTAGATATAGTGTTATATTAAATCTATTATTAAATTTTAAAATTGAGTTTTTTTAAAAATCATTTTTCAGAGTTGCCTTATGCTCCAACTGCCGTGAAAGCAGAATTATTACACAATGTTCCAAAAGCTGTAAATATTAGTTGGTTACCAGGCTTTGATGGCAAGAGTGCAATTCAGAAGTATATAATCCAAAAAAGAATGATGAGAGAAGAAGGTAAGTTTGTAGTGAAACATAGTTCTTGTTTTTTTCTCAGGTCGTGGAAATGTGTGATTGTGCCTAATATGGTTTTTACTTTTGCTAATTTGCTGTATTTACCTGCACAGATCCAACACCTGATCCGATCATTGGTTGGATGACTGCCTTAACAAATGTATCCTCAGATCAAAGATCAGTTGTTTTGACAAACTTGAAGCCTGCAATGAGTTACCAGTTTCGAGTGAGTGCCGTCAATGGAGTGGGAGAAGGAAATCCAAGTGATTCAAGCAACCGAGTCACCCTTCCACAAGAACGTAAGTCTATCTTCATTTGTATTAAGATTATACAGAGGTAATAGTTCATTTCATTTACAGAGGGGGAAAAAATGCTAATGACCTTGTAATATCATATCTTCAAAGTTGATAAAAAGAATAAGTTATGTCATTGCACAATTTTCTTTAAACTGCTTATTTTTCTAAAAGGAAAAAAATCTTGCCTATTAACATCTTTTCCTTTCTCTAGCTGATAAACATTTGAATTAAAAATGAACTTTCTGTAATCCATATATACAAAAGAAAACAATGTTGTTGTTTTTTTTTTTTTTGTTTTTTTGCCCACTACTCCTCCGAAATCATAAGAAACAGAAATACAAATAAGATGTGAAATGTTAGGTATATTATTGAGGATGCTTACATTTCATTTTTCATTGACATGGGTCAACCGTCGTAAGTCACATGCGGTGAGATCAAAAGATAAACTATTCATTTTGGTCAGCTTCATTTACCACACACACACACACACGCATGACAGGCACATGGCCTTGGCTTCAGAGATCATTTTTCTCAGTCAGCAGGGAAGCCGAGTGGGTGGCAAGGAAGCCACTAAAAATTGTGCACGTTTCTATATATATAAAATTGTTGGTTTTTTTTCAGGGGGGGGGGTATTTTTTGCTCACAACTCTTCTGAAACCATAAGACGCACAATACAAATAAGGTGTCAACAAATGTTAGGTATAAGATTGAGGATGGCTATATTTTGTTTTTTATTGACATGGGTCAACCGGAAATCATGTGACATAAGGTCAATGTCTAAACTGTTCATTTTAAAGACAAATTTGTAAAGACAAGTTGTTCCTCTTATTGAGATGAACATTTTAGAGGTAGTTTGTTCGCAATTGAAAGTCATGTGACTCAGAATCTAAGGTCATGTGATCACCAAAAATTTTTACTTGCCAGGGTTGCTAATAAACGATATAAAAAAAAAACAAAAAAAAACAAACAATATAAAATGGCCAAACTGTAACTTATGCATATTTATAGGAAATTAGATTGTATGAAAAGAAATCACCAAACACACCAAAAACTGTTAAAAAATCTTTATAATAAATTTTTTTAACAATTTTTGTTGTATTTGGTGATTTCTTTTTCAATTATATGCAGTTTTAACTTAAGTTAAACTTTTATTTAATTGAAGTCTTTATTGGGAAATGGCAGCTAACTTAAGGGAATGATTCAGTGTGTTCTTAAACTATAGTTTTAAATCCTCACTGTGTTTCAGATGACATTACAGTATTTACAAAAAAACAATAAACTAATTTGTGTTAACATATTTACTTCAATCCTTTATCCTGGAGTTTTTTCTGACATATGAGGTTGCTGTAATTTTCAATGAAATATGAAATTGCATTTTTTTTACTGAAACATTCAAGAAAATACCTGATTATAGAAATAAATCCTAAAATTTGTTCTGAGAAGCATCTCTGAGAATTTTTCATGCGGATAAAAACTGTTGTTTGTTTTGAGTTTTTATTAATTGTTCTGTTTCATCTTAATGTAATCAAAGTTAAGTGTTGACTTCAACATATCTTTTTTTTTTCTGTGTAATTTGCAGAGATTTTTATTAAATAAGAAGTAAGTTTTTAATTTGTTTAGGATAGATAAATCAATATTCATATTTATTTGTTCTAAAATTAAGATCTTCAGGAGATTTTGAGTTACTAAAATAATATAAAATGCAAAATCACTTTCCTGGAAAAAAATAAAGAAAAAAAAAATCCCCTCAAAGAGTTTAGAAATGTCAACAGATGAAATATCACTTGAAATGTTAAATAGGATTTGACAGATTCCCCAGCAGCTGCATTTGATAGACGGCACAACTGTATAATGAAAAGGTCTATTATTTGAATAAAATGATCTTAATTTTATTATGGCATTTTAATGGACAGCATTGGTCTGATCTTTATATCTAAGTGTTATCATTGTATTTTCAATGTAAAGGTCTCCGTAATGGTCAGCTTATGGAACGCTTTCGGACAATCTCAGGTGTACATCAAGGATCACCACTATTGTTTTTTGTTGTTCTTGATAGTGTTAATAAGAAATTTTGTGGTATTTTATGGAGATTAACACAAACTTTGGAAGGCAAGGCATATGTTGATGACATTTGCTTGTTTTCACACAAATGGGGTGAAATGGAAGAAAAGCTGGATGAGTTAAATTGCAATCAAAGAAAGTGATATTAACTAGTGACGGCACAAACATATAGGACAGAGGACAACATTTAGGACGACATGATGGGTGAAGGGTATGTTGAAAGTGAGGGAGTTAAGAGGATTAAGAAAGTTTAGCAATAGTGACGGGCGTTTTGCCCGCTGGTTATAGGGTTCCTTCCTCCCTGATGAAGGAATACGCGTCATATTCTGAAACTGTCGGATTATTTCCATGTAAATCTTTATATTCAACCTTTCATAAGTAAGTGCGTTTTATTTATTTCCATTTTTATTCTATATTTATTGTTTTTTATTTTATTTGTGTAGCACCCAGTGGTCCTCCTGTAGGAGTGGTTGGCAGCCCCAGATCATCCACAGCCATAATGGTTCAGTGGCAGGTGAGCTTTGTTTTTATTATGCTTTTTAGAACTTTTCAATTTATCAGTTAATCTAAGAATTTTAAGAAAAATGTTAATTTAAATACTTTATTGTAGTATAGAAAGTTAATTTGACAAAATTAATCAATAAATTTGACAAAAATTATGAAAATATTAGAATTATTTTAAATTACCAATAAACGAACTTCCTTTATTAGATCTACATAATGCAGTAGTAGTAGTAGTAATAATAATCATATACCATCTCAACACACACACACACACGAGTCCACAACACCTTGACAATATCCAAACACTGGAATACATACACACAAGACTGTATTGCGTGGCACAGGGAACCATTTGGGCACTTGGGATCAAACAACACCACATATCTCCCATTGCATGATCACAAGCATGTAGCCCCCCCCCCCCCCCCGGTGCAGAAAATGTCCAGAACTTCTGGATCAAGAGGTTCATGTCCCTGCATGGGAAGGGTCTCTTACACTCACTGAAAAATCCAACACACAGAACATATGCCTCTTTTCCTCATATAGGGTATCATATACCTACAGAGCAAGAACACTGAAACAGCACACCCTGCAAACTACCGTCCAATCACTTACCTCCCCACACTTTACAAACTCCTCACCTTCTGCCTTAAAGATAAAATCTACACACACAACATAACACAAAACATCCTTTCTGAGCAATAGAAGGGCTGTCGCGGGAATTCCCAGGGTTGTAAGGAACAGCTCCTCATTGACTCGGTAATCGTGCAGCATGCGCGTTCGAAGAATAGGAATTTACACATCGCGTACATAAACTACAAAAAGGCATTTGACTTGGTCCCACATTCCTGGCTCTTACATACTCTTCATTTCTACAAAATACACCCCAAGATCCCGGCATTCTTGGATGTCACGATGAATAGTTGGAACACTACACTTGCGCAACTCCACACCTCCATAACTACTCATAACTACTCATTTGCATAAGAAGAGGTATTTTGCAAGAAGACTCCTTGAGTCCTCTTTGGTTCTGCCTCATCTTGAATCCATTGAGCCACATGCTAGACAACACAAAACACAGCTATAGGCTTACCTCAGATACTGATACCATACAAAATCACACACTTACTCTACATGGATGATATTAAACTCTATGCCACAAATCACACAACTTACTAATCTAATACAAGTCACCACACAGTTCACCAAAGACATTGGAATGGAATTTGGAATCGACAAATGCCACAAGCTACATATAGCACATGGGAAGACCTCGAATTTGGATGGCTTTGAGCTGGACCGTGGGTTGGCCATCCAATCCATGGAAGAGGGAGAGACCTACAAGTACCTGGGCTTCCAGCAGGCAGGTGCCACGGACAAATGAAAACACAAAACTGAGCTCAAGAACACTTACAGAGCTTGTGTTCACAACATCCTCAATACACAACTCGATGCCAAAAATAAAATTAAAGCCATGAACACTTTTTTCATCTCCACACTAACATATTCGTTCGGTATTATCTCCTGGACAAACACTGAACTCGAAGCATTACAATAAACAATATGCACCACCCCAAGTCGACGACAAAAAGGATGACCCTCCCCCACAACGAGGGAGGCCGAGGACTCATTAATCTCCTCTCTCTACATGAAAAACAAGTATACACACTTAGGGAACACTTCCATCAAAGAGCACAACACTCCTCACTCCCTTTAGCCATTGTCAAGGCCCCCCCCCCCCCCCCCCCCCCCCCCCCCACCTAAAAAAAAAAAAAAAACCCTTGTCCAACACTTAGCACCTTGGACACACACACTCAGCAGCTACATGAATCTTGGGCTTGTAAGGAACTCCACAACAGACTTCTCCACAAACTCAGCCAGCCTCATGTCGAGATGGAAGAGTCAAACAGATGGCTGATGAGTGGTGAGCTGTTTGGGGAGAATGAAGGGTTCATGATTGCTATGATTTCTGAGCAATAAGTTGTACAGAAATGCAACTACAAAAAACATGTTCTACATGACGCAATCACACATGACGACACATACAGGAAATACCATGCTAAACATGAGACGATCGCCCACATAATATTAGACTGCCCCCTTCTCTTCTAAACAGATTACCTCCACTGACACAATCAGGTAGCATCGTTCTTCCATCTACAGCTAGCAGACAAACACTCAAGGTGGATTCGGGAGGGGGGGGACTAGTTCTCAACACAACACACACAGTTAGGAAATTCATGGACACAACCACACATCCCTAACCCCCCCACCCTTCTACACTTTTTACACTTTGCAACATGTGCTTTGGTTCTTGACCTGCCATAATTGTCATAGCTGGGGAAACCCAAGTTTAGGAACATTTATATAATAATAATAATTTTGAATTTAAAAGTATACTTAAAACGGCATATTTGAAAGAGAAGTTACATTGAAATTATTTATATTATAAATAATATTCTCTGCATTTTTTGTATTATTTTTCAAACATAGTAAGGATTAAATAATATATATAATTTTTGCAGTTTTTAATATATGGTAAAACAAATTTATGCAAGAAAAAATTCATTTAATTTTAATTTGCAAAGAAAATATTTCAGACAAAAGTTTCAGAAAGTTACATCCTCTTATTTTGGAAATACATACACTTGTACAAAGAAACTGTGAGTTCATAAAACCACCTTCCCTTCAAAAAATAAGTTATGAAACAGTTATTATATTTATTGTATAAGAAATAGAAATAAATAATATATTTCTAATAAATAATTTAGCCAGATATTTCAATAAATTATTAACTTCTTATCAAAAACAGAATTTTTTTTTTTTTTTTTTTTTTTAAATATGCAACTTTTTAAATATAGCTGTTAAATTATTAATATTGCCTTTTTAAAAGAAGAATTTTAATCATTTTTAATTCTCCATTCACTTTCACTACAATTTCTCTCTACTCAACAGGTCATAGTGAAAATTTCTCACTAACTTCTTGCCTGCCTTAATAATGTTGATCGTTTCAGATCTTTGTATCTTACTACACAGTACTATTTCAAGGTTTCATTTGTTAGTTGAATTAATCTTCAAATATTTGAAAATGCAAGTGACACTTCTGATTGAGAAATAAACGAAAACCTCCATTTCTGACCGTAGGAAAAACAGAAAATATAAATAGATATCAAATTAACAATTGTAAAAACATTAAATCAAGATTCTAACAACTGTGAATCTTCTATAATTGTATCAAAAGAGACCGACTTTAGTCATTTGATAGTTTCAAATAGTTCATTTGAAACGAAGTTGTTGCATTGCAGTGTTGTCATATTTAATGCTATTAAAACTATTTCTTATTATTTAATATTTTATTTAAATATCTTATTTAATATTTTTAGCCACCTTTAGAAGAAGACAGGAATGGAGAACTTCGTGGTTATGTTATAAAATATAATATTTATGGGTATCCAGAGGAATGGAAGAATCGAACTATAACCAATGAAGCCCAAAGGAGTTACATCATTGATGGTTTAATCACATGGCAGTTGTATGAAATTAAAATGGCATCTTACAATGATAAAGGAGTTGGAGAATTTAGTGAAGGGATTAGAGTACGAACGAAGGAAGGAGGTAAATATAAATAAAAATTATTTTTAATTTAATAAAATAAGTGCTGGCCGTGCTGGCGTGGCCGTGCGGTTTAGCCGGCGGGCTGCCGTTGTGGCCGATGCGCCAGTACCCGGGTTCGAATCCCGGTGGTGGCATGGCTGTTTCTTTCTTCTTCTGTGTTTCGTCCGTTTCCCACCTGGGACTTACTATCGCAGGGTTATCCTGGACGGGGTATAATTCTCGTCCCCCCTTTCTTGAATTTCACTAACCTCACCCTGACGTTGTCAGGTTGAGCTAGTTACGTGGTCCCTAGTTGGCCAAATTTGATAAAAGGAAGGAAAATAAGTGCTGATTTTATTTTAATAATTAAAATTAGTCTCTCTTTTTTTTTAAAGTTATTGTAATAACGGGTAACTATAAAAGAAAAACTCTTATGATCTGATAAACATGTTTTTAATCCACACAATATTTCGATTCTCTGATCGAGAATCTTCTTGAGGTTTATATTTGAGGAAAAGAAAAACTTTCTTCTTCCTCTACAGCTTTTAATCATTATGAATGCAAAGTTTAAAAATTTACTAATATTAAATAATCAAATCTTACTTAATTCTCGCTTAATCATTACAAAACTTTGTTTAGTAATAAGCATGAAATCAGTTTTTTAAAGATGATACAAACAATACAAAGCTTTGTTCAATTACAATCATTCCACAAAATACTCTTGTGTATTAAAGAAGATGTTTATCAGTTCATAGGAGTTTTTCTTTTATATTTTATAATTTCAAGTATGATAAGGAACAGGTAACTATATTGACATTAAGTACTTTAAATGATGAGTAACAAAGGGATTACATGTTAATTAGTTTTTTAATTGTTTAAAATGACACCCCAGATCCCTATGAACCTTATGTAAAGACATATACAAAGTCTTATATTTGAAAATAGATTACTGTAAAAGCACTTATTTTCGCGAGCCGTAATTTTCGCGAAAATGAAGATATTGGTGATTTCGCGAGCTGAAAATTTCGCGAATTTTATATGAACAGAACCGAATTCAACCGAAAAAAAGTAATTCGCGAGGCTTAAATTTTCGCGATTACGACGGGCTCGCGAAATTCGCGAAAATAAGTGCTTTTACAGTAAATTAAACTATTATTGAAATGTGCACAAAAAAAGAGGCATTTAGTAGTATTATGGTAATTTTTTTTGAATACACAGTATTCAAAATCATCCTACTACATCTTGTTTCTGCCTTGCAATTTAAACAATGCAGTAACTAAACAAATATATAAAATGAGCCTTTTTATTTATAATGATTGAAATAAATGGTTTAGTTTTAAACTAAAGGTTTGTTTTTTTTTTTTTTTTTTTTTTTATCTAGTTCCTTTGGAGGAACCTGGAAATGTCAGAGTAGAAGCAATTAGTTCAACGTCTATTAATGTATCTTGGAAGCCTCCTAGTCCACAGATGATAAACGGTGTGAACCAGGGTTATAAGGTGAGATTCTTTGATTTGGGATGATATAAATCTTTGAGATAGAAAAAAAGTGAAACTTTACTCTTGAAAACACGTAATTTTGGTGGTGGTTGTATGGGTTATTCCAAAACATTTACAAAACAGAGGAGGATACTTTTTTGAAAATAAGAAGAAAGTTAAGTGACTTTTATGTCATTGATGCTGTTTTTCTCTGATGACATCAATCATTGCAGCATTTCTTTATAATTTCTGAAGACCCCTTTAGTGACATAACTCAGATAAGTCACATTTCAAAACACATAGAGACATAAGGGATTCTGATTTTATGAACTTCAAATTCTTTAGGAATGCAGGTTAAAAATTAATTTCTTTTAGATGGAATCGAACATTAATCATATTAACCATATTGTAATAGCTGACTATGTGCATTATTTAATTCAGGATCTTTATAAAACATCATGGTGCTGAAGGTTCATGAGATATAACTTAATTCTTACAGTTTAGTTCTCTACTACCAGTTTTCCTATTTTCAGCAAGAGATTCGAAAGTAATCTTTTTTTGTTGTTGAGGATTTTTTACTATAGGCCGACAGATGGTTCTTGATGATCACGTTTGCACGAGAATTACTAAAAACGCAAGATCTGGCCATTAGCCTCTTGAGCAGGTCTCAAGGAAGGTAGTATTTTGAATGTCTGTCACTAGGAAATTGCTAGAGAGAAAATGTTAAAGTTGGATTTTTACCTTTAGCGTAGAGACGATGGATGCAGCGGCGAATAAGGCATCGGTCAAAATCGTCTACATCAGTAACGGGGCTTGCTCGTGATCGCTTCTTTCCCGGAGTCGATAAGCCTTCTTTCTCGCCATTTTGTGAGAAGACATGGATAGAGGCTATTCTCGCGTCAATCACGTGAAATCGCGAAAATTCGGGATCATCAAGAACAGTCTGTCGGCCTATAGATCTTCTTCACAAATTAAATGTTTTGTGTCCATTTTGATTTTTGGGTAACTCTGCTGGATTGAAATCTCTCTGGATGAAAGCTATAATTACTTGATGAAAGTTGATTATTTCCCCCTGTTGTTTGTCACCAGAGGGATAGGCTTAGTGCTAGTCATTCTTTTAGATAATTAGATGGCATTTCATTATAATGTAGTTTGAATAAGACTTGTAATAAATGTTCAAATTTGTAAGGCTTTTATCTAACCAGGCAATTTTGTAGTTGCTTCTTATTTCATCCATATTGTTAACAACATTGAAAAGGTAAGTTTTCGTGATCTATTATTATACTTTTATGTTATTCTAATTAAGATTCTCTGGATTTTTGTAGATTGAAGTCTGGAAAGCTGATGTTAAAATTAAAGTGAAGCCGTACAAAATTGTGACTGTTCCACCTTCACCAGTTGATCAGGAAGCTGAACAGAGTGCACTGGTGGATGGGTTGGAAAAATTTGAAAATTACCTCATTACTGTCTTATGTTTCACTAATCCTGGAGACGGAAAGAGAAGTGAATCGATTGCAGTGAAAACTTTGCAGGATGGTAAGTGTTTCTTCTTGTATTTGATTTTTAGGAGTAGGATTTTGAGGACTTTGAATGAATCTAAGACAGAGATGCTGTTCAGTTGAATAAGAAATACTTCATGACAATGGTTTTTAAGTGCATTTGAAAGGTTTTTTTTTTTTTTTTTTTTTTTTTTTTTTTAATGCTGTATAGAACGGCTTTTGGATATTTTTGAATAAAGGACATTTTTTGGATGATTAACAGTATAATTTAATGAAATAATAAAATATTTGAGGCCTTACACACTTGACTAAAATGATAACTGTTTGTTATAATAAAAAAATGAATTCTTATTAATTATTGTAGAAGGTTTTAAATCTGTAATTAACTGACTGTTAATAATTCAAGCGAGAAATAAAAATTCCTTATTTATTTATTTTTTAACACCTTTAGCAAGCATAATTATTGTAATACCCTTTATATGCATAAATACAAAAAAGATATATATATCTATATAATAAAAAAAAAAAGCTTAAACGATACGTCGATGATTTGTTTATTATATCTGAGCAAAAAGATGTACAAACTTTTAATAATATCAATCCAGTGATAAAGTTCACAATTGAGAACCAAGACGAGAACAAAAGCTTAGCATTTTTAGATGTTCTGATGTCCCCTACGAATAACAGATATACAACATTTTTAATATCTTCGGATGTGAGCAAATTCTACAATGAACTTAAAGAAATTAAACAGTTTTTTCTAAATAATAAATATCCAATAAGATTCATAAATTAAAACATCAGGAAAGCGGTATATAACATTTATAATAATGACAAGATAAAAAAAGTTGATGGTTGTTATGTCACTATTCCCCATTTTAAGAGTTTGAATAAACAATTGAAAAACATTTTTAAACACACAAATATCATAATAGCTAATAACAGTACGAACAAAATCCAATTAAACAATCAAAATATAATGGAAACGAAAGGAACAGTATATGTCATCACACGTAAACAAAAAATAACTGTTTCTATATAGGAGAAAGCAGGCAAAAACTAAAAAACCGGGTTTATTGGCATAATTATGCCTATAAAAATTTCAACATTAATAGTTCTTTAGTTTCTGCCCATGCTATAGAAAAAGATCATTTTTCCCTCTTCAGCGAAATAAAAATTCTAAAAAAATGCACAAACGATTTTAAAAGAAAATGCACAGAAAGTTATTGGATCCATTTCACAAACTCCAATACAAGATATGAAGTATTATCTTAATTTCCCGAAAGACCCAAACAAAAAGATAAAAAAGAATAATAAGTTTATTTCAGAATTAAAACCAATTATGATTTCACTTGTTATATTATTATTATTTTTACTCCCAGTCTTCAACACTAGATAGTGTTCCCCCCCCCCCCCTGACTTTTTCTTTAGTTAACCAATCCACATATTCAACTTTTCCATTGTTCAATCCAGGGATTAATAAATAAACATCTTTCCCCATTAAGCTGAAGATAACCTGACAGTTAGCGGTTGAAACTGTCCTGATAAGTATTTGTATTGTTCTTTGTTTTTAAAATGTATATATTAATCAATTTTTATGTGTGCGCTCATCATTTTTAAACAAAACGTAATTTTTATTCAAAATAAGAACATCCATTCACTTGTGATCATATTTGTGAGAATAAAAAAAAATATTAATCCAAGAAAACTTTAGTAATAAGTTTAGTCTAATGCAAGGTGGGAGAAGTGCAGGGAAACTGGAGAACCTCGAAAAAACTTTCCATCACAGATCGTTCACATCACGAAACCCATATGAGAACCAAACCACAGTGCTCAGAGTGAGAGGGCATTGTCATAGCGACAACACCAACCGCAGGGCCTTACGTATTAGCTAAGAATAAGTATCTAAGGTTCAAAAGCTGCAAACACACTTTTTTGTTAAAATGCTATAATCCTGATAACTAAAGGATGGTTTATTTTGGGATTATGTTATTAAGTTTTAAGATTACATTATTAATATTTTCTTTGATTATTTCAGTTCCAGATGCAGTGGCAAGTTTTAATTTTGAGGATGTTAAAGATAGGTCTGTTCATGTGTTATGGTCTCCACCCAAACATATCAATGGTATATTAAAAGGTAAGACGGGAATTGATTCTCAGTGTTTAGCATTTTTTTTTTAATTCTTTGCTGAAACCTTTAAGTTAATTCTTCCTTTCCTTCTTGTTTCCATTTCTCATTCTGCCAACCAATAATCTAGTTTTTATTAAAGAAAATCTATTTGAAAGTACACTGGTCAAAACAATTAGGGGAATAAAAGTTGTTGTAAGGAAAATCATGTATGATTGACATTGTTCAATGTAAAACATTATTTTTATGTAAGATACAGTAGAATATTCAATAATATGGGTAATAAAAAGCATGTTACCAGATTTTTATGCAATATTACAATTTAAAGCACATTTTTCAATATGTTCTAGAACAATATTCATATCTGTACAACAAGAAAAATGAAATTTTCAAGGGTGGTAACTGACCTCTAATAGTGTATGTGATCCTCTTGAATGGCTAAGAATGTGTGAGGCATAGAACTGATGAGGTTATCTACAGTGCTCGCGCTTAAAGTTGAAACTCCCAGAATGCAAAGCAGATTATAGATTGTCCTTTCCTGGCTGTTCGCTAACAGCCTCTTCTATTTCAATGTTAGCGAACAGCCAGGAAAGGACAATCTATAATCTGCTTTGCTTTCTGGGAGTTTCAACTTTAAGCGCGAGCACTGTAAAGGAGGGTTTGAAGGAGGTATCTTCACCACTCTGAGGTTTTTTTTTTTTCCCAGTTCACAAAAAGTCAGAATAGGCGCTGATCTAGCTGCAATGTGTCTACCAAATGTGTCCCATACATGCTCAATGGGATTTAAGTCAGGGGAGCATGCCTGCCACTCCATACACTCAATTCCCTCCTCTTCAATCTTGCTATCCACTAGCTGAGCTGTATAAGGTTGAGCGTTATTATTCCTGAAAAGGGAGAGATCACAGATGGCTGCAGCGTATGACTTGACAGTAAGTCCGAGAATCTCGTCTCTATACCCCAGAGCCATCAGACTGCTGTTTTGGATGACGTACAGGCCCATAAGCCCACTTATGCCTGCCAACATTGAGGATTGATTGAGGATCAATCCATGTCCTCTGTAATGTGATGTTTCCTGCACAAAAACTGGGTTTGTGAGGTTCCTTCAGATAAGAGCTCATAAATTGACTGAATCTGGACTCAAAGAGGACTCGACTTCATTTGTTGTGTCCCCAATGACAGTTTCCCTCAGCCCAGTTTCTACGGACTGCATGGTGTCGTACAATTAAAGGGATACACACACACACACCATTGACCTACGTGCACAAAGGCTAATGCCAGTAGTTGAGTTGACAACCTGTATGCTGTTGCTGAAGTTGAGTAGTGTTTTGCAGCCTGTTAAAACCAGCTGTTAACAATAGGTAACGATCGTCTTTTGCTGTAGTTACTCGGGGATGGCCTTGACCTTGCCTTCTTCAAGGTAACTTGGAATTCATTACGGGTAACTTCCCATAACTTGGAATTAATTCTGCAGTCGGGAAACAACACCTTGTGACACTCCAAGGATTTCTGCTACTCTCTTCTGTGTCTGGCTTGCTTTCTGCCAATAATGCTCAATGCTATTCAGACATCATTCGAACTGAAGACTTCAAGAAATGAAATGTCTTAATAAATGCAGCAGAATAAGGAAGATCCTGGAAAACCATTGTTTTTATCCTTATCTATGATTTATGCATTTTGATATTACAGGTGCTAATTTGCATATGGATATCCATAATTCTGCTGTCTACATCACACTTGCATTACATTCCAGCAAGATATCACTCCCTTGGCTTGCATAATGTCGCCAAAGTCACATGCCCCTAATTGTTTTGACTAGTACAGAAATGTTAAGTTTTAAGCAAAATCAGCAGAAATCTTACAGTGAGCTTCTTCAGCATAAAATCTTAAACAGAACAATTATTTTTTTATTTTTTTTTTTATGAGAGAATTATGAGAGTTACATGTGTTGTTGATTCTGTTTTGAGTGAAAATAGCTTTAACAGTGAGTAGTATTAACCAATGTCCCCTGAGTGAAAATTTTGCCCATGGTGTGGGTGAAATGGGTACAAGTTGTCATCATGCAATGTTTACTGTAATTTGTGTTTGTGAAATGCCAAGATGTGTAGAAGTCTTATTGTGCTGATAGTAGGGCTGCCTTGTGCCATCTGAAGAGTGCCTGCTCCTCCACTTTTATTAAAGTGCTCTTTCAGACGAAACATGAGGACTTGGAAGCATACCATTTCAGGCAATGTTTTCGGAAACCACAGAAAATACTCTTGATGTGGAATTCTTCTCATAGGATGTCATCGATGGTATTCATCATCAACAGCAGTAGGATTACCATTGCAGAAGCTGTAAACACAGTATATCTGCCACATCATTGTGAATATGTTTAGAATTTTTAACAATACTTGTACAATGCCACTATCAACAGACAAAACAGCCAACTGACGCTTTCAGACTTGTTAGATGCTTCAGACAGTGACACAGGATGGCAGGAGGGAACTGCACTGGTATATGCTTAATTCAAAATACTCTAAATGCAGATAGCTCTATCTCAAAAACTTTTTTGTAATAGGACAAATTCTCATAAAGGCTTTTTTTTTTCCTTAGATCATAGTATAGGCAGCTCATATTATATAATAGATATAACATTGACCTTTCTTCCTAAACTCTATACATTGATACAGTATTTGTTTTATTTAATTAAACAATAGTTCAATGAAAAAAAGCCCATTTGCTGATTTTCCAATTTTCAACTTTTTGCTATATTTCTTAATAAAGGTAAGTTTTGGCACAGTTTTTGACTGGTTTAAACCTAGACTTTATTCTTAACCCTTTCCTTAAGCCCTAACAAATGTTGTTTGCCAACAAGTGTCATTCCTTTTTCATCTTCTCCATGATTCTTAATTCTTAAACTGCTGCTTGTAACTTCATTCTTTTCATTCAAGTATGAGTTGCTTAGAGAGTATCAAGGTATTTCGGGGAAAATTCTTTTATTCCATTTGACTTTGTCCACTGTTAGTGGCTGATGTTTCATAACATTCTGTTTGTTTCAGGTATTTTATTTTGCCAGGAGCCAAAATATTTATTACAGAAAATGATTTGTTGAACAGGAAGTTTAGTCAATAGTTTATTACATTCAAAATCCCAATGTGCGCCCACAGTTACAAAAATTAGCTCCAATCTCAATTATCACATCCTTATGTGTGTGAATTAAGAGGGAAAACAAGCTGTCTTTCTTCTTTTATGAGCTGTTGACAAATATTATCTTCAGTTCACTTAAGAGCTGAATTTTACCCTTTGACATTGATGAATTCTCTTACATTTTCATTGTATTTTCTTGAGCTAGGTTCATATAAAAATATATCGTGTCCAATAGCCAGCATTTCTCTTCTCAAAAGAATCACAAATGCTTCCCTATAGGAACTTTGAGTGAATCTTCAGAACAAGTATTGTTGAAGGAATAAACGATGCATCTGCTCCATAAAACTGTCAACCTAAATCCAGATGCAATTTGTTTTTGTCCAACTTTAAATGAGAAGACATTGAACACTTGCTCTTTTGTTTCTGTCTCCATTAGTTGTGTTTTCCTTCTGTTCTTACAAAATTATATTTCATCATCACTGGAGCTTATATCCACACTTAATCATCTCTTACCTATTAAAGATACTAAATCTGTATTAGTCCATTCTTATACATTGCTTCTCCAAATTTGAAACCATGCAAAAGCTAGAGATCAAAATCTGCTAGAAGTTGTACAGTATCAGCCCTAGTTTGAAGAGAAAGACAGCAAAATGTACGAAATTTTTGCAGATTATAACATATTGTGTGTAAAAGATTATTTTTATCTTTAAAATTTAAACATTTTTAAAGATTGCTAGTGAGAAAAACTTCATTATACAGGGTCTTTCAGAAATAATTTGATACTATTTGATAAGGATGTCGTACAAGAATGATGCAGAGTCAGTAAAATAAGAGATACAGATGGATAGAGGAAGTATTCACACTTTTATTTTTTACTTTACAGATGTTCAATATATTCGCCTTTGGTCACTCAGCAGACGTCAACCAATAGTTGAGTTCCTGCCACACTCAGTGCAACAGGTCGCGATCAATGCTATCTATAATAACTATCAGTTGGTTGTCTTCCGAGTGACCAAAGGTGGACATATTGAACATCTGTAAATATTCAAATAAAACTTGAATACTTCCTCTGTCCATTGGTGCCTCTTATTTTAATGTACCCTACACCATTCTCAAACAACATCTTTTTCAAATAGTACCATTATTTCTGAAAGACCCTGTATTTGTCATAAAGGCTTACTGTAATTGCTCATTTTATTTAATTTTTTTTATATCATTAAGTTTTTATTAAAACCTTGCATTAAAAACACTATTACTATTAATTCCCATTATCAGATCTCCATAAATAACATTTTTCCTAATTTGAATGTATTTGGAAGTTAAATATTTTTTAAATGTAGGCCTCCTCATTTGAGGGAAGCTAATGTTTGTTATTAGTCTATTTTGTTTGTCATTAGCTTCACTGCATATTAATTTCAGAGTAGGAAAAAAATAATAATTTGTTTGCAAGAAATTCTAACAATTATTTCTCTATAAAATTTTCAATTTGATTCAGTATATTGTATGTACAATGAAACACATATCTACTTCAGTAGTTTTGAATTACAATTTTATATAAATTCTTAATATGTAATATTAAATAAAATTAGTTAGTAACTTACTCTGTATTTTTTTTTTTCTTGTAGCGTATACTTTAAAATATTTTATAAAGGATCATCCAGAAAATTTAGTAATTAAAAATTTATCTGAGACGACTACAGATTTACTAGTGAAAGATTTGAAGCCAAGTACTCAATACACCTTTGAAATATTTGCATGGACTGAAGTTGGAGCAGGACCATTCTTAATTAGTACCATTCAATCAGGTGTTCCACCAGGTATTTGATTTGTTATTATTAACTGAAAATGGTAAAATGTACTTTTTATTAATTTCCAGAACCCATTTGATAGTGATCTTAAATCCCTAATAAGACTGTATGTAGATTCTTCTTTTCATAATAATTATAATCTTCTTAATTTGAAAAACAGCTTTTTATCTACTTCAATATTTCATCCCTTTTAGCAAGAAAACTTGATCAGGATACATTTTGATGAAAGAAATTCTGTCTTTCTCCTCTACAAATCGTTATGAATACAAATTTGAAAATAACAATCTGTTTTTTTACAATGAAACACATTGGTAGTTAAACATATATGCCATATTCTTAGTTCAAGAGCAGAAAATACATTATTACAATGTTAGTGCCAAATATTCCAAATTCCTTGTTTAAAAACATTTTACAAAGCTAATGCCAAAAATATTACAAGTATTTTTCTTTATTTTTCATAAATAGCTTGGTTAAGATTTCTTTGGGGGGGCTAACCCCTCGCACCTTCTGAGTCTGTCATCGGTGGAGTTTGGCTGGCTGATGAGTCCTAATAAGGACGAAACGGTCCGTTCCAGTCTCTTCCTGGTGACAACTAAGGGTGCGAATCCTTTCTTGTAGCGTAGTGCCTTCGTTTGCTTACTCATTTATCTAAATGCTATGTTACTCATTTTAAAAATAAATTCTCTGTATTCATGCATGGCTTCCAATTAATTAACTGGGCTGACCATACGAAGAGAAAGAACATAATCCGGACTCCAAAGTGGACATAGTTTACCAAATAAATGATGAAAATGAAAGACTCATAATAGTCATACTTCATTAATTGGAAGCCATGAATGAATAAAGAGAAATTTTTTAAAACTTAGTAACATAGGATTTAGATACTTTAAGGTATTCATGAAATATAAAGAAAAATATTTGTAATTTTTTGGCACTAACATTGTAATAATGTATTTTCTGTTTTTGATCAAAGAATATGGCATATACGCTTAACTACCAATATGTTTCATTGTAAGAAAACAGATTGTTATTTTCAAATTTATATTCATAACGATTTGTAGAGGAGACAGACAAGACAGACGTTTCCTCAAAATGTATTGTGATGAAAAAGGGACTAAATACTGTAATAGATAAGAGTATTTTTCAAATTAAGAGGATTATATTATAAATTAATATAAATAAATATTAAGAAAGTGTTAAGAAGAAATATTATTCTTTTATTAATAAAAAATATTATTATTAATAATTACAATTTTTATAATTCTTCTTACTTTTATGTTAAGTTATTCTAGTTTTTGATTACAATTAATGAAGTTAAATTTTAAATACATTTAATTGATTGTTATTGATAAAATTAACAAATTCTCAAACAAATTTTCATGTGAAAATAGAAGGCTTGCAATATTCTAAGGTTTGAAATTATTAAGATTAGTCTTTAATTTATCATCATATGTTAAAATAAATTTTCAGTGAGTTTATTGTTTTAATAATGTTTATAATTTTAATTTCATTTCAGTTCTGCCACATGCACCCACTAAGCTTTCAGTATCTAAATTTGAAGCTTTTGCAGCAACGTTACAGTTTACTCCTGGATTTAATGGAAATACATCAATAACAAAATATACAGTTCAAGCTTTGATAGGCAGAAATGGAACATGGGTAGAAATTTTTGAAACTGCCCCTCCTGATACACCTGCTATTTTAGTTGAGAATCTGACCCCTCATGTTGAATACAGGTTAAGACTCATTGCCAACAACATAGTTGGAGCAAGTTCTCCTAGTGAACCTTCCAGACCATTTCAGACATTGCAAGCTCCACCATCTCATCCACCACGTAGTGTAACGGTTCGAGCTATGAGTGCAAAGGCATTGAGAGTTCGTTGGACAGTAAGTTTTTATTGAATTACCTACTTCTGAATGGTTTGAACTATTTCATTTATTTTTACATAATTGTTATTGTTTAATTTGAAACCATATTTTCACGATGTCATATATCTTTCCTGATTTTAATTTCCATTTTTAAGTTGATGTAAACTTATCCAGTTATAATTTCTGAGTTTTAAAAAATAAGGGCATATTTTTATCAAATGTAGGAATATTTTTCATGTACAGTATTAGAGAAATCTGCTTATGGCACTACTTTCTAAATGGAAAGTGTAAAGGGTGTTTTTGTTTTTTTGAAAGGTAATTTTCCATTTTTGAATAGTGAAAATAGAAGAATAGAACAAAATGATGTTTGAATGTACAAATGCAGCTAGATAAAGATTCAAAGTAATTATCAGGATAACAGTAGTTATGCTACAAGAAATGATATTCTTCAAAATGAGGAAATTTTAGCTAACTAACAAATAGAATTGATACTGTCAGGCAATCACAGCATATAGCTTTCATATGTTACTTATAAACACAGTCTTTTTGATGGTAGAACTTTCATGTCATCTTTGCAGAAATTTCTTAAACAAATCTTAAAATAATTAAGAACTAAGTAATTTGGAGAAATTTCAGTTGATTCAAGTATTTCATTCAAGTTGTAATCTTCTTTGTATGTTGAAACTTTATTTTGAAATTATCTAATTTGTCAAAACTAAGGTTCACAAATTATAGATATGTATAGAGTTATAGCCATAACATAATCTGTAGCACAATATAAAAATTTATTACATGATAGATAGTTGTTACCAATAATATTTATGTTTTCATACTATTATATCATTAAGTTAACTTCTCATATAAAATAACAACAACTAGATTTCACCAATGCTTTGAAGAAAATGTTGACAAAAGTACATAGATTCAAGTAATAGTGTTCCTTAAAATTTCTCACACCCATAACAACATACTTTTAAAGTCTAATAAACTTCCTTCTATTCCAACATCAGAAATTGTTCAGAATTATTATTCATTATTTTTTATTTAAAAACTTTAAGAAAATTTTTGCACATTAAAAATTCTGTGCATATTTCCCACAAGGCTGCTTGGAATAACTGAAGATCCTTAATTGTTGAGAAAATGTTGAAGGGAGATTTATTTATTTATTTATTTATTTATTTATTTAAGTAGTCACACAATTATGAAGACGGATCATTTTAAGTCCGAAGGGATATAAATGAGTAGAAGGAATTTATTAAATGATCAAAAATAGCCTTTTGTCATTTATAAAATTAAAAAAAAAAAGATAAGAAGGGGGAAGTTCTTTAAAATGTTGATACTTAGCTAACTGATGTGCTTAAGATTTTATTGTTATTGTAGAGATTATTTTTGTCATGAACAAAATGTAATTTGATTTTATAATTATTAATTAAAATAATAATAAATCTGATGATGTTTAATAAATTATTATTTTTCTTATCTAAGCCTTTACAGCAGATTGAATGGTATGGCATTCCTCGGGGTTACAACATTTCTTACAAAAAATTCAGAACTGAAGGTCCAATGCAGTCATCGTTATTAGAAAATCACAACGCCAACTCCTTTGTAATTGAAAACCTGGATGAATATTGCACTTATGAAGTTATGATAGCAGCCTATAATGATGTGGGCAGCAGTGAACCAAGTCCCATAGCAATTGAAAGAACAAGAGAAGCAGGTATTTGGGATCATCTTTAACTTTTAGGCTTTTAATTATTATTGTTATTTTCATTGTATTGTTTCTTTTTCAATATCTATTATCTTCAATTTTCAGGAAAGATCTGCTTCAGGATTAATTTGTCAGTTTGATTAGAAATAGTAAAAAGGTGAAATTATCTTGGCATTGCTTGTTGAGAATTGCTGCTTCTATTTTTATTTTTTTTTCGTTTTCAAAGCCCTTCATAACTTGAAAAATGATATAACTTGCTGGAAGGGTCATGTAAACTTCAAAAAGAATTAGCTTCACCTCCCCTCAGAATCCTTTTTGTTCCTATGTTTGTACCTCAAAAAATTCAGTAACATTTAAAAACCGAAAAGATATTGATAAATATAATTCAGTAGCAATGTTGATGTGTTTAATCACTTGGCACTTATTTTACTGATTTTGTGGGCTCAGTAGTCGAGTGGTAAAAGCATTGGGCTTTAGGTTGAAGTAGCCGAGTTCAATCCAATTCCAGTCTTTGGAATTCGGGGATATTTTTAGGTTATTTCTGCTCTGGATGGGCCATAGCTCTGTGTTGAACCAGGTTTCTTTCCCAGGAATAAAGCCGAGTGAGAATTATTTCTGGTCACTGAAATGTTAGAACCTATACTTTTAGTATCCAACTGAGGCTCATGCAGGGAATACCATATCCTACCTTCATTGATTTAATTGCTCTTAAATTAAATGTGATAAATTTAAATGCAGATTTATTTTTTCCTAGAAGATTCTTATTATTGTGTTTTGTTTTTATTAATTCATTCATTTATTTCGCAAGAAAATTTTGTCATTCTTTAGTAACCTAACAATAAAGCTAAATCTTTCTTGTCTTTTCAGTTCCAGGATCAGGACCAGAAAGTGTGAATGCTACAGCCACTTCCTCAACAACAATTGTGGTTCAATGGAATGAAATTCCAAAAGATGAACAGAATGGGATATTGGAAGGTTATAAGGTAAAAGTCTCAATCTATTTTCACCCTTTACTTGTATCAAATGGTTTGCTTTCATATCAAAGAAACAAAATCTATTCATAATCACTTTTATAAAATTTCCAATGAATATAAGGAAATTATATAACAATGTAATAACAAAAAAGTGCATTAGATCTGGCTTTCTGCTTAAGTAATTGCCATGTACCGGGTGGCCATAATGAAAGAGGCGATGTTTAGAGTTCAATTACCAAAAACCTATTGGGCCAATCTCCACCAAATTTGATGTGAACATTATTTAGACCATGGGGTCTTGATTTCTAAAGAAAAAAAATTATTTAAAAATTTCGCCACCAGGGGAAAGAAATGGCACTGGAAGCACAGAAATATGCAGATTGCAGTAAACTGATGTCGTAGATTAAAGGATATAAAAAGATGAAAACAAACAGCATGTGTTAGGTCCGACTGATGTGCTATGATTGCACTGTGCTTTGATGTTAAACCTTCACTATGCTATATTTATGTAATCATGCTTTGCTGGTGAACTTTTACTACCAAAAAACCAACATTGCTTCTGTTGCACTTCGGGAATAAACATAGGTTGAAGAATTTAAGGAAAGGCCCAATGACAATCAGATTTGTGAAAAATGATTTTGTGATTTGAAAATTCAGGATTGTTACAAGTGTTGCTATGATGAGGATGCAAACCAACAACTTGAAACAGTTGCAACTGCTGCATTGGAATCAAATGATGCACATGCGTCCAGCAGTGCACTGCAATATCCATGGAATTTGATATACCATACACAACAGTGTGGAAAATTGTGTGTAAACTGCTGAAGTTTTTCCAGTATAAGATCATCCACACTCAGCAACTATTTCGAGGAGATGCGGTTGCTCGTCTGAATTTTCTCTGATGTTTCTAGCTCGAATGGAAGTCGAGGATGCATTGCCTTGGAACATCCTATGGAGTGATGAGGCACATTTTCATCTTAATGGAATTGTAAATACACAAAATTGCCGCATTTGGGCATTGGAGAATGCTCATGTGTCAGCAGATTCCTTTGCATTCATCGAAAGCCACAGTGTATTATGTGGCTTTACTGCTTTGTTCATCATCGGTCCATACTTTTTTGAAGAAATAACACCAAATGGTCTTGTGACTTGCTCCGTCAATGCTATGAGGTATCAATGAATGCTGCTTGATTTTGTTATTCCACAGCTTCAACAAAACGGATGCCTCGGATCCACCATATTTATGCAAGATGGAGCACTCCCTCACATTGGATTGGATGTACAGCAAGTCTTAAGGCAGCATTTCACAAGAAGACAGAATAATTAGTCGAGCCTTTCCTATGAGTTGGCCAGCCCATTTGCCTGATCTCATGCCCTGTGACTTTTGGTTATGGGGATATGTGAGAAGCTTGTTCTATCAACGAGCTAGAGTGGACAAACCCTGGAATGAACAAGGAAAAATATAGCTAAGAAGACCAAAGGTAAATCTGGTGCAGGACATTGACAGTGGAATTGAACTGGAAGAAGTCAAACCAAGTTCATTGGCATTCTCTTGTCGAATCCCTACATGCCCCAGAAGCATAATAGGAATTAGGAAGATGATTATGATGTTTTTAAGTGTAGAGTTTGAATTTCAAAGACCTCGTGTTAGATTTGTTTCTTATTTCTTTAACTCTTCTAAATTCTTTTATAAAAAACTTGTTTCTTGCAGAATCGATTTTTTTCAAAAATAATATAGATAACCATAAGACAGAAGCTCTAGTCACAGAAGTAATGTTTTACGGCAAGGTTTCTAAACCAAGAATGAATTTGTTCTCTGGTAATGATTGAAGGAAGTTCTGAATTCTTAATATATCCTTATTTCTGGCATTTGAAATCAAAATATTGAAATAGTTGTGATAATGTAGTTTTAAAATTGCTGAATTTTATGATTTTGTGGTATCTTAGTAAAAAAATGAAGCCTGCTTCAGTTAAAGATTGCTGACTTTAGATTGTTCTGCTTCCCTTTAGTACAGTCTCGTTTGTCATTAACAAACAAAAAAGTTACAAGCTTGACTTGTAGGTAGAACCAATCCATCCATCCATGAAGGTTTAGACATTGAAGTTTTAGCACTCTTGTAAAAGGTCATTGTAAAAGTAGTTCCTGCTTGAACCATATGAATTATGGGAATTTATAGGCTCTTTTAAGTTTCAGAAACAATTGGAACTAGCAGAGATAGAATGGACCAGTCCAATGCGTGCCCACTTAAGAATGGCTAAAAAGAATTAGATACATTTACATTTGACTTTAAATTTAAGTTTCTCAAGGAAGGTTATGACAGTTATTTATTTTTATTTTTTTGTATTGAATTGAATGAATATTTTTTAAGTGTAATTAATTTGTTGACAAGAAAATAAAATTGTCTCTGAAGTTTGTATATTCTAATTGGTTTTATATAATCCTCCTTTTTTTTTACATTAAGATTTATTATGGAGCCAAAAATATACCATTTAAATATAAAGACATACCCAGCAATTCAACTTTTACAACAACCCTCACAAAACTGAAGAAGTACGTCCAATACTCCATTCAAGTCTTGGCCTACACGAGAATGGGTGATGGTATTCCTAGTGATCCACCTGTCCTTGTTAGAACATTTGAAGATGGTAAGATATTCATTTATGTTTCTTTATATTGTCTGTCAGTAATGGGAAGGGGATAAAGAATAATTTTGTATTCATGTTTAAAAAAAAGTGACATGTCAGAAATAATAATTATTTTTCAATAAAAATAAAGTTTAACGTACATGTATTAACTTAAAAAACATAAATCAAAGATGCACAATAATAACTTTTTTTTTTTAAATAATTATTTTTTTCTTAATTTTATTGTTAATTTTTTTGTTTATTCTGCTATCTTCTGTGAGATTAAGAAGAACATTTATTTCATTTATAATTTTTTGCATTTTCATATTTTAGTTTATGTTACACATGCTTTTTTTTAATATATTTTCTGTTAATATTATTTTACTTGTTATATTTACTTACTTAATGCAGTTCCTGGTCCACCTTCAAATGTTTCCTTTCCTGATGTTTCCCAAACTATGGCCAGAATTATTTGGGACGCTCCTGAAGAACCAAATGGAGAAATCTTAGAATATCAAGTAACAGTGACTTTGAATGGAAGTGACAAAGAAGCCTTATTGAACAACAGTATGTCACCAACTGCTCGAACGTTACGTGCTACAGATTTAAAAAGTGAGCACTATTACATATTCACCATCACGGCCCGGACTAATATTGGCTGGGGAAAAACTACCTACGCAATGGTTTTTACCACCAATACAAGAGGTAACTATGCTTTAGGTATTAATTAACATCTGAATTTTAAAGAAAAGCAACGCAAATTTATGTTCCAGTAATTTTTGTTTTTAAGTTGACATTGTTTTAAAATCTCATTAGTTATTGTTGTTATTTGATAACCTTTTATTTCAATTTCTCCTTTCTTTCTTATCTCTGTTTTTAAAATGTAAGTCAAGCAACATATAATTCTAAACACTCAAAAGATGTGTTTACAACTGCTGCTTCTAAAATGATTCTATTTTTTTTTTCTTCCCATAATTGTAAAAAAAAAAAAAAAAATGGTGAAAAAGCATCATTACATTTGGTGCTTTAGCATTGCAGTAACCTTTGTAATAAAACTGAACTTAATTAAAATAATACCTAAGAAGAAAAAAAAATGAAAGATAGGCTAAACAAGGGAAGAAATGACACAGAAATGAAAAAATATCTGAGCTTTCATCGGTGAGAGTTTGGGACGGCTGTTTCATCGTTTTTGTGGACACATCAGCCAAACCCACTCACCAGATGACACGCTCAGATATTTTTTAAATTCTGTGTCATTTTTTCCCTTGTTTGTATTAGTTTGGTGGCACTTTATGTTTATCAAAGACAGTCTTTTCATGTAATTTTTGTTTTTCCTTGTTGTTATTTGTTAACAGAACGTCCTCAGGCACCATCACTTCCACAAATCAGTAAATCACAAATTCAGAGTGATCAAATCACTTTCACTTGGACACCAGGGAGAGATGGGTTTGCCCCACTCCGCCATTATACCATCCAGTTGGCAGACGAAACGGAATTTTGGCAGACAATCCCAGAAAAAGTTGATCCTGGTCTGACAAGTTATTCGATCAAAAAGTAAGTAAAGTTCATTTGCTGTCAGTTAGTTGATTTGCAATCCCCATTTGCATATTACTTTCATGGAATATTTTGTTATCCCAAGATTTCTTCTTTCAAAATTTATAAAAAGGTTTTTTAAAGTTGTTGATAGATAAGAAAATAACTTAAAATAATATATTATAATGTGGACAGTTCCTAAAGTCTCTTGGCTTTATAGGTTCAAATGTATGATTAAAAATACCCCCATTACAAAAAAAATTCTATACTGTAATTTGGAGATGTGTTTGAATGAATATATTACCCTAATTTAAGTTAATATATAGGAAACAGGCTTATGTCAGAAACCTTCAAGGATAATCCTTTTAATATAAGTCTCTACTGATTTTTCTATAATGATAATTAGTTATAAAATTAATTAATTTATTGTAATTAGCAAATAGATAATGATAGATAATTTTTTTAAATATTTTTTATAATTAATTATTTTAATACTTCATGATAATCTAGATCTTCAATGATGTGATTTTTCCTCTGATAGACAAATAATTTCCAAATAACGGCCGACTAGAAATCCAGTCTTTCTGAGAATGTAAACACAAACGCAGAAATATATTATATATCAAATGGAGAAAAAGCACTTAATATAAAGACGCTTTTATAGTATTTAAGCATCGAGAAGGCTTAACATGTGTTGATAAATTAAAGAATAAAAAATCAAAATAAAACGCACTTGATAAAAATGGAAGAGAGTTGCCTGGTAGTTTCATATATTCCATCTTCTGTAAATGGTCCAAACATCTACAAAACAAAAAAACCCTGTGGTGATGGTTGAAGGCTGCTTTTCACTTAAAAGGCTGAGTGTGTGCTGTAAATCATGTCACTGGTGAAGATCAAAAAAGTGTCTCTTCTATAGAAAAACATAGGACAACTGGATTGGAAGGGGTCGGTTGCTTGAGGAAGTTCAATACTAGCTTTCATTGATGGCTTGGCAAGTGACTGGTCATTGGTGCTCAGCAGAACCCCTTTGTCCATTGGGCAAACAATTAAACATCCCCTTCTTCTAAGAAGGGGATGTTTAATTGTTTTTAGCTCCTCTGCCTTTAACTCAGATGGCCCAAATTTAGCTCTTGTTCATTTTTGGAGTTTAAAATAGGATTGATCATCGACTGGTCCTTGCTTTAAGATGGATTGTATGGAAGGATTCGGCAAAGAGGTAGTGGGATAGTTTATTACAGAAGGTTTGACATCTACGAAGTTGTGTGATTTCATTGAATTGTTGTTGTGTATGGTTGTGTAGGGTCTTTGGCACTGAAAGCATTTTTATGTTTTTTTGATGCTGAATTCTTCCATTTAATATGACTTAATCCAGTCAGATTATATGACTGGGTGATAATCTAATACTGGGCAAACCACCATCCCCATACTATCACCACATGATTTTTTGTCTTGTGTTGTCATATATGTTTGTGCCTTCCCCTGAAAATGGAATTTGCAAAAGTGTTCCAAAACTGTTAGATAAATCTCCTTTACTCCATTTTTATCAATTAAGTGGATTTTATTTCTATTTTCTATTTTCTTTAGTTTTTAAGAATTAAAGATATTTTTGATCTAATTTGTTGAAATACTTAATTTAATCACTTGCAAACGCAAGATAATTTAAGGATATATTTAAGGATATTCAATTAACTTATAATGTACCAGTCTCTTTATTTGGTAACTTAGTGTTACATCCTCTCTTTGAATATCTACGACAGCCTTCTCAGTAAACATGATTTTGTCAATTTTAATTATCATCCTAGTTAAGTGTACCAGTCTTCCCGTCATCGCTTTTTGACCTTTGCCTATCGTAGTAATTCAAATATTCTGTCTCCTTGGATCTGGACTTTGGTATTTCTTCTTTCAATTTGTTCTTCTTAATTTGGATATAAAGCTCAAGTTTGTTCATTATATGATGAGGCGTAACATTTACATATTACTTAAATAGATACTTAATCGGCAAAAATTGTTGCTTGAAATGATATGATGTTCAGTTAATGTCACTGGTGCGTATGAGGGCATTTTGTTTGTGTAATGTTTTACAAAAAAGTGATGATTTACTTATTAACTGCATTAGCCTTTGTGTGTCATTTTCAGTGCTAAATCTTTCATGTTTTTTTTTATTTCAAATTGTTTTAATATTTTTGAAGTAAATCTTCAATGCAGATTCTTATTGATGATAATGCTCTTTTCAAAGATGTTGAATAACAGCAACAACAATGCATCTTGCAATCAGTGGCCTCATAGCAGCATGATTCCCTCTTGATTACTCCTCTTGACTTCCTTATTGAGTCCTTGCTGTTTACTGGTGACTACTCCCAGCTGATGATCACCAAAGAACAAGAAACAGCTGTCCTGGGACGTCACTTAGTGAACATTTGGTCTCAACAATTGTTGTTTATGAAAATTTTCGGCACTTTTTGTTCTTTTATAATGTACAAAAAAAATTCATTTGAGGCCAGTGCTGACACATGAATTTCTCAATTCATTTTTTATTGTGCATTTGTTGTTGATTTTTTAATTCTTTCTGATGATTAGTTCAAATCATCTTTTTCATGTTTCTTAACCTGTCTTCTGCAGACCCTGTGGGAGCCCTCTATATCCTTACAGGGGGTACTCGAAGGCTTGGTTAAATATAAAGAGCTTTTACAGTTAAAATAGAAAGAAAAGGAAACTGTACAAATCACATGACACAAAGAGTCTAAGGGCACTCTAATAGAAAATATATTTCACAACTTTCTCACTTACGATCGTATAGTTGCATGTTGATTCCACTCTTTGGTCGAACTTGTAGTTGTAAGATTCAATATTATTTTAAAATTTGTGATCATAACCATGGTACGTTTACAGTATCTTATGATCAATATTTATGTCATATATATATTAATAATTGTAAGTAGGAAATGAAATCATTTGGCCACAATAATTTTATTGTTAAAATTTGAATGGACTCACTCCCGTAAAAATATTATAATGAAGATTGTGTGCATTTATTTATTTCTTCTGTGAGGGTACCCCTCGCACCTTCTGGGTTTGTCATTCGGTGGAGTTTGGCTGGCTGATGAGTCCTAATAAGGACGAAATGGTCCATCCCAGTCTCTTCCCGATGACAAATCAGGGTGCGAATCCTTTCTTATAGCGTTGTGCCTCGTCTACTTGCTTAATTATTTATTTTTTCTACGTCACAAATTTGAAGACCCTTGATAAGCAAATCTAAAGAAATATTTGATACACCTTCAAGATTTTAATTCTTAAGTCTTGCAGGGTGGAGGGGTCTGCGACAACAAAAAATATTGAAAAGGGTCTATGATAAAGAAAAGGTTCAGAACCACTCAGCCTCAATGTTGTACAAGAACCAAGTACTAGTTGGACATCAAGTGCACAAAAATAGGATTTAAAAGATAGGATGTTTACATTGGAATTTATTTTTGAGCAAATTGTAGTGTATATACAAAACTTTGATATTCTATAAGCAGTATATTTATTAAGAAGTTCATTTACTTAATTTTTTCTTCCTTTGAAACCTTAGCCTTCATCCTTTCACCATGTATAAATTCCGTATTCAAGCAAGCAATGATATTGGACCAAGTGATTGGAGCCCTGAAACAAATTACACTAGAACCCTTCCTGGAGGTTGGTATTTCATTTAAATTTTATTGTATGTTGGTATATAGTGTATATAAGGATTTTATGGGGGGGGGGGAAGATAATAGAAATGTATTCTTGATTTATTAAAAAAAAAAAGTAAATTGATTAAAACACCTTTTTCAACAATTCAAAACATTTAGCTTTGAAAATACTTCAGTTCTCTTTTTGTACTGCTGAACTGCCAAAGATCCATTTTGAAAGACCTGGAATCAGTGGGACCATTTAACATCTTGCCTCTATCACACCATCATCTCTACAATGAACCTTAATGTTTGAAGAGTGGTGCCAGATTCTCTCCAAATCATTACAAGTTGTGAATGTTGTCTGTAGACTGAATCTTGATCCATCAGAAAAGAGAATTGATATTGGAACCAGCCATCTTGTTAGTGACTCCACTACAGGCAGTTTCTTCTTTGATCTGTGTCAGAGAACACAAACTGCAGGTCTTCTTGCATAAAAAGATCTTTGAAGCCTACAAGACAGAGTGGATCATAAAATAATCTAACCTTTGGCTGCAGAAAGATTTAACAAGAGTTAAAAGAACTGATAAGGTGGGATGTCACTTAGAGTTGCTGCCACATACTTCATGGTCTTTTTTAATTTTCACAAATTAAAAGGACAGTTTTCTCGAGGAACTGGAACATTTTTCTTTGATAATGAGTACATTTCAGTTCAGTGTTTCTTAAATGTTTGTTCCTCCCCCATTCATGACATTGCTGGTGCTTTTTAAGGAGTGTTTGTCTTCCAGTCCATTTGGACAACTTGAAATCCTGAAACTTTCAGCAACTGCATCATCTCGAGTCGGTAGAAGAATATAGAAAAGAAACAAGCAAATACTTTGAAACTTTTGGAAGCAATGAACACTGAAATTCAAAAATAAAGAAGTTTATTTATTTGTCAGTACATTAGAATGTCTCCAACAAAAATAAAATAATTGAGAACCAAAACATGCCAACATTTTCTTTGTGTGTTGACATTCACTACTTGTTATGAGGAGTCTTTATTGTCAAATATCTGATCTTCTAAGAAATCATCATCACATTGCAGAGATCTGTCTGGAAGAATATTACCATATGAGTTACCATCATTTTGCTACCAGTATAATTTTAGTATTTTTAGGATAATTATAGTGCTCACTAGGATATGTAGATGTTATTGTAAATTGGGAAATACTGCATACTAGGCCTAATCCTCAAAGACAGACAGATGTAGGACCATAAAATTTTAACTCAACTTATGGGTTACCAATTGTCTTGTGCCGAAGAATAGAACTATTAATGAAGAGTTGACACAAAAAAACAGAAACTACTTGTTATTTAATGTTTATTTTTAACATTGTTTAACAAAGTTTTTTAAACTAAACAACTCATCAAGTCTTATGAACTACAATTGCTAAACTGGAGCATTGTCAATACTCATTGACAATAATGATATTTTATCAAACTTACTCCATCTACATATGATTCTGTTTTTGAGGAGATTGCTTGATTGTGATTCCAAAATTTAAATCTGTAGGTTTCGCAATGTCTCTCATTATCCTGTCTGAGTCTCTTTTAGAGGCTATGATTCATCTATTATAATGTTCCTAGTAAATTCCCCATTAAATATTAATATATATCATGTCTCTTAAATGCCATTACTCTATTTGAAACTTTGTATTTTTCTAATCCCTGTAATAGATAAAATAATGAACATAGTGAAAATGTACGCAAATGGATGTGGGGGGGGGGGGGGATGTACATTTGTTTTCAGGAAAAAGGAAGCAGTTTAATTAAAGCCTTGATTGAAAGACTTAAAAACTCCAAATATTTACATTGATGGAAGTTCTTCTGGAAAGTTGATAAAAGATCACGTAGAAACTTGGTACAAAAAAGTTTTGCTCTAATGTGCCAGATAGGCCAGAAAAAACTTTATTACCTCTTGGTTCCTGATCTGGTCAAAAAGATATCAATATCCCGATAAATGTATGTTCCAAACAAAATATTATTGTTTCCATTATACCACAAAGCTATAAAGTATAATCAGCCGTATATTGTTGTTTCTCCTTATTTCAGATTGTTAGAATGGCTTAATTTCCTATTTCAGGACTTTCAATTCGTGTTTCCTACTCCCACTGCCATCAAAAATAAGTTTTTCTGCCACTTATATGGTTCTACAAAATTGGCATATTAAAAAGTTATGTATAATCTAATAGTTTAATCTTATATCTATTCCTTTATGATGTCATATGCTTAACTTTGTTATTATGCTTTGACAAAGAGAGGCTTTTTTTTTTTTCTTTTCTTAAAATCATTCACCCAGACTTTGGCAGATTGTTTGTCTTATGATTTTTTTCATGTCTCAAGTATTCTTTAAAAGTGGGATGTTCCATACAAGTTTTCCCTCTACTATCTTAAATAATGATGGTTCTCCAGTTGTCTTAATAAAGCCGTCCTTCTTTCTTTCATTGCCACTCTTTTCATCTTATTTTATTCCATCTCTACTACTATCTTAAATAATGATGGTTCTCCAGTTGTCTTAATAAAGCCATCCTTCTTTCTTTCATTGCCACTCTTTTCATCTTATTTTATTCCATCTCTACTACTATCTTAAATAATGATGGTTCTCCAGTTGTCTTAATAAAGCCGTCCTTCTTTCTTTCATTGCCACTCTTTTAATCTTATTTTATTCCATCTCTACTACTATCTTAAATAATGATGGTTCTCCAGTTGTCTTAATAAAGCCGTCCTTCTTTCTTTCATTGCCACTCTTTTCATCTTATTTTATTCCATCTCATTTGAAGCCATTGGAGTTGTAACTGTCTTCTAGTTAATTTTCTCCACAAAATACCTCCATTAACTTCATCATTTGTTTTTCATTGAAGATATTAGTAAACTGTTCTCTATACGAATAGATTTTTATGATATTGATTCTTCAACTATTTACTAATTCTAATTTTAAAAATGTGTTAAGTGAAATGTTAAGATTACTTTCAATAATTGTTAATATTGTTTTGTTACACTTTAAATTGGAAATAAGTATGAGATTCAGTTGAATGTTAGATTGATGTATTTTTCTTTGTAGCTCCTGCAGTTCCATTGAAAGATGTGAATGTTCTGCCAATAACAATTACTGCTGTCAAAGTGACTTGGAAGGTAATTTGTTTGTTTTTTAATCTTTAGATTTTATTTTGCTCAGATTTTAATTTATTGTTTATAATATATTTAAAAGACTTTCATTTAATATACTTGGATCTTTTATTTTGCTATCTACGTGTACAGCCTTGCAGTTTGAAGATAGATTAAAAAAAACTATATGATACTTTGATCAGTATTCAAAAAAGTGTGTGAGGAAACATCTGAAAATGTGAAAGTAATGTTTAAAAGTTTAATAAAACTGTTGAGAGACATCTTATGGTTCATCTCAGATGGGAATTTAATGACAAAGAAAGAGTATGGTCTTCACAGTAATCCTGTCATTGCCTAAAGCTGTTATATGTGATATAAGATATTCATTAATCACTAACAACTAGTACTAGATCCAGGGAAGGAAGGGAATAATAAAAGATACTTCGATCTTCTCAAATGTGCTTATGTGAAATTTAAAGTTAGAAGCAATATGTTTGTTTCTCCACAGATTACATAGTTATATATGAGGGGTGATCGAAAAGTGATTAAGTACATTTTTTTTTCATGAAACTTACATCTTTATATTTGTGTCATCATTTAAGGGCATGTAATTGACTACTTTGTCACTGAAGTCGGCGACGACTTAACTTCCAAGCATGGCCAGAGATAGGAGTGTGTGCTACAGTTTGTCATTGCACATCAGAAAAGGATCTTGAACCAAATACATAATTTAAATAAATACTAAGATAAATAATAACTATTTAGTGAATTGGATATAAAAGTGATATTTATAACATTATGTTTTATGTGAATTAATATCAGATAGATTTCTCAAATGATCAAAAACGATGTGCAAAAGTAAGCATTTTAATGGTTTCAATCATGGTGCCATTTTCGCAGTCATGATTATTTCGTCGTCCTGGTCAAGGAAAAGCTTTGAACAGTGAATCGAAGTAAAGTATTGAATGTTTATTGCAAACTTCGGATTGATGATAATCCTTCGAATTCAATTTGCTCCAACATGAAACTGGAGTAAATTCTTCCACAATTTTCGGGATCAGAAAGGAAGTAAATACTACTAGGTAGGTGCACCTAATAAGTGGCCGGACAGTGTATATACCAAAAGTTGCAATGACATAATTAGTTATTCTTGTTATTTTAAATTATATTGAATTAACAAGGAAATAAATTGCTATTCGTTGTCTTAGTCACTATTTAAAACATCTTCAGAATAATAGTTTTGTAATTAGTTTATACTTTTATCTTGAAAAGAATAGTTATATTTTATTATTAATTAGAACATTAAAAACACTTTATTATTGTTTCAGTTTGGTCCAATTTCAGTTAATTAACCAAAATAACTTGGAACTGTGCTATTTTTTATTTATTGAAAAGAAATAGATGTAAGGGCAGTTGATTATTCTATAGTAAAGTATAATCTTTAAATAAAATGATTATGTGGTTTTATAATGAATATTTTATTATCTTTTGTTTTCTAAATAGCCATTACCTCCTGAAGCCTGGAATGGTGATATGAATTCTGGTGGTTATCGTATAGAATATCGCCAAGTCGTGGATTTCACTTCGAGTAATTCACCAAAGGAAGATATTTTTGATCCAAGTGCTTCAGAAATAATTTTAAGAGACCTTGATCGTGATAAAAACTATGAAATTGTATTGTCTGCATTCAATGCACAAGGTGAAGGACCAAAGAGTAAACCTCAGACTGTGTATGTTGGAGAAGCAGGTAACAAATATCTTCAAATATATGTATATAGGCAATAAAAAGTTGAAGGATGGAGAGAAGGAACAGCTAGATGATAGAATCTCGGATATATATATATATGTATATATCCAAAATCTGAGATTCTAGGTATTCCTTCTCTCCATCCTTCATTCTTTCACTTGTTTATTGTTTATTCCTTACTTTCCTTCACTTCCTTCTTTTAAATAAAAACTATTAATTTATTTTTTATTATAATATTTTCATTTTCATTTTATTTGCACTTCTTTTTTTTTCCTACAGAATCGTTTTCCTAATGTATGTTAGATTTTTTCCCAACTATTAAATAAAAACACTTCTGGTTTTTGAAAATGCAGTACCAAGAAATACTTGAGTGAAGTCAATTGTACAGATATCTTTTGATATACAAAATAAATGGCATCATTAAAGATGTTGATGATGAGATGCAGTGGCGAGGTTAAGTTTTTTGTTAACTGGAGATATTGGTGCTAGAATGTTAAGAGATGCAACAACAAGCTGATTTATCAGTAAGCGACATCAAACAGATATCAACTACTGGTATTTTATTGTGTTGTACAGTTGAACTACACTATACAGAGAAGATGGTAGTTTTTATTTCATATTTGTTATATGAGCAATGATATTTTGTACCGACATCAAATCTTGACCTCTGTCAGACAGGGAAATCTATATGTTGATCTGTACAGTCTACTCTTGTTATAGGGGCCAGAATTGTTCAGTAGCTATTGCTCAGAAACAGAACATGTCTGTTCATTCCAAGGTCAGTCATATCAGTCTTACTTTTTCTTGGGACTGTATATAATTATTAACGATCATACTTTTTTTGAATTAAACATAAGTTCAGTGTTTTATTTAGGTATTCTTTTTCATTTTGTAATAAAGTACTGTTCATTTTGAAAAGCGAGAGCTACAACAACACAGACGATTCTATCTCTTAACAGGGTGATACGCTGAGATGGGCACTTTCATAAGACTTGTTTTTCTTTTAGTACCTGTTATTGTTGCAATAGTATTTATTCTTTCCATAATTCTTTCCCAAAAAGTGCAAATAGAACGCAGCTACTAGTAAAACTAACACTGATAAAAAGTAAATATCCTCTCTTTATTTTTCCTCAACCCTATTTTCACGAAATCCAAGGAGACCTGATGCATGCGCAAAAGCGTTGAAGGCTCTCGTAAACGAAAACGAACAGTAAAATAATGTTGAGTCTATCCCTCCCTTTGCTAAAACCTGATCTTTGTTTATTTGGTGATAATCAGAAATTTTAGTTTGGCTGAACATGATGATATAAATGGGTGAAAAGAAAGGTAATTTCTGCCTAAATTGAAAAGTGTGACTGAAATTCTCATTTATCACTGGTGTAAATTGTTTTATGTAAATTCTGTTAACTTCTTGAGACAGTTTTTCTCAAACAAAAGTGTTTATGGAAAGGTTGATTTAGCTGCTGTCTCCACGGCTAGAAATGAATGCATTTCTTAGTGCAGGGCTGGGGATTATCTGTCTCTAGAGTTCACTAAAAAAAACTATGGTTATTTCATTGGAAATCGTATTAGATGATCCCCTCCGAGTCAGACACACTTTTATTTTCCCAAAATTTGTCTTTCATTAGTTTTATAGTTATTTTCCCTTTGCTCTCATTCTCTGTAAGTTTTGGCTGCAAATGAGAAAAAAAAGCAATTATAAAATATCAGGTATTTGAGCTAGATTTTATCAACATTATTTTTTTAACTACTCTTGAATAGATTTTATTCAGTTAATCAGAACTGTAGGTTATAGACTTCAGTTGCTTTCTTCATTGCTTTCAACTTGATGAATTTGCCATTAGTAATTTGGTTAGTAATATCTATATTAGTGTAAAGAACTGTACATGACCTCCTATGCTTTCTTTCTGTTAACGCCTGGCATTGGGCATCTGGGTACAATATATTGTTGTGCACCCCCCTGCCCCTTTCAATGAATTTGGTGGGCCCAAACTATACCAATGAGAAGGGATCCACAACTCTGCTGCCTTGGTGCTAATTAGAATCCATTGTCATAACAATCTAACAGAAAGAAAGTGTACATCAGTGTCATTGTTAACCAACTAATAAATGTCTGCAGAAGACACTAGTGAAACTTAATGAAAGTGGGTTATTAATGTTTTACCACTTGCTTATAGGGATCTGGTTCAACATACAAAAAACTTGGAATTGTTATTTCTCCGATTCAAAAAGCAAAATTAAACAATTTTAACTAAGCAAATTTGCATTAAAAGAGAACTAAACCCTTACAAGCAAATGGCAAAACATATATTTGCAGGTTAAGTGAATGATGGATTTTCTTTTTCAGTTCCTACTGGGGAACCAGAGAAGGTTCAAGCACAAGCCACTAGTCCTACAGAAATATTTGTCAGATGGAAACCACCTCCTGAAAATCAACAGAATGGTGATCTCCTGGGCTACAAGGTAAAGATGGTTACTAAAAAGAGAGAAATAATAATAGAAAAACATTGAAGTCCTTTTATTCTCCATTGACTTCCCTTGGAAACAATGGACCTATTTTTTTTTATTTCTTCATTTGTGAATTTTGGCTTCTTAACATCAGTGCCAGCATTAGGGCAACTGTTGGGAGTGCCAAGGTGCCCTTCTTTCTCTATTTACATTGTGATTAGTCACTTAATAAAACCAGAAAACAAACAGATTTTCACAATTTAAGAAATACCATTAAATAATAATGCACCAATTCAGTATATCTTTAGTGGGGAAAGGAATATGAAAACTTTTGTTCTCGTGATGCTATAAGTCATAAGCATTGCTGTGAAAAATTATTATAAACTGTTTATAATTATGAAATAAGATGAATAAAATTTACAACAAACTTCCAATAAAAGTGGTCAGTTTCCACACAAGGAAAGAAGTATTGTAAGGTCTTTTACTCCAACAAGACTGAAGGCCTTGAGATTTCAGATTCATAATGAAATAAACTTACTAGCTAAAATAAAGATCCTTGACTATTTACAATTTCTTAAAAAGCTGTAATAACTAAAATTCTCTGGCTTTATGAGAGTGATCACAATGGTTTGATCTTTCATTGGTAAAGAATCATTTTGCTGATCAAGGCCAAACTTATTAATTATCTTCTCCAATTCATGACAAGTACTTGTTTAGAATCTTCCTTTGGCTTAAACAGATAAAGTACCTCGGGTCTGTCAATCTAGAAATCTAGATTGGCAGTCTCTTAGACGTTAATTTCATCTGGGTTTGTTCCATCGTGAGATATTTAAAAGCTGAAAACTCATTTTATTCAATAGGAAAATTTGCCTTAAAATTTAGAGTACTTGATAGGTTTTATATTATTTGTTATTTTTTTTTTTTTTTGTGGGAGTTAATCAGTAATTCCGATTTCTTTTTAAATAGCTCTTTAAAATGCTTACATCTCATGTAATTACGTTATTGTGAATATAAATTTTATTTATTATTTTTTAACCTCAATTCAAAGATAAAAGACAATATCTGAGATAGTGAAAAGTAAATAAAAAAATATCTCCTTTCTATTTACATTTGATTTTAGTTATTATATTTGATTTAATTTAGAACTTGCCTGCTACTTATTCCTTTCTTGAATGATTAACTTTATTTGTAGATCTTAATGTTTGAAAATAAATTATATTACTTGGATGAAACCATCGCACTACTTATTTTAAATCTTTCAGATCTTTATTGTGGAAACAAGCAAACCGAAAGAACGTGAAGAAATGGAGGTTGTTCCAGCAACTACCAATTCCTATTCAATAATTGACTTAAAAATGTACACTCAGTACAGCATTAATGTTTTGGCTTTTAATCCAGCTGGTGATGGACCACGATCAGTCACAGTTCAAGTGAGAACTAAGGAAGGAAGTAAGTTAAAACATTTCAGACGTTCAGTTAAGCCAGGAGTTCTCAACCGGGGTCCATGTAATATTCTTCGGGGTCCACAGGGATCTCATTGAACCAAACTTATTTTAAAATGGTTTATTATGAATTATTTACCAGTGTGTAGAATATGTATTATTTACCACTGCAGAATAATTTATTTGCATTAAATTAGTTTTCATTCAAAATAAAGCATAATCATTTACTATTTCGTTGATTGTTATTATAATCCCTTTACTTTTTAGCTATGAGGGGGTCCACCAAAAAAAAAAAAAAGAAGGGAAAAGCGGTCCATGAGTAAAAAAAGGTTGAGAAACCCTGAGTTAAGCCATTGTATTT
>JAFIDM010000004.1:66436764-66485646 GCA_023159025.1 Thereuonema tuberculata
AAATACAATGGCTTAACTCAGGGTTTCTCAACCTTTTTTTACTCATGAACCGCTTTTCCCTTCTTTTTTTTTTTTTTTTTTTGGTGGACCCCCTCATAGCTAAAAAGTAAAGGGATTATAATAACAATCAACGAAATAGTAAATGATTATGCTTTATTTTGAATGAAAACTAATTTAATGCAAATAAATTATTCTGCAGTGGTAAATAATACATATTCTACACACTGGTAAATAATTCATAATAAACCATTTTAAAATAAGTTTGGTTCAATGAGATCCCTGTGGACCCCGGTTGAGAACTCCTGGCTTAACTGAACGTCTGAAATGTTTTAACTTACTTCCTTCCTTAGTTCTCACTTGAACTGTGACTGATCGTGGTCCATCACCAGCTGGATTAAAAGCCAAAACATTAATGCTGTACTGAGTGTACATTTTTAAGTCAATTATTGAATAGGAATTGGTAGTTGCTGGAACAACCTCCATTTCTTCACGTTCTTTCGGTTTGCTTGTTTCCACAATAAAGATCTGAAAGATTTAAAATAAGTAGCGTGATGGTTTCATCCAAGTAATATAATTTATTTTCAAACATTAAGATCTACAAATAAAAGTTAATCATTCAAGAAAGGAATAAGTAGCAGGCAAGTTCTAAATTAAATCAAATAACTAAAATCAAATGTAAATAGAAAGGAGATATTTTTTTATTTACTTTTCACTATCTCAGATATTGTCTTTTATCTTTGAATTGAGGTTAAAAAATAATAAATAAAATTTATATTCACAATAACGTAATTACATGAGATGTAAGCATTTTAAAGAGCTATTTAAAAAGAAATCGGAATTACTGATTAACTCCCACAAAAAAAAAAAAAATAACACAAATCATATAAAACCTATCAAGTACTCTAAATTTTAAGGCAAATTTTCCTATTGAATAAAATGAGTTTTCAGCTTTTAAATATCTCACGATGGAACAAACCCAGATGAAATTAACGTCTAAGAGACTGCCAATATTGAAGCAAAATAGATTTCTAGATTGACAGACCAGAGGTACTTTATCTGTTTAAACCAAAGGAAGATTCTAAACAAGTACTTGTCATGAATTGGAGAACATAATTAATAAGTTTGGCCCTTGATCAGCAAAATGATTCTTTACCAATGAAAGATCAAACCATTGTGATCACTCTCATAAAGCCAGAGAATTTTAGTTATTACAGCTTTTTAAGAAATTGTAAATAGTCAAGGATCTTTATTTTAGCTAGTAAGTTTATTTCATTATGAATCTGAAATCTCAAGGCATTCAGTCTTGTTGGAGTAAAAGACCTTACAATACTTCTTTCCTTGTGTGGAAACTGACCACTTTTATTGGAAGTTTGTTGTAAATTTTATTCATCTTATTTCATAATTATAAACAGTTTATAATAATTTTTCACAGCAATGCTTATGACTTATAGCATCACGAGAACAAAAGTTTTCATATTCCTTTCTCCACTAAAGATATACTGAATTGGTGCATTATTATTTAATGGTATTTCTTAAATTGTGAAAATCTGTTTGTTTTCTGGTCTTCCTAAGTGACTAATCACAATGTAAATAGAGAAAGAAGGGCACCTTGGCACTCCCAACAGTTGCCCTAATGCTGGCACTGATTTAAGAAGCCAAAATTCACAAATGAAGAAATAAAAAAAAATAGGTCCATTGTTTCCAAGGGAAGTCAATGGAGAATAAAAGGACTTCAATGTTTTTCTATTATTATTTCTCTCTTTTTAGTAACCATCTTTACCTTGTAGCCCAGGAGATCACCATTCTGTTGATTTTCAGGAGGTGGTTTCCATCTGACAAATATTTCTGTAGGACTAGTGGCTTGTGCTTGAACCTTCTCTGGTTCCCCAGTTGGAACTGAAAAACAAAATCCATCATTCACTTAACCTGCAAATATATGTTTTGCCATTTGCTTGTAAGAGTTTAGTTCTCTTTTAATGCAAATTTGCTTAGTTAAATTGTTTAATTTTGCTTTTTGAATCGAAGAAATAACAATTCCAAGTTTTTTGTATGTTGAACCAGATCCCTATAAGCAAGTGGTAAAACATTAATAACCCACTTTCATTAAGTTTCACTAGTGTCTTCTGCAGACATTTATTAGTTGGTTAACAATGACACTGATGTACACTTTCTTTCTGTTAGATTGTTATGACAATGGATTCTAATTAGCACCAAGGCAGCAGAGTTGTGGATCCCTTCTCATTGGTATAGTTTGGGCCCACCAAATTCATTGAAAGGGGCAGGGGGGTGCACAACAATATATTGTACCCAGATGCCCAATGCCAGGCGTTAACAGAAAGAAAGCATAGGAGGTCATGTACAGTTCTTTACACTAATATGGATATTACTAACCAAATTACTAATGGCAAATTCATCAAGTTGAAAGCAATGAAGAAAGCAACTGAAGTCTATAACCTACAGTTCTGATTAACTGAATAAAATCTATTCAAGAGTAGTTAAAAAAATAATGTTGATAAAATCTAGCTCAAATACCTGATATTTTATAATTGCTTTTTTTTTTCTCATTTGCAGCCAAAACTTACAGAGAATGAGAGCAAAGGGAAAATAACTATAAAACTAATGAAAGACAAATTTTGGGAAAATAAAAGTGTGTCTGACTCGGAGGGGATCATCTAATACGATTTCCAATGAAATAACCATAGTTTTTTTTAGTGAACTCTAGAGATAGATAATCCCCAGCCCTGCACTAAGAAATGCATTCATTTCTAGCCGTGGAGACAGCAGCTAAATCAACCTTTCCATAAACACTTTCGTTTGAGAAAAACTGTCTCAAGAAGTTAACAGAATTTACATAAAACAATTTACACCAGTGATAAATGAGAATTTCAGTCACACTTTTCAATTTAGGCAGAAATTATCTTTCTTTTCACCCATTTATATCATCATGTTCAGCCAAACTAAAATTTCTGATTATCACCAAATAAACAAAGATCAGGTTTTAGCAAAGGGAGGGATAGACTCAACATTATTTTACTGTTCGTTTTCGTTTACGAGAGCCTTCAACGCTTTTGCGCATGCATCAGGTCTCCTTGGATTTCGTGAAAATAGGGTTGAGGAAAAATAAAGAGAGGATATTTACTTTTTATCAGTGTTAGTTTTACTAGTAGCTGCGTTCTATTTGCACTTTTTGGGAAAGAATTATGGAAAGAATAAATACTATTGCAACAATAACAGGTACTAAAAGAAAAACAAGTCTTATGAAAGTGCCCATCTCAGCGTATCACCCTGTTAAGAGGTAGAATCGTCTGTGTTGTTGTAGCTCTCGCTTTTCAAAATGAACAGTACTTTATTACAAAATGAAAAAGAATACCTAAATAAAACACTGAACTTCAAAAAAATTCAAAATTCAAAAAAAGTATGATCGTTAATAATTATATACAGTCCCAAGAAAAAGTAAGACTGATATGACTGACCTTGGAATGAACAGATATGTTCTGTTTCTGAGCAATAGCTACTGAACAATTCTGGCCCCTATAACAAGAGTAGACTGTACAGATCAACATATAGATTTCCCTGTCTGACAGAGGTCAAGATTTGATGTCGAATCATTACAAAATATCATTGCTCATATAACAAATATGTAATAACTACCATCTTCTCTGTACAGTGTAGTTCAACTGTACAACACAATAAAATACCAGTAGTTGATATCTGTTTGATGTCGTTTACTGATAAATCAGCTTGTTGTTGCATCTCTTAACATTCTAGCACCAATATCTCCAGTTAACAAAAAACTTAACTTAACCTCGCCACTGCATCTCATCATCAACATCTTTAATGATGCCATTTATTTTGTATATCAAAAGATATCTGTACAATTGACTTCACTCAAGTATTTCTTGATACTGCATTTTCAAAAACCAGAAGTGTTTTTATTTAATAGTTGGGAAAAAATATAATATACATTAGGAAAACGATTCTGTAGGAAAAAAAAAGAAGTGCAAATAAAATGAAAATGAAAATATTATAATAAAAAATAAATTAATAGTTTTTATTTAAAAGAAGGAAGTGAAGGAAAGTAAGGAATAAACAATAAACAAGTTAAAGAATGAAGGATGGAGAGAAGGAATACCTAGAATCTCAGATTTTGGATATATACATACATACATATATATATATATCCGAGATTCTATCATCTAGCTGTTCCTTCTCTCCATCCTTCAACTTTTTATTGCCTATATACATATATTTGAAGATATTTGTTACCTGCTTCTCCAACATACACAGTCTGAGGTTTACTCTTTGGTCCTTCACCTTGTGCATTGAATGCAGACAATACAATTTCATAGTTTTTATCACGATCAAGGTCTCTTAAAATTATTTCTGAAGCACTTGGATCAAAAATATCTTCCTTTGGTGAATTACTCGAAGTGAAATCCACGACTTGGCGATATTCTATACGATAACCACCAGAATTCATATCACCATTCCAGGCTTCAGGAGGTAATGGCTATTTAAAGATAATAAAATATTCATTATAAAACCACATAATCATTTTATTTAAAGATTATACTTTACTATAGAATAATCAACTGCCCTTACATCTATTTCTTTTCAATAAATAAAAAATAGCACAGTTCCAAGTTATTTTGGTTAATTAACTGAAATTGGACCAAACTGAAACAATAATAAAGTGTTTTTAATGTTCTAATTAATAATAAAATATAACTATTCTTTTCAAGATAAAAGTATAAACTAATTACAAAACTATTATTCTGAAGATGTTTTAAATAGGGACTAAGACAACGAATAGCAATTTATTTCCTTGTTAATTCAATATAATTTAAAATAACAAGAATAACTAATTATGTCATTGCAACTTTTGGTATATACACTGTCCGGCCACTTATTAGGTGCACCTACCTAGTAGTATTTACTTCCTTTCTGATCCCGAAAATTGTGGAAGAATTTACTCCAGTTTCATGTTGGAGCAAATTGAATTTGAAGGATTATCATCAATCCGAAGTTTGCAATAAACATTCAATACAATTTACTTCGATTCACTGTTCAAAGCTTTTCCTTGACCAGGACGACGAAATAATCATGACTGCGAAAATGGCACCATGATTGAAACCATTAAAATGCTTACTTTTGCGCATCGTTTTTGATCATTTGAGAAATCTATCTGATATTAATTCACATAAAACATAATGTTATAAATATCACTTTTATATCCAATTCACTAAATAGTTATTATTTATCTTAGTATTATTTAAATTATGTATTTGGTTCAAGATCCTTTTCTGATGTGCAATGACAAACTGTAGCACACACTCCTATCTCTGGCCATGCTTGGAAGTTAAGTCGTCGCCGACTTCAGTGACAAAGTAGTCAATTACATGCCCTTAAATGATGACACAAATATAAAGATGTAAGTTTCATGAAAAAAAAATGTACTTAATCACTTTTCGATCACCCCTCATACATAACTATGTAATCTGTGGAGAAACAAACATATTGCTTCTAACTTTAAATTTCACATAAGCACATTTGAGAAGATCGAAGTATCTTTTATTATTCCCTTCCTTCCCTGGATCTAGTACTAGTTGTTAGTGATTAATGAATATCTTATATCACATATAACAGCTTTAGGCAATGACAGGATTCAATGACAGGATTACTGTGAAGACCATACTCTTTCTTTGTCATTAAATTCCCATCTGAGATGAACCATAAGATGTCTCTCAACAGTTTTATTAAACTTTTAAACATTACTTTCACATTTTCAGATGTTTCCTCACACACTTTTTTGAATACTGATCAAAGTATCATATAGTTTTTTTTAATCTATCTTCAAACTGCAAGGCTGTACACGTAGATAGCAAAATAAAAGATCCAAGTATATTAAATGAAAGTCTTTTAAATATATTATAAACAATAAATTAAAATCTGAGCAAAATAAAATCTAAAGATTAAAAAACAAACAAATTACCTTCCAAGTCACTTTGACAGCAGTAATTGTTATTGGCAGAACATTCACATCTTTCAATGGAACTGCAGGAGCTACAAAGAAAAAATACATCAATCTAACATTCAACTGAATCTCATACTTATTTCCAATTTAAAGTGTAACAAAACAATATTAACAATTATTGAAAGTAATCTTAACATTTCACTTAACACATTTTTAAAATTAGAATTAGTAAATAGTTAAAGAATCAATATCATAAAAATCTATTCGTATAGAGAACAGTTTACTAATATCTTCAATGAAAAACAAATGATGAAGTTAATGGAGGTATTTTGTGGAGAAAATTAACTAGAAGACAGTTACAACTCCAATGGCTTCAAATGAGATGGAATAAAATAAGATGAAAAGAGTGGCAATGAAAGAAAGAAGGACGGCTTTATTAAGACAACTGGAGAACCATCATTATTTAAGATAGTAGTAGAGATGGAATAAAATAAGATTAAAAGAGTGGCAATGAAAGAAAGAAGGACGGCTTTATTAAGACAACTGGAGAACCATCATTATTTAAGATAGTAGTAGAGATGGAATAAAATAAGATGAAAAGAGTGGCAATGAAAGAAAGAAGGATGGCTTTATTAAGACAACTGGAGAACCATCATTATTTAAGATAGTAGTAGAGATGGAATAAAATAAGATGAAAAGAGTGGCAATGAAAGAAAGAAGGACGGCTTTATTAAGACAACTGGAGAACCATCATTATTTAAGATAGTAGAGGGAAAACTTGTATGGAACATCCCACTTTTAAAGAATACTTGAGACATGAAAAAAATCATAAGACAAACAATCTGCCAAAGTCTGGGTGAATGATTTTAAAAAAAAAAAAAAAAAAAGCCTCTCTTTGTCAAAGCATAATAACAAAGTTAAGCATATGACATCATAAAGGAATAGATATAAGATTAAACTATTAGATTATACATAACTGTTTAATATGCCAATTTTGTAGAACCATATAAGTGGCAGAAAAACTTATTTTTGATGGCAGTGGGAGTAGGAAACACGAATTGAAAGTCCTGAAATAGGAAATTAAGCCATTCTAACAATCTGAAATAAGGAGAAACAACAATATACGGCTGATTATACTTTATAGCTTTGTGGTATAATGGAAACAATAATATTTTTGCTTGGAATATACATTTATCGGGATATTGATATCTTTTTGACCAGATCAGGAACCAAGAGGTAATAAAGTTTTTTCTGGCCTATCTGGCACATTAGAGCAAAACTTTTTTGTACCAAGTTTCTACGTGATCTTTTATCAACTTTCCAGAAGAACTTCCATCAATGTAAATATTTGGAGTTTTTAAGTCTTTCAATCAAGGCTTTAATTAAACTGCTTCCTTTTTCCTGAAAACAAATGTACATCCCCCCCCCCCCCCACATCCATTTGCGTACATTTTCACTATGTTCATTATTTTATCTATTACAGGGATGAGAAAAATACAAAGTTTCAAATAGAGTAATGGCATTTAAGAGACATGATATATATTAATATTTAATGGTGAATTTACTAGGAACATTATAATAGATGAATCATAGCCTCTAAAAGAGACTCAGACAGGATAATGAGAGACATTGCGAAACCTACAGATTTAAATTTTGGAATCACAATCAAGCAATCTCCTCAAAAACAGAATCATATGTAGATGGAGTAAGTTCGATAAAATATCATTATTGTCAATGAGTATTGACAATGCTCCAGTTTAGCAATTGTAGTTCATAAGACTTGATGAGTTGTTTAGTTTAAAAAACTTTGTTAAACAATGTTAAAAATAAACATTAAATAACAAGTAGTTTCTGTTTTTTTGTGTCAACTCTTCATTAATAGTTTTATTCTTCGGCACAAGACAATTGGTAACCCATAAGTTGAGTTAAAATTTTATGGTCCTACATCTGTCTGTCTTTGAGGATTAGGCCTAGTATGCAGTATTTCCCAATTTACAATAACATCTACATATCCTAGTGAGCACTATAATTATCCTAAAAATACTAAAATTATACTGGTAGCAAAATGATGGTAACTCATATGGTAATATTCTTCCAGACATATCTCTGCAATGTGATGATGATTTCTTAGAAGATCAGATATTTGACAATAAAGACTCCTCATAACAAGTAGTGAATGTCAACACACAAAGAAAATGTTGGCATGTTTTGGTTCTGAATTATTTTATTTTTGTTGGAGACATTCTAATGTACTGACAAATAAATAAACTTCTTTATTTTTGAATTTCAGTGTTCATTGCTTCCAAAAGTTTCAAAGTATTTGCTTGTTTCTTTTCTATATTCTTCTACCGACTCGAGATGATGCAGTTGCTGAAAGTTTCAGTATTTCAAGTTGTCCAAATGGACTGGAAGACAAACACTCCTTCAAAAGCACCAGCAATGTCATGAATGGGTGAGGAACAAACATTTAAGAAACACTGAACTGAAATGTACTCATTATCAAAGAAAAATGTTCAGTTCCTCGAGAAAACTGTCCTTTTAATTTGTGAAAATTAAAAAAGACCATGAAGTATGTGGCAGCAACTCTAAGTGACATCCCACCTTATCAGTTCTTTTAACTCTTGTTAAATCTTTCTGCAGCCAAAGGTTAGATTATTTTATGATCCACTCTGTCTTGTAGGCTTCAAAGATCTTTTTATGCAAGAAGACCTGCAGTTTGTGTTCTCTGACACAGATCAAAGAAGAAACTGCCTGTAGTGGAGTCACTAACAAGATGGCTGATTCCAACATCAATTCTCTTTTCTGATGGATCAAGATTCAGTCTACAGACAACATTCACAACTTGTAATGATTTGGAGAGAATCTGGCACCACTCTTCAAACATTAAGGTTCATTGTAGAGATGATGGTGTGATAGAGGCATGATGTTAAATGGTCCCACTGATTCCAGGTCTTTCAAAATGGATCTTTGGCAGTTCAGCAGTACAAAAAGAGAACTGAAGTATTTTTAAAGCTAAATGTTTTGAATTGTTGAAAAAGGTGTTTTAATCAATTACTTTTTTTTTTAATAAATCAAGAATACATTTCTATTATTTTTTTTCCCCCCCACATAAAATCCTTATATACACTATATACCAACATACAATAAAATTTAAATGAAATACCAACCTCCAGGAAGGGTTCTAGTGTAATTTGTTTCAGGGCTCCAATCACTTGGTCCAATATCATTGCTTGCTTGAATACGGAATTTATACATGGTGAAAGGATGAAGGCTAAGGTTTCAAAGGAAGAAAAAATTAAGTAAATGAACTTCTTAATAAATATACTGCTTATAGAATATAAAAGTTTTGTATATACACTACAATTTGCTCAAAAATAAATTCCAATGTAAACATCCTATCTTTTAAATCCTATTTTTGTGCACTTGATGTCCAACTAGTAATTGGTTCTTGTACAACATTGAGACTGAGTGGTTCTGAACCTTTTCTTTATCATAGACCCTTTTCAATATTTTTTGTTGTCGCAGACCCCTCCACCCTGCAAGACTTAAGAATTAAAACCTTGAAGGTGTATCAAATATTTCTTTAGATTTGCTTATCAAGGGTCTTCAAATTTGTGACGTAGAAGAAATAAATAATTAAGCAAGTAGACGAGGCACAACACTATAAGAAAGGATTCGCACCCTGATTTGTCATCAGGAAGAGACTGGGATGGACCATTTCGTCCTTATTAGGACTCATCAGCCAGCCAAACTCTACCGAATGACAAACCCAGAAGGTGCGAGGGGTACCCTCGCAGAAGAAATAAATAAATGCACACAATCTTCATTATAATATTTTTACAGGAGTGAGTCCATTCAAATTTTAACAATAAAATTATTGTGGCCAAATGATTTCATTTCCTACTTACAATTATTAATATATATATGACATAAATATTGATCATAAGATACTGTAAACGTACCATGGTTATGATCACAAATTTTAAAATAATATTGAATCTTACAACTACAAGTTCGACCAAAGAGTGGAATCAACATGCAACTATACGATCGTAAGTGAGAAAGTTGTGAAATATATTTTCTATTAGAGTGCCCTTAGACTCTTTGTGTCATGTGATTATTGCAGTTTCCTTTTCTTTCTATTTTAACTGTAAAAGCTCTTTATATTTAACCAAGCCTTCGAGGACCCCCTGTGAGGATATAGAGGGCTCCCACAGAGTCCGCAGGAGACAGGTTAAGAAACACTGAAAAAGATGATTTGAACTAATCATCAGGAAGAATTAAAAAAAGCAATAAAAAATAAATTGAGAAATTCATGTGTCAGCACTGGCCTCAAATGAATTTTTTGTACATTACAAAAGAACAAGAAGTGCTTAAAATTTTCATAAACAACGATTGTTGAGACCAAGTGTTCACTAAGCGACGTCCCAGGACAGCTGTTTCTCACTTTATTGGTGATCATCAGCTGGGAATAGTCACCAGTAAACAGCAGGGTCTTAATAAGGAAGTCAAGAGGAGTAATCAAGAGGGAATCATGTGATCTCCTGCTATGAGACCACTGATTTTTGTTGCTGTTATTCAACATTTAAATAATAATAAATGTTATTCAACATTTTTGAAAAGAGAATTATAATCAATAAAAATCTGCATTGAAGATTTACTTCAAAAATATTAAAACAATTTCAAATAAAAATAACATGAAAGATTTAGCACTGAAAATGACACACAAAGGCTAATGCAATTAATAAGTAAATCATCATTTCTTTGTAAAACATTACACAAACAAAATACCCTCATAGGCACCAGTGACATTAGCTGAACATCATGTCCTTTCAAGCAACAATTTTTGCAGACTAACTATCCATTTAAGTAATACATAAATGTTACGCCTCATCGTATAATGAACAAACTTGAGCTTTATCCAAATTAAGAAGAACAAATTGAAAGAAGAAATATCAAAGTCCAGATCCAAGGAGACAGAATATTTGAATTACCACGATAGGCAAAGGTCAAAAAGCGATGACGGGAAGACTGGTACACTTAACTAGGATGATAATTAAAATTGACAAAATCATGTTTTCTGAAAAGGCTGTCATAGATATTCAAAGATAGGATGTAACAGTGCAAGTTACCAAATAAAGAGACTGGTACATTATAAGTTAATTGAATATCCTTAAATAGATCCTTAAATTATCTTGCGTTTGCAAGAGATTAAGTGAAATATTTCAACAAATTAGACCAAAAATATCTTCAATTCTTAAAAACTGAAGAATATAAAAAATAGAAATAAAATCCACTTAATTGATAAAAATGGAGTAAAGGAGATTTATCTAACAGTTTTGGAATACTTTCGCAAATTCCATTTTCAGAGGAAGGAACAAACATATATGACAACACAAGACAAAAAAACATGTGGTGATAATATGGGGATGGTGGTTTGCCCAGTAGTATTAGAGCAAACATGAGGTCATCGAGAGCCACATTCTGGATTTTCATATGTATAAAGAGCCACACCATAGTATTAAATACACAAATTCAAATTTAATTACATTTCTACACACATCATAACTGCTATATAAAGTATAAAAAATACATATAGAAGAAAATAAAAAATGAAAAAGAAAACAAATATTAAATTTTGGACTAATTATTTTGTATTTTTTTTTTTTTTTTTTTTTCGAATTCTGTATTTTTATCAAGAGATATTGGGAGCCACACTTAACCTAAGGAAGAGCCGCATTTGCCCACGTATGTATTAGATTATCACCAAGTCATAATCTGGCTGGATTAAGTCATAATACATGGAAGAATTCAGCATCAAAAAAACATAAAAATGCTTTCAGTGCCAAAGACCCTACACAACCATACACAACAACAATTCAATGAAATCACACAACTTCGTAGATGTCAAATCTTCCATAATAAACTATCCCACTGCCTCTTTGCCGAATCCTTCCATACAATCCATCTTAAAGCAAGGACCAGTCGATGATCAATCCTATTTTAAACTCCAAAAATGAACAAGAGCTAAATATGGGCCATCTGAGTTAAAGGCAGAGGAGCTAAAGGGGATGTTTAATTGTTTCCCCAATGGACAAAGGGGTTCTGCTGAGCACCAATGACCAGTCACTTGCCAAGCCATCAATGAAAGCTAATATTGAACTTCCTCAAGCAACCGACCCCTTCCAATCCAGTTGTCCTATATTTTTCTATAGAAGAGACACTTTTTTGATCTTCACCAGTTACATGATTTACAGCACACACTCAGCCTCCTAAGTGAAAAGCAGCCTTCAACCACAGGTTTTTTTGTTTTATAGATGTTTGGATCATTTACTGAAGATGGAATATATGAAACTACCAGGCAACTCTCTCTTCCATTTTTATCAAGTGCGTTTTATTTTGATTTTCTATTCTTTAATTTATCAACACATGTTAAGCCTTCTCAATGCTTAAATACTATAAAAGCGTCTTTATATTAAGTGCTTTTTCTCCAATTGATATATATTTCTGCGTTTGTGTTTACATTCTCAGAAAGACTGGATTTCTAGTCGGCCGTTATTTGGAAATTATTTGTCTATCAGAGGAAAAATCACATCATTGAAGATCTAGATTATCATGAAGTATTAAAATAATTAATTATAAAAAATATTTAAAAAAATTATCTATCATTATCTATTTTCTAATTACAATAAATTAATTAATTTTCAACTAATTATCATTATAGAAAAATCAGTAGAGACTTATATTAAAAGGATTATCCTTGAAGGTTTCTGACATAAGCCTGTTTCCTATATATTAACTTAAATTAGGGTAAAATGTTCACTGAAACTCATCTCCAAATTACAGGATAGAATTTTTTTTTTTAATAGGAGTATTTTTAATCATACATTTGAACCTATAAAGCCAAGAGACTTTAGGAACTGTCCACATTATAATATATTATTTGAAGTTATTTTCTTATCTATAAACAACTTTAAAAAACCTTTTTATAAATTTCGAAAGAAGAAATCTTGGGATAACAAAATATTCCATAAAAGTAATATGCTAATGGGGATTGCAAATCAACTAACTGACAGCAAATGAACTTTACTTACTTTTTGATCGAATAACTTGTCAGACCAGGATCAACTTTTTCTGGGATTGTCTGCCAAAATTCTGTTTCATCTGCCAACTGGATGGTATAATGGCGGAGTGGGGCAAACCCATCTCTCCCTGGTGTCCAAGTGAAAGTGATTTGATCACTCTGAATTTGTGATTTACTGATTTGTGGAAGTGATGGTGCCTGAGGACGTTCTGTTAACAAATAACAACAAGGAAAAACAAAAATTACATAAAAAGACTGTCTTTGATAAACATAAAGTGCCACCAAACTAATACAAACAAGGGAAAAAATGACACAGAATTTAAAAAATATCTGAGCGTGTCATCTGGTGAGTGGGTTTGGCTGATGTGTCCACAAAAACGATGAAACAGCCGTCCCAAACTCTCACCGATGAAAGCTCAGATATTTTTTCATTTCTGTGTCATTTCTTCCCTTGTTTAGCCTATCTTTCATTTTTTTTTTCTTCTTAGGTATTATTTTAATTAAGTTCAGTTTTATTACAAAGGTTACTGCAATGCTAAAGCACCAAATGTAATGATGCTTTTTCACCATTATTTTTTTTTTTACAATTATGGGAAGAAAAAAAAAATAGAATCATTTTAGAAGCAGCAGTTGTAAACACATCTTTTGAGTGTTTAGAATTATATGTTGCTTGACTTACATTTTAAAAACAGAGATAAGAAAGAAAGGAAAAATTGAAATAAAAGGTTATCAAATAACAACAATAACTAATGAGATTTTAAAACAATGTCAACTTAAAAACAAAAATTACTGGAACATAAATTTGCGTTGCTTTTCTTTAAAATTCGGATGTTAATTAATACCTAAAGCATAGTTACCTCTTGTATTGGTGGTAAAAACCATTGCGTAGGTAGTTTTTCCCCAGCCAATATTAGTCCGGGCCGTGATGGTGAATATGTAATAGTGCTCACTTTTTAAATCTGTAGCACGTAACGTTCGAGCAGTTGGTGACATACTGTTGTTCAATAAGGCTTCTTTGTCACTTCCATTCAAAGTCACTGTTACTTGATATTCTAAGATTTCTCCATTTGGTTCTTCAGGAGCGTCCCAAATAATTCTGGCCATAGTTTGGGAAACATCAGGAAAGGAAACATTTGAAGGTGGACCAGGAACTGCATTAAGTAAGTAAATATAACAAGTAAAATAATATTAACAGAAAATATATTAAAAAAAAGCATGTGTAACATAAACTAAAATATGAAAATGCAAAAAATTATAAATGAAATAAATGTTCTTCTTAATCTCACAGAAGATAGCAGAATAAACAAAAAAATTAACAATAAAATTAAGAAAAAAATAATTATTTAAAAAAAAAAAGTTATTATTGTGCATCTTTGATTTATGTTTTTTAAGTTAATACATGTACGTTAAACTTTATTTTTATTGAAAAATAATTATTATTTCTGACATGTCACTTTTTTTTAAACATGAATACAAAATTATTCTTTATCCCCTTCCCATTAATGACAGACAATATAAAGAAACATAAATAAATATCTTACCATCTTCAAATGTTCTAACAAGGACAGGTGGATCACTAGGAATACCATCACCCATTCTCGTGTAGGCCAAGACTTGAATGGAGTATTGGACGTACTTCTTCAGTTTTGTGAGGGTTGTTGTAAAAGTTGAATTGCTGGGTATGTCTTTATATTTAAATGGTATATTTTTGGCTCCATAATAAATCTTAATGTAAAAAAAAAGGAGGATTATATAAAACCAATTAGAATATACAAACTTCAGAGACAATTTTATTTTCTTGTCAACAAATTAATTACACTTAAAAAATATTCATTCAATTCAATATAAAAAAATAAAAATAAATAACTGTCATAACCTTCCTTGAGAAACTTAAATTTAAAGTCAAATGTAAATGTATCTAATTCTTTTTAGCCATTCTTAAGTGGGCACGCATTGGACTGGTCCATTCTATCTCTGCTAGTTCCAATTGTTTCTGAAACTTAAAAGAGCCTATAAATTCCCATAATTCATATGGTTCAAGCAGGAACTACTTTTACAATGACCTTTTACAAGAGTGCTAAAACTTCAATGTCTAAACCTTCATGGATGGATGGATTGGTTCTACCTACAAGTCAAGCTTGTAACTTTTTTGTTTGTTAATGACAAATGAGACTGTACTAAAGGGAAGCAGAACAATCTAAAGTCAGCAATCTTTAACTGAAGCAGGCTTCCTTTTTTTACTAAGATACCACAAAATCATAAAATTCAGCAATTTTAAAACTACATTATCACAACTATTTCAATATTTTGATTTCAAATGCCAGAAATAAGGATATATTAAGAATTCAGAACTTCCTTCAATCATTACCAGAGAAATTCATTCTTGGTTTAGAAACCTTGCCGTAAAACATTACTTCTGTGACTAGAGCTTCTGTCTTATAGTTATCTATATTATTTTTGAAAAAAATCAGTAAATCGATTCTGCAAGAAACAAGTTTTTTATAAAAGAATTTAGAAGAGTTAAAGAAATAAGAAACAAATCTAACACGAGGTCTTTGAAATTCAAACTCTACACTTAAAAACATCATAATCATCTTCCTAATTCCTATTATGCTTCTGGGGCATGTAGGGATTCGACAAGAGAATGCCAATGAACTTGGTTTGACTTCTTCCAGTTCAATTCCACTGTCAATGTCCTGCACCAGATTTACCTTTGGTCTTCTTAGCTATATTTTTCCTTGTTTCACTCCAGGGTTTGTCCACTCTAGCTCGTTACTCCAGGGATTCGAGCTAGGAACATCAGAAAAAAGTTCAGACGAGCATCCAGTGACTTTCCTCACATACAGCGTTATTCAGTCCTTTAAAGTTACTAAGTTATCCACGCCTCCTTGATACAACAAGCTTCTCACATATCCCCATAACCAAAAGTCACAGGGCATGAGATCAGGCAAATGGGCTGGCCAACTCATAGGAAAGGCTCGACTAATTATTCTGTCTTCTTGTGAAATGCTGCCTTAAGACTTGCTGTACATCCAATCCAATGTGAGGGAGTGCTCCATCTTGCATAAATATGGTGGATCCGAGGCATCCGTTTTGTTGAAGCTGTGGAATAACAAAATCAAGCAGCATTCATTGATACCTCATAGCATTGACGGAGCAAGTCACAAGACCATTTGGTGTTATTTCTTCAAAAAAGTATGGACCGATGATGAACAAAGCAGTAAAGCCACATAACACACTGTGGCTTTCGATGAATGCAAAGGAATCTGCTGACACATGAGCATTCTCCAATGCCCAAATGTGGCAATGTTGTGTATTTACAATTCCATTAAGATGAAAATGTGCCTCATCACTCCATAGGATGTTCCAAGGCAATGCATCCTCGACTTCCATTCGAGCTAGAAACATCAGAGAAAATTCAGACGAGCAACCGCATCTCCTCGAAATAGTTGCTGAGTGTGGATGATCTTATACTGGTAAAACTTCAGCAGTTTACACACAATTTTCCACACTGTTGTGTATGGTATATCAAATTCCATGGATATTGCAGTGCACTGCTGGACGCATGTGCATCATTTGATTCCAATGCAGCAGTTGCAACTGTTTCAAGTTGTTGGTTTGATGTTGGTTTGCATCCTCATCATAGCAACACTTGTAACAATCCTGAATTTTCAAATCACAAAATCATTTTTCACAAATCTGATTGCCATTGGGCCTTTCCTTAAATTCTTCAACCTATGTTTATTCCCGAAGTGCAACAGAAGCAATGTTGGTTTTTTGGTAGTAAAAGTTCACCAGCAAAGCATGATTACATAAATATAGCATAGTGAAGGTTTAACATCAAAGCACAGTGCAATCATAGCACATCAGTCAGACCTAACACACGCTGTTTGTTTTCATCTTTTTATATCCTTTAATCTATGACATCAGTTTACTGCAATCTGCATATTTCTGTGCTTCCAGTGCCATTTCTTTCCCCTGGTGGCGAAATTTTTAAATAATTTTTTTTCTTTAGAAATCAAGACCCCATGGTCTAAATAATGTTCACATCAAATTTGGTGGAGATTGGCCCAATAGGTTTTTGATAATTGAACTCTAAACATCGCCTCTTTCATTATGGCCACCCGGTACATGGCAATTACTTAAGCAGAAAGCCAGATCTAATGCACATTTTTGTTATTACATTGTTATATAATTTCCTTATATTCATTGGAAATTTTATAAAAGTGATTATGAATAGATTTTGTTTCTTTGATATGAAAGCAAACCATTTGATACAAGTAAAGGGTGAGAATAGATTGAGACTTTTACCTTATAACCTTCCAATATCCCATTCTGTTCATCTTTTGGAATTTCATTCCATTGAACCACAATTGTTGTTGAGGAAGTGGCTGTAGCATTCACACTTTCTGGTCCTGATCCTGGAACTGAAAAGACGAGAAAGATTTAGCTTTATTGTTAGGTTACTAAAGAATGACAAAATTTTCTTGCGAAATAAATGAATGAATTAATAAAAACAAAACACAATAATAAGAATCTTCTAGGAAAAAATAAATCTGCATTTAAATTTATCACATTTAATTTAAGAGCAATTAAATCAATAAAGGTAGGATGTGGTATTCCCTGCATGAGCCTCAGTTGGATACTAAAAGTATAGGTTCCAACATTTCAGTGACTATCAGAAATAATTCTCTCTCGGCTTTATTCCTGGGAAAGAAACCTGGTTCAACACAGAGCTATGGTCCATCCAGAGCAGAAATAACCTAAAAATATCCCCGAATTCCAAAGACTGGAATTGGATTGAACTCGGCTACTTCAACCTAAAGCCCAATGCTTTCACCACTCAACTACTGAGCCCACAAAATCAGTAAAATAAGTGCCAAGTGATTAAACACATCAACATTGCTACTGAATTATATTTATCAATATGTTTTTGGATTTTAAATGTTACTGAATTTTTTGAGGTACAAGCATAGGAACAACAAGGATTCTGAGGGGAGGTGGAGCTAATTCTTTTTGAAGTTTACATGACCCTTCCAGCAAGTTACATCATTTTTCAAGTTATGAAGGGATTTGAAAACGAAAAAAAAAAAATATATATAAGCAGCAATTCTCAACAAGCAATGCCAAGATAATTTCACCTTTTTACTATTTCTAATCAAACTGACAAATTAATCCTGAAGCAGATCTTTCCTGAAAATTGAAGATAATAGATATTGAAAAAGAAACAATACAATGAAAATAACAATAATAATTAAAAGCCTAAAAGTTAAAGATGATCCCAAATACCTGCTTCTCTTGTTCTTTCAATTGCTTTGGGACTTGGTTCACTGCTGCCCACATCATTATAGGCTGCTATCATAACTTCATAAGTGCAATATTCATCAAGGTTTTCAATTACGAAGGAGTTGGCATTGTGATTTTCTAATAACGATGACTGCATTGGACCTTCAGTTCTGAATTTTTTGTAAGAAATGTTGTAACCCCGAGGAATGCCGTACCATTCAATCTGCTGTAAAGGCTTAGATAAGAAAAATAATAATTTATTAAACATCAGATTTATTATTATTGTAATTAATAATTACAAAAATCAAATTACATTTTGTTCATGACAAAAATAATCTCTACAATAACAATAAAATCTTAAGCACAACAGTTGGCTAAGTATCAACATTTTAAAGAACTTCCCCCTTCTGATCTTTTTTTTTTTAAATTTTATAAATGACAAAAGGCTATTTTTGATCATTTAATAAATTCCTTCTACTCATTTATATCCCTTCGGACTTAAAATGATCCGTCTTCATAATTGTGTGACTACTTAAATAAATAAATAAATAAATCTCACTTCAACATTTTCTCAACAATTAAGGATCTTCAGTTATTCCAAGCAGCCTTGTGGGAAATATGCACAGAATTTTTAATGTGCAAAAATTTTCTTAAAGTTTTTAAATAAAAAATAATGAATAATAATTCTGAACAATTTCTGATGTTGGAATAGAAGGAAGTTTATTAGACTTTAAAAGTATGTTGTTATGGGTGTGAGAAATTTTAAGGAACACTATTACTTGAATCTATGTACTTTTGTCAACATTTTCTTCAAAGCATTGGTGAAATCTAGTTGTTGTTATTTTATATGAGAAGTTAACTTAATGATATAATAGTATGAAAACATAAATATTATTGGCAACAACTATCTATCATGTAATAAATTTTTATATTGTGCTACAGATTATGTTATGGCTATAACTCTATACATATCTATAATTTGTGAACCTTAGTTTTGACAAATTAGATAATTTGTCAAAACTAAGTTTCAACGTACAAAGAAGATTACAACTTGAATGAAATACTTGAATCAACTGAAATTTCTCCAAATTACTTAGTTCTTAATTATTTTAAGATTTGTTTAAGAAATTTCTGCAAAGATGACATGAAAGTTCTACCATCAAAAAGACTGTGTTTATAAGTAACATATGAAAGCTATATGCTGTGATTGCCTGACAGTATCAATTCTATTTGTTAGTTAGCTAAAATTTCCTCATTTTGAAGAATATCATTTCTTGTAGCATAACTACTGTTATCCTGATAATTACTTTGAATCTTTATCTAGCTGCATTTGTACATTCAAACATCATTTTGTTCTATTCTTCTATTTTCACTATTCAAAAATGGAAAATTACCTTTCAAAAAAACAAAAACACCCTTTACACTTTCCATTTAGAAAGTAGTGCCATAAGCAGATTTCTCTAATACTGTACATGAAAAATATTCCTACATTTGATAAAAATATGCCCTTATTTTTTAAAACTCAGAAATTATAACTGGAAAAGTTTACATCAACTTAAAAATGGAAATTAAAATCAGGAAAGATATATGACATCATGAAAATATGGTTTCAAATTAAACAATAACAATTATGTAAAAATAAATGAAATAGTTCAAACCATTCAGAAGTAGGTAATTCAATAAAAACTTACTGTCCAACGAACTCTCAATGCCTTTGCACTCATAGCTCGAACAGTTACACTACGTGGTGGATGAGATGGTGGAGCTTGCAATGTCTGAAATGGTCTGGAAGGTTCACTAGGAGAACTTGCTCCAACTATGTTGTTGGCAATGAGTCTTAACCTGTATTCAACATGAGGGGTCAGATTCTCAACTAAAATAGCAGGTGTATCAGGAGGGGCAGTTTCAAAAATTTCTACCCATGTTCCATTTCTGCCAATCAAAGCTTGAACTGTATATTTTGTTATTGATGTATTTCCATTAAATCCAGGAGTAAACTGTAACGTTGCTGCAAAAGCTTCAAATTTAGATACTGAAAGCTTAGTGGGTGCATGTGGCAGAACTGAAATGAAATTAAAATTATAAACATTATTAAAACAATAAACTCACTGAAAATTTATTTTAACATATGATGATAAATTAAAGACTAATCTTAATAATTTCAAACCTTAGAATATTGCAAGCCTTCTATTTTCACATGAAAATTTGTTTGAGAATTTGTTAATTTTATCAATAACAATCAATTAAATGTATTTAAAATTTAACTTCATTAATTGTAATCAAAAACTAGAATAACTTAACATAAAAGTAAGAAAAATTATAAAAATTGTAATTATTAATAATATTTTTTTATTAATAAAAGAATAATATTTCTTCTTAACACTTTCTTAATATTTATTTATATTAATTTATAATATAATCCTCTTAATTTGAAAAATACTCTTATCTATTACAGTATTTAGTCCCTTTTTCATCACAATACATTTTGAGGAAACGTCTGTCTTGTCTGTCTCCTCTACAAATCGTTATGAATATAAATTTGAAAATAACAATCTGTTTTCTTACAATGAAACACATTGGTAGTTAAGCGTATATGCCATATTCTTTGATCAAAAACAGAAAATACATTATTACAATGTTAGTGCCAAAAAATTACAAATATTTTTCTTTATTTTTCATGAATAGCTTAAAGTATCTAAATCCTATGTTACTAAGTTTTAAAAAATTTCTCTTTATTCATTCATGGCTTCCAATTAATGAAGTATGACTATTATGAGTCTTTCATTTTCATCATTTATTTGGTAAACTATGTCCACTTTGGAGTCCGGATTATGTTCTTTCTCTTGCCCATGGTCAGCCCAGTTAATTAATTGGAAGCCATGCATGAATACAGAGAATTTATTTTTAAAATGAGTAACATAGCATTTAGATAAATGAGTAAGCAAACGAAGGCACAACGCTACAAGAAAGGATTCGCACCCTTAGTTGTCACCAGGAAGAGACTGGAACGGACCGTTTCGTCCTTATTAGGACTCATCAGCCAGCCAAACTCCACCGATGACAGACTCAGAAGGTGCGAGGGGTTAGGCCCCCCCCCCCCAAAGAAATCTTAACCAAGCTATTTATGAAAAATAAAGAAAAATACTTGTAATATTTTTGGCATTAGCTTTGTAAAATGTTTTTAAACAAGGAATTTGGAATATTTGGCACTAACATTGTAATAATGTATTTTCTGCTCTTGAACTAAGAATATGGCATATATGTTTAACTACCAATGTGTTTCATTGTAAAAAAACAGATTGTTATTTTCAAATTTGTATTCATAACGATTTGTAGAGGAGAAAGACAGAATTTCTTTCATCAAAATGTATCCTGATCAAGTTTTCTTGCTAAAAGGGATGAAATATTGAAGTAGATAAAAAGCTGTTTTTCAAATTAAGAAGATTATAATTATTATGAAAAGAAGAATCTACATACAGTCTTATTAGGGATTTAAGATCACTATCAAATGGGTTCTGGAAATTAATAAAAAGTACATTTTACCATTTTCAGTTAATAATAACAAATCAAATACCTGGTGGAACACCTGATTGAATGGTACTAATTAAGAATGGTCCTGCTCCAACTTCAGTCCATGCAAATATTTCAAAGGTGTATTGAGTACTTGGCTTCAAATCTTTCACTAGTAAATCTGTAGTCGTCTCAGATAAATTTTTAATTACTAAATTTTCTGGATGATCCTTTATAAAATATTTTAAAGTATATGCTACAAGAAAAAAAAAAAATACAGAGTAAGTTACTAACTAATTTATTTAATATTACATATTAAGAATTTATATAAAATTGTAATTCAAAACTACTGAAGTAGATATGTGTTTCATTGTACATACAATATACTGAATCAAATTGAAAATTTTATAGAGAAATAATTGTTAGAATTTCTTGCAAACAAATTATTATTTTTTTCCTACTCTGAAATTAATATGCAGTGAAGCTAATGATAAACAAAATAGACTAATGAGAAACATTAGCTTCCCTCAAATGAGGAGGCCTACATTTAAAAAATATTTAACTTCCAAATACATTCAAATTAGGAAAAATGTTATTTATGGAGATCTGATAATGGGAATTAATAGTAATAGTGTTTTTAATGCAAGGTTTTAATAAAAACTTAATGATATAAAAAAATTAAATAAAATGAGCAATTACAGTAAGCCTTTATGACAAATACAGGGTCTTTCAGAAATAATGGTACTATTGGAAAAAGATGTTGTTTGAGAATGGTGTAGGGTACATTAAAATAAGAGGCACCAATGGACAGAGGAAGTATTCAAGTTTTATTTGAATATTTACAGATGTTTCAATATGTCCTCCTTTGGTCACTCGGAAGACAACCAACTGATAGTTATTATAGATAGCATTGATGGCGACCTGTTGCACTGAGTGTGGCAGGAACTCAACTATTGGTTGACGTCTGCTGAGTGACCAAAGGCGAATATATTGAACATCTGTAAAGTAAAAAAATAAAAGTGTGAATACTTCCTCTATCCATCTGTATCTCTTATTTTACTGACTCTGCATCATTCTTGTACGACATCCTTATCAAATAGTATCAAATTATTTCTGAAAGACCCTGTATAATGAAGTTTTTCTCACTAGCACTCTTTAAAAATGTTTAAATTTTAAAGATAAAAATAATCTTTTACACACAATATATGTTATAATCTGCAAAAATTTCGTACATTTTGCTGTCTTTCTCTTCAAACTATGGGCTGATACTGTACAACTTCTAGCAGATTACGATCTCTAGCTTTTGCATGGTTTCAAATTTGGAGAAGCAATGTATAAGAATGGACTAATACAGATTTAGTATCTTTAATACGTAAGAGATTATTAAGTGTGGATATAAGCTCCAGTGATGATGAAATATAATTTTGTAAGAACAGAAGGAAAACACAACTAATGGAGACAGAAACAAAAGAGCAAGTGTTCAATGTCTTCTCATTTAAAGTTGGACAAAAACAAATTGCATCTGGATTTAGGTTGACAGTTTTATGGAGCAGATGCATCGTTTATTCCTTCAACAATACTTGTTCTGAAGATTCACTCAAAGTTCCTGTAGGGAAGCATTTGTGATTCTTTTGAGAAGAGAAATGCTGGCTATTGGACACGATATATTTTTATATGAACCTAGCTCAAGAAAATACAATGAAAATGTAAGAGAATTCATCAATGTCAGAGGACAAAATTCAGCTCTTAAGTGAACTGAAGATAATATTTGTCAACAGCTCATAAAAGAAGAAAGACAGCTTGTTTTCCCTCTTAATTCACACACATAAGGATGTGATAATTGAGATTGGAGCTAATTTTTGTAACTGTGGGCGCACATTGGGATTTTGAATGTAATAAACTATTGACTAAACTTCCTGTTCAGCAAATCATTTTCTGTAATAAATATTTTGGCTCCTGGCAAAATAAAATACCTGAAACAAACAGAATGTTATGAAACATCAGCCACTAACAGTGGACAAAGTCAAATGGAATAAAAGAATTTTCCCCGAAATACCTTGATACTCACTAAGCAACTCATACTTGAATGAAAAGAATGAAGTTACAGCAGCAGTTTAAGAATTAAGAATCATGGAGAAGATGAAAAAGGAATGACACTTGTTGGCAAACAACATTTGTTAGGGCTTAAGGAAAGGGTTAAGAATAAAGTCTAGGTTTAAACCAGTCAAAAACTGTGCCAAAACTTACCTTTATTAAGAAATATAGCAAAAAGTTGAAAATTGGAAAATCAGCAAATGGGCTTTTTTTCATTGAACTATTGTTTAATTAAATAAAACAAATACTGTATCAATGTATAGAGTTTAGGAAGAAAGGTCAATGTTATATCTATTATATAATATGAGCTGCCTATACTATGATCTAAGAAAAAAAAAAGCCTTTATGAGAATTTGTCCTATTACAAAAAAGTTTTTGAGATAGAGCTATCTGCATTTAGAGTATTTTGAATTAAGCATATACTAGTGCAGTTCCCTCCTGCCATCCTGTGTCACTGTCTGAAGCATCTAACAAGTCTGAAAGCGTCAGTTGGCTGTTTTGTCTGTTGATAGTGGCATTGTACAAGTATTGTTAAAAATTCTAAACATATTCACAATGATGTGGCAGATATACTGTGTTTACAGCTTCTGCAATGGTAATCCTACTGCTGTTGATGATGAATACCATCGATGACATCCTATGAGAAGAATTCCACATCAAGAGTATTTTCTGTGGTTTCCGAAAACATTGCCTGAAATGGTATGCTTCCAAGTCCTCATGTTTCGTCTGAAAGAGCACTTTAATAAAAGTGGAGGAGCAGGTACTCTTCAGATGGCTCAAGGCAGCCCTACTATCAGCACAGTAAGACTTCTACACATCTTGGCATTTCACAAACACAAATTACGGTAAACATTGCATGATGACAACTTGTACCCATTTCACCCATACCATGGGCAAAATTTTCACTCAGGGGACATTGGTTAATACTACTCACTGTTAAAGCTATTTTCACTCAAAACAGAATCAACAACACATGTAACTCTCATAATTCTCTCATAAAAAAAAAATAAAAAAAATAATTGTTCTGTTTAAGATTTTATGCTGAAGAACCTCACTGTAAGATTTCTGCTGATTTTGCTTAAAACTTAACATTTCTGTACTAGTCAAAACAATTAGGGGCATGTGACTTTGGCGACATTATGCAAGCCAAGGGAGTGATATCTTGCTGGAATGTAATGCAAGTGTGATGTAGACAGCAGAATTATGGATATCCATATGCAAATTAGCACCTATAATATCAAAATGCATAAATCATAGATAAGGATAAAAACAATGGTTTTCCAGGATCTTCCTTATTCTGCTGCATTTATTAAGACACTTCATTTCTTGAAGTCTTCAGTTCAAATGATGTCTGAATAGCATTGAGCATTATTGGCAGAAAGCAGGCCAGACACAGAAGAGAGTAGCAGAAATCCTTGGAGTGTCACAAGGTGTTGTTTCCCGACTGCAGAATTAATTCCAAGTTATGGGAAGTTGCCCGTAATGAATTCCAAGTTACCTTGAAGAAGGTAAGGTCAAGGCCATCCCCGAGTAACTACAGCAAAAGACGATCGTTACCTATTGTTAACAGCTGGTTTTAACAGGCTGCAAAACACTACTCAGCTTCAGCAACAGCATACAGGTTGTCAACTCAACTACTGGCATTAGCCTTTGTGCACGTAGGTCAATGGTGTGTGTGTGTGTATCCCTTTAATTGTACGACACCATGCAGTCCGTAGAAACTGGGCTGAGGGAAACTGTCATTGGGGACACAACAAATGAAGTCGAGTCCTCTTTGAGTCCAGATTCAGTCAATTGATGAGCTCTTATCTGAAGGAACCTCACAAACCCAGTTTTTGTGCAGGAAACATCACATTACAGAGGACATGGATTGATCCTCAATGTTGGCAGGCATAAGTGGGCTTATGGGCCTGTACGTCATCCAAAACAGCAGTCTGATGGCTCTGGGGTATAGAGACGAGATTCTCGGACTTACTGTCAAGTCATACGCTGCAGCCATCTGTGATCTCTCCCTTTTCAGGAATAATAACGCTCAACCTTATACAGCTCAGCTAGTGGATAGCAAGATTGAAGAGGAGGGAATTGAGTGTATGGAGTGGCAGGCATGCTCCCCTGACTTAAATCCCATTGAGCATGTATGGGACACATTTGGTAGACACATTGCAGTTAGATCAGCGCCTATTCTGACTTTTTGTGAACTGGGAAAAAAAAAAAACCTCAGAGTGGTGAAGATACCTCCTTCAAACCCTCCTTTACAGTGCTCGCGCTTAAAGTTGAAACTCCCAGAAAGCAAAGCAGATTATAGATTGTCCTTTCCTGGCTGTTCGCTAACATTGAAATAGAAGAGGCTGTTAGCGAACAGCCAGGAAAGGACAATCTATAATCTGCTTTGCATTCTGGGAGTTTCAACTTTAAGCGCGAGCACTGTAGATAACCTCATCAGTTCTATGCCTCACACATTCTTAGCCATTCAAGAGGATCACATACACTATTAGAGGTCAGTTACCACCCTTGAAAATTTCATTTTTCTTGTTCTACAGATATGAATATTGTTCTAGAACATATTGAAAAATGTGCTTTAAATTGTAATATTGCATAAAAATCTGGTAACATGCTTTTTATTACCCATATTACTGAATATTCTACTGTATCTTACATAAAAATAATGTTTTACATTGAACAATGTCAATCATACATGATTTTCCTTACAACAACTTTTATTCCCCTAATTGTTTTGACCAGTGTACTTTCAAATAGATTTTCTTTAATAAAAACTAGATTATTGGTTGGCAGAATGAGAAATGGAAACAAGAAGGAAAGGAAGAATTAACTTAAAGGTTTCAGCAAAGAATTAAAAAAAAAATGCTATTAAACACTGAGAAGCAATTCCCGTCTTACCTTTTAATATACCATTGATATGTTTGGGTGGAGACCATAACACATGAACAGACCTATCTTTAACATCCTCAAAATTAAAACTTGCCACTGCATCTGGAACTGAAATGATCAAAGAAAATATTAATAATGTAATCTTAAAACTTAATAACATAATCCCAAAATAAACCATCCTTTAGTTATCAGGATTATAGCATTTTAACAAAAAAGTGCGTTTGCAGCTTTTGAACCTTAGATACTTATTCTTAGCTAATACGTAAGGCCATGCAGTTGGTGTTGTCGCTATGACAATGCCCTCTCACTCTGAGCACTGTGGTTTGGTTCTCATATGGGTTTCGTGATGTGAACGATCTGTGATGGGAAAGTTTTTTCGAGGTTCTCCAGTTTCCCTGCACTTCTCCCACCTTGCATTAGACTAAACTTATTACTAAAGTTTTCTTGGATTAATATTTTTTTTTATTCTCACAAATATGATCACAAGTGAATGGATGTTCTTATTGTGAATAAAAATTACGTTTTGTTTAAAAATGATGAGCGCACACATAAAAATTGATTAATATATACATTTTAAAAACAAAGAACAATACAAATACTTATCAGGACAGTTTCAACCGCTAACTGTCAGGTTATCTTCAGCTTAATGGGGAAAGATGTTTATTTATTAATCCCTGGATTGAACAATGGAAAAGTTGAATATGTGGATTGGTTAACTAAAGAAAAAGTCAGGGGGGTGGGGGGAACACTATCTAGTGTTGAAGACTGGGAGTAAAAATAATAATAATATAACAAGTGAAATCATAATTGGTTTTAATTCTGAAATAAACTTATTATTCTTTTTTATCTTTTTGTTTGGGTCTTTCGGAAAATTAAGATAATACTTCATATCTTGTATTGAAGTTTGTGAAATGGATCCAATAACTTTCTGTGCATTTTCTTTTAAAATCGTTTGTGCATTTTGTTAGAATTTTTGTTTCGCTGAAGAGGGAAAAATTATCTTTTTCTATAGCGTGGGCAGAAACTAAAGAACTATTAATGTTGAAATTTTTATAGGCATAATTATGCCAATAAACCCGGTTTTTTAGTTTTTGCCTGCTTTCTCCTATATAGAAACAGTTATTTTTTTGTTTACGTGTGATGACATATACTGTTCCTTTCGTTTCCATTATATTTTGATTGTTTAATTGGATTTTGTTCGTACTGTTATTAGCTATTATGATATTTGTGTGTTTAAAAATGTTTTTCAATTGTTTATTCAAACTCTTAAAATGTGGAATAGTGACATAACAACCATCAACTTTTTTTATCTTGTCATTATTATAAATGTTATATACCGCTTTCCTGATGTTTTAATTTATGAATCTTATTGGATATTTATTATTTAGAAAAAACTGTTTAATTTCTTTAAGTTCATTGTAGAATTTGCTCACATCCAAAGATATTAAAAATGTTGTACATCTGTTATTCTTAGGGGACATCAGAACATCTAAAAATGCTAAGCTTTTGTTCTCGTCTTGGTTCTCAATTGTGAACTTTATCACTGGATTGATATTATTAAAAGTTTGTACATCTTTTTGCTCAGATATAATAAACAAATCATCGACGTATCGTTTAAGCATTTTTTTTTATTATATAGATATATATCTTTTTTGTATTTATGCATATAAAGGGTATTACAATAATTATGCTTGCTAAAGGTGTTAAAAAATAAATAAATAAGGAATTTTTATTTCTCGCTTGAATTATTAACAGTCAGTTAATTTCAGATTTAAAACCTTCTACAATAATTAATAAGAATTCATTATTTTATTATAACAAACAGTTATCATTTTAGTCAAGTGTGTAAGGCCTCAAATATTTTATTATTTCATTAAATTATACTGTTAATCATCCAAAAAATGTCCTTTATTCAAAAATATCCAAAAGCCGTTCTATACAGCATTAAAAAAAAAAAAAAAAAAAAAAAAAAAAAAACCTTTCAAATGCACTTAAAAACCATTGTCATGAAGTATTTCTTATTCAACTGAACAGCATCTCTGTCTTAGATTCATTCAAAGTCCTCAAAATCCTACTCCTAAAAATCAAATACAAGAAGAAACACTTACCATCCTGCAAAGTTTTCACTGCAATCGATTCACTTCTCTTTCCGTCTCCAGGATTAGTGAAACATAAGACAGTAATGAGGTAATTTTCAAATTTTTCCAACCCATCCACCAGTGCACTCTGTTCAGCTTCCTGATCAACTGGTGAAGGTGGAACAGTCACAATTTTGTACGGCTTCACTTTAATTTTAACATCAGCTTTCCAGACTTCAATCTACAAAAATCCAGAGAATCTTAATTAGAATAACATAAAAGTATAATAATAGTTCACGAAAACTTACCTTTTCAATGTTGTTAACAATATGGATGAAATAAGAAGCAACTACAAAATTGCCTGGTTAGATAAAAGCCTTACAAATTTGAACATTTATTACAAGTCTTATTCAAACTACATTATAATGAAATGCCATCTAATTATCTAAAAGAATGACTAGCACTAAGCCTATCCCTCTGGTGACAAACAACAGGGGGAAATAATCAACTTTCATCAAGTAATTATAGCTTTCATCCAGAGAGATTTCAATCCAGCAGAGTTACCCAAAAATCAAAATGGACACAAAACATTTAATTTGTGAAGAAGATCTATAGGCCGACAGACTGTTCTTGATGATCCCGAATTTTCGCGATTTCACGTGATTGACGCGAGAATAGCCTCTATCCATGTCTTCTCACAAAATGGCGAGAAAGAAGGCTTATCGACTCCGGGAAAGAAGCGATCACGAGCAAGCCCCGTTACTGATGTAGACGATTTTGACCGATGCCTTATTCGCCGCTGCATCCATCGTCTCTACGCTGAAGGTAAAAATCCAACTTTAACATTTTCTCTCTAGCAATTTCCTAGTGACAGACATTCAAAATACTACCTTCCTTGAGACCTGCTCAAGAGGCTAATGGCCAGATCTTGCGTTTTTCGTAATTCTCGTGCAAACGTGATCATCAAGAACCATCTGTCGGCCTATAGTAAAAAATCCTCAACAACAAAAAAAGATTACTTTCGAATCTCTTGCTGAAAATAGGAAAACTGGTAGTAGAGAACTAAACTGTAAGAATTAAGTTATATCTCATGAACCTTCAGCACCATGATGTTTTATAAAGATCCTGAATTAAATAATGCACATAGTCAGCTATTACAATATGGTTAATATGATTAATGTTCGATTCCATCTAAAAGAAATTAATTTTTAACCTGCATTCCTAAAGAATTTGAAGTTCATAAAATCAGAATCCTTTATGTCTCTGTGTGTTTTGAAATGTGACTTATCTGAGTTATGTCACTAAAGGGGTCTTCAGAAATTATAAAGAAATGCTGCAATGATTGATGTCATCAGAGAAAAACAGCATCAATGACATAAAAGTCACTTAACTTTCTTCTTATTTTCAAAAAAGTATCCTCCTCTGTTTTGTAAATATTTTGGAATAATTCATACAACCACCACCAAAATTACGTGTTTTCAAGAGTAAAGTTTCACTTCTTTTCTATCTCAAAGATTTATATCATCCCAAATCAAAGAATCTCACCTTATAACCCTGGTTCACACCGTTTATCATCTGTGGACTAGGAGGCTTCCAAGATACATTAATAGACGTTGAACTAATTGCTTCTACTCTGACATTTCCAGGTTCCTCCAAAGGAACTAGATAAAAAAAAAAAAAAAAAAAAAAACAAACCTTTAGTTTAAAACTAAACCATTTATTTCAATCATTATAAATAAAAAGGCTCATTTTATATATTTGTTTAGTTACTGCATTGTTTAAATTGAAAGGCAGAAACAAGATGTAGTAGGATGATTTTGAATACTGTGTATTCAAAAAAAATTACCATAATACTACTAAATGCCTCTTTTTTTGTGCACATTTCAATAATAGAAGTTTAATTTACTGTAAAAGCACTTATTTTCGCAAGGCTTTAATTTTCGCGAATTTCGCGAGCCCGTCGTAATCACGAAAATTTAAGCCTCGCGAATTACTTTTTTTCGGTTGAATTCGGTTCTGTTCATATAAAATTCGCGAAATTTTCCGCTCGCGAAATCACCAATATCTTCATTTTCGCGAAAATTACGGCTCGCGAAAATAAGTGCTTTTACAGTAATCTATTTTCAAATATAAGATTTTGTATATGTCTTTACATAAGGTTCATAGGGATCTGGGGTGTCATTTTAAACAATTAAAAAACTAATTAACAATGTAATCCCTTTGTTACTCATCATTTAAAGTACTTAATGTCAATATAGTTACCTGTTCCTTATCATACTTGAAATTATAAAATATAAAAGAAAAACTCCTATGAACTGATAAACATCTTCTTTAATACATAAGAGTATTTTGTGGAATGATTGTAATTGAACAAAGCTTTGTATTGTTTGTATCATCTTTAAAAAACTGATTTCGTTGCTTATTACTAAACAAAGTTATATAATGATTAAGCGAGAATTAAGTAAGATTTGATTATTTAATATTAGTAAATTTTTAAACTTTGCATTCATAATGATTAAAAGCTGTAGAGGAAGAAGAAAGTTTTTCTTTTCCTCAAATATAAACCTCAAGAAGATTCTCGATCAGAGAATCAAAATATTGTGTGGATTAAAGAACATGTTTAATATTGTTTATTCGAAATATTGAAGACATGTTGATGAAGTTTGTATTTGTTTGGAATTTTAACATGTTTATCAGATCATAAGAGTTTTTCTTTTATAGTTACCTGTTATTACAATAACTTTAAAAAAAAAGAGAGACTAATTTTAATTATTAAAATAAAATCAGCACTTATTTTCCTTCCTTTTATCAAATTTGGCCAACTAGGGACCACGTAACTAGCTCAACCTGACAATGTCAGGGTGAGGTTAGTGAAATTTAAGAAAGGGGGGACGAGAATTATACCCCGTCCAGGATAACCCTGCGATAGTAAGTCCCAGGTGGGAAACGGACGAAACACAGAAGAAGAAAGAAACAGCTATGCCACCACCGGGATTCGAACCCGGGTACTGGCGCATCGGCCACAACAGCAGCCCGCCGGCTAAACCGCACGGCCACGCCAGCACGGCCAGCACTTATTTTATTAAATTAAAAATAATTTTTATTTATATTTACCTCCTTCCTTCGTTCGTACTCTAATCCCTTCACTAAATTCTCCAACTCCTTTATCATTGTAAGATGCCATTTTAATTTCATACAACTGCCATGTGATTAAACCATCAATGATGTAACTCCTTTGGGCTTCATTGGTTATAGTTCGATTCTTCCATTCCTCTGGATACCCATAAATATTATATTTTATAACATAACCACGAAGTTCTCCATTCCTGTCTTCTTCTAAAGGTGGCTAAAAATATTAAATAAGATATTTAAATAAAATATTAAATAATAAGAAATAGTTTTAATAGCATTAAATATGACAACACTGCAATGCAACAACTTCATTTCAAATGAACTATTTGAAACTATCAAATGACTTAAAGTCAGTCTCTTTTGATACAATTATAGAAGATTCACAGTTGTTAGAATCTTGATTTAATGTTTTTACAATTGTTAATTTGATATCTATTTATATTTTCTATTTTTCCTACGGTCAAAAATGGAGGTTTTAGTTTATTTCTCAATCAGAAGTGTCACTTGCATTTTCAAATATTTGAAGATTAATTCAACTAACAAATGAAACCTTGAAATAGTACTGTGTAGTAAGATACAAAGATCTGAAACGATCAACATTATTAAGGCAGGCAAGAAGTTAGTGAGAAATTTTCACTATGAGCTGTTGAGTAGAGAGAAATTGTAGTGAAAGTGAATGGAGAATTAAAATGATTAAAATTCTTCTTTAAAAAAGGCAATATTAATAATTTAAGAGCTATATTTAAAAAGTTGCATATTTACAAAAAAAAAAAAAAAAAACCCAAATTTCTGTTTTTGATAAGAAGTTAATAATTTATTGAAATATCTGGCTAAATTATTTATTAGAAATATATTATTTATTTCTATTCCTTATACATAAATATAATATATATATTTATACAATAAATATAATAACTGTTTCATAACTTATTTTTTGAAGGTAAGGTGGTTTTATGAACTCTCAGTTTCTTTGAGCAAGTGTATGTATTTCCAAAATAAGAGGATGTAATTTTCTGAAACTTTTCTCTGAAATATTTTTTTTGCAAATTAAAATTAAATGAATTTTTTCTTGCATAAATTTGTTTTACCATATATTAAAAACTGCAAAAATTATATATAGTATTTAATGCTTACTATGTTTGAAAAATAATACAAAAAATGCAGAGAATATTATTTATAATATAAATAATTTCAATGTAACTTCTCTTTCAAATATGCCGTTTTAAGTATACTTTTAAATTCAAAATTATTATTATTATATAAATGTTCCTAAACTTGGGTTTCCCCAGCTATGACAATTATGGCAGGTCAAGAACCAAAGCACATGTTGCAAAGTGTAAAAAGTGTAGAAGGGTGGGGGGGTTAGGGATGTGTGGTTGTGTCCATGAATTTCCTAACTGTGTGTGTTGTGTTGAGAACTAGTCCCCCCCCTCCCGAATCCACCTTGAGTGTTTGTCTGCTAGCTGTAGATGGAAGAACGATGCTACCTGATTGTGTCAGTGGAGGTAATCTATTTAGAAGAGAAGGGGGCAGTCTAATATTATGTGGGCGATCGTCTCATGTTTAGCATGGTATTTCCTGTATGTGTCGTCATGTGTGATTGCGTCATGTAGAACATGTTTTTTGTAGTTGCATTTCTGTACAACTTATTGCACAGAAATCATAGCAATCATGAACCCTTCATTCTCCCCAAACAGCTCACCACTCATCAGCCATCTGTTTGACTCTTCCATCTCGACATGAGGCTGGCTGAGTTTGTGGAGAGGTCTGTTGTGGAGTTCCTTACAAGCCCAAGATTCATGTAGCTGCTGAGTGTGTGTGTCCAAGGTGCTAAGTGTTGGACAAGGGTTTTTTTTTTTTTTTTAGGTGGGGGGGGGGGGGGGGGGGGGGGGGGGGGCCTTGACAATGGCTAAAGGGAGTGAGGAGTGTTGTGCTCTTTGATGGAAGTGTTCCCTAAGTGTGTATACTTGTTTTTCATGTAGAGTGATGAGATTAATGAGTCCTCGGCCTCCCTCGTTGTGGGGGAGGGTCATCCTTTTTGTCGTCGACTTGGGGTGGTGCATATTGTGTATTGTAATGCTTCGAGTTCAGTGTTTGTCCAGGAGATAATACCGAACGAAAATGTTAGTGTGGAGATGAAAAAAGTGTTCATGGCTTTAATTTTATTTTTGGCATCGAGTTGTGTATTGAGGATGTTGTGAACACAAGCTCTGTAAGTGTTCTTGAGCTCAGTTTTGTGTTTGCATTGTCCGTGGCACCTGCCTGCTGGAAGCCCAGGTACTTGTAGGTCTCTCCCTCTTCCATGGATTGGATGGCCAACCCACGGTCCAGCTCAAAGCCATCCAAATTCGAGGTCTTCCCATGTGCTATATATAGCTTGTGGCATTTGTTGATTCCAAATTCCATTCCAATGTCTTTGGTGAACTGTGTGGTGACTTGTATTAGATTAGTAAGTTGTGTGATTTGTGGCATAGAGTTTAATATCATCCATGTAGAGTAAGTGTGTGATTTTGTATGGTATCAGTATCTGAGGTAAGCCTATAGCTGTGTTTTGTGTTGTCTAGCATGTGGCTCAATGGATTCAAGATGAGGCAGAACCAAAGAGGACTCAAGGAGTCTTCTTGCAAAATACCTCTTCTTATGCAAATGGGGAGAGTAGTTATGGAGGTGTGGAGTTGCGCAAGTGTAGTGTTCCAACTATTCATCGTGACATCCAAGAATGCCGGGATCTTGGGATGTATTTTGTAGAAATGAAGAGTATGTAGGAGCCAGGAATATGGGATCAAGTCAAATGCCTTTTTGTAGTTTATGTACGCGATGTGTAAATTCCTATTCTTCGAACGCGCATGCTGCACGATTACCGAGTCAATGAGGAGCTGTTCCTTACAACCCTGGGAATTCCTGCGACAGCCCTTCTATTGCTCAGAAAGGATGTTTTGTGTTATGTTGTGTGTGTAGATTTTATCTTTAAGGCAGAAGGTGAGGAGTTTGTAAAGTGTGAGGAGGTAAGTGATTGGACGGTAATTTGCAGGGTGTGCTGTTTCAGTGTTCTTGCTCTGTAGGTATATGATACCCTATATGAGGAAAAGAGGCATGTGTTCTGTGTGTTGGATTTTTCAGTGAGTGTAAGAGACCCTTCCCATGCAGGGACATGAAGCTCTTGATCCAGAAATTCTGGACATTTTCTGCACCAGGGGGGGGGGGGCTACATTCTTGTGATTGTGCAATGGGAGATATGTGGTGTTGTTTGATCCCAAGTGCCCAAATGGTTCCCTGTGCCATGCAATAAAGTCTTGTGTGTATGTATTCCAGTGTTTGGATATTGTCAAGGTGTTGTGGACTCGTGTGTGTGTGTGTGTGTGTGTGTGTGTGTGTGTGTGTTGAGATGGTATATGATTATTATTACTACTACTACTGCATTATGTAGATCTAATAAAGGAAGTTCGTTTATTGGTAATTTAAAATAATTCTAATATTTTCATAATTTTTGTCAAATTTACTGATTAATTTTGTCAAATTAACTTTCTATACTATAATAAAGTATTTAAATTAGCATTTTTCTTAAAATTCTTAGATTAACTGATAAATTAAAAAGTTCTAAAAAGCATAATAAAAACAAAGCTTACCTGCCACTGAACCATTATGGCTGTGGATGATCTGGGGCTGCCAACCACTCCTACAGGAGGACCACTGGGTGCTACACAAATAAAATAAAAAACAATAAATATAGAATAAAAATGGAAATTTTTACCTTACTTATGAAAGGTTGAATATAAAGATTTACATGGAAATAATCCGACAGTTTCAGAATACGACGCGTATTCCTTCATCAGGGAGGAAGGAACCCTATGACCAGCGGGCAAAACGCCCGTCACTATTGCTAAACTTTCTTAATCCTCTTAACTCCCTCATTTTCAACATACCCTTCACCCATCATGTCGTCCTAAATGTTGTCCTCTGTCCTATATGTTTGAGCCGTCCCTGATGAAGGAATACGCGTAGTATTCCGAAACTGTCAGATTATTTCCATGTAAATCTTTATATTCAACCTTTCATAAGTAAGTGCGTTTTATTTATTTCCATTTTTATTCTATTTCATTCCACGCACGTTAAGCCTATTTAGTTAACAATAAATATAATTAAATATACAGCTAAAGGGAAATGAAATATCTATATAAATATAAATTAGGATCATTAACACTAGAAGCTTAGTGACACTTTAATTATGATGCAATTGTTTTTCAATGGCCTTTTTTACTTTACAAGGCTCTTGATCATTCAAGTTCAGCCAATCCACCTCAACTTACATCATTTAATTTCTATATCTATGTTTTCTTGATTGGTTTTCTTTCGAAAGTACTTGCTTCAAAATTATTCAAAACCACTAAATCCTGGAAATAAATCTTAGGCACTGGTTAACAAAAGAGTGTAGCTTTCTCTGTATTTCAACATTAGCCAGCCAGGTCTCATATCCATAAAGGAGGACAGATATCTTGAAGGAGGGATGATTGTCATATTTTCACCCTAGCTTTCTGGATGCTTATGTTTACATATTGTAAAGTCCTGCCATTTTTAGAAGCAATGTTATTTTGACATTACTTCTAAAATAACTGATGTCAGCAATGCTTTTTATTCGTTCGTCCTTTGAAGTAATCGAATTCTTTCATTTATTATTAATTCTCATTTGCACTGTTTTAGTTAATATCACTTTCTTTGATTGCAATTTAACTCATCCAGCTTTTCTTCCATTTCACCCCATTTGTGTGAAAACAAGCAAATGTCATCAGCATATGCCTTGCCTTCCAAAGTTTGTGTTAATCTCCATAAAATACCACAAAATTTCTTATTAACACTATCAAGAACAACAAAAAACAATAGTGGTGATCCTTGATGTACACCTGAGATTGTCCGAAAGCGTTCCATAAGCTGACCATTACGGAGACCTTTACATTGAAAATACAATGATAACACTTAGATATAAAGATCAGACCAATGCTGTCCATTAAAATGCCATAATAAAATTAAGATCATTTTATTCAAATAATAGACCTTTTCATTATACAGTTGTGCCGTCTATCAAATGCAGCTGCTGGGGAATCTGTCAAATCCTATTTAACATTTCAAGTGATATTTCATCTGTTGACATTTCTAAACTCTTTGAGGGGATTTTTTTTTTCTTTATTTTTTTCCAGGAAAGTGATTTTGCATTTTATATTATTTTAGTAACTCAAAATCTCCTGAAGATCTTAATTTTAGAACAAATAAATATGAATATTGATTTATCTATCCTAAAGAAATTAAAAACTTACTTCTTATTTAATAAAAATCTCTGCAAATTACACAGAAAAAATAAAGATATGTTGAAGTCAACACTTAACTTTGATTACATTAAGATGAAACAGAACAATTAATAAAAACTCAAAACAAACAACAGTTTTTATCTGCATGAAAAATTCTCAGAGATGCTTCTCAGAACAAATTTTAGGATTTATTTCTATAATCAGGTCTTTTCTTGAATGTTTCAGTAAAAAAAATGCAATTTCATATTTCATTGAAAATTACAGCAACCTCTATGTCAGAAAAAACTCCAGGATAAAGGATTGAAGTAAATATGTTAACACAAATTAGTTTATTGTTTTTTTGTAAATACTGTAATGTCATCTGAAACACAGTGAGGATTTAAAACTATAGTTTAAGAACACACTAAATCATTCCCTTAAGTTAGCTGCCATTTCCCAATAAAGACTTCAATTAAATAAAAGTTTAACTTAAGTTAAAACTGCATATAATTGAAAAAGAAATCACCAAATACAACAAAAATTGTTAAAAAAATTTATTATAAAGATTTTTTAACAGTTTTTGGAGTGTTTGGTGATTTCTTTTCATACAATCTAATTTCCTATAAATATGCATAAGTTACAGTTTGGCCATTTTATATTGTTTGTTTTTTTTTGTTTTTTTTTTATATCGTTTATTAGCAACCCTGGCAAGTAAAAATTTTTGGTGATCACATGACCTTAGATTCTGAGTCACATGACCTTCAATTGCGAACAAACTACCTCTAAAATGTTCATCTCAATAAGAGGAACAACTTGTCTTTACAAATTTGTCTTTAAAATGAACAGTTTATACATTGACCTTATGTCACGTGATTTCCGGTTGACCCATGTCAATAAAAAACAAAATATAGCCATCCTCAATCTTATACCTAACATTTGTTGACACCTTATTTGTATTGTGCGTCTTATGGTTTCAGAAGAGTTGTGAGCAGAAAATAACCCCCCCCCTGAAAAAAAACCAACAATTTTATATATATAGAAACGTGCACAATTTTTAGTGGCTTCCTTGCCACCCACTTGGCTTCCCTGCTGACTGAGAAAAATGATCTCTGAAGCCAAGGCCATGTGCCTGTCATGTGTGTGTGTGTGTGTGTGTGTGTGTGTGTGTGTGTGTGTGGTAAATGTGTGTGTGTGTCAGGGAAGCTGACCAAAATGAATAGTTTATCTTTTGATCTCACCGCATGTGACTTACGACGGTTGACCCATGTCAATGAAAAATGAAATGTAAGCATCCTCAATAATATACCTAACATTTCACATCTTATTTGTATTTCTGTTTCTTATGGTTTCGGAGGAGTAGTGGGCAAAAAAAACAAAAAAAAAAAACAACAACATTGTTTTCTTTTGTATATATGGATTACAGAAAGTTCATTTTTAATTCAAATGTTTATCAGCTAGAGAAAGGAAAAGATGTTAATAGGCAAGATTTTTTTCCTTTTAGAAAAATAAGCAGTTTAAAGAAAATTGTGCAATGACATAACTTATTCTTTTTATCAACTTTGAAGATATGATATTACAAGGTCATTAGCATTTTTTCCCCCTCTGTAAATGAAATGAACTATTACCTCTGTATAATCTTAATACAAATGAAGATAGACTTACGTTCTTGTGGAAGGGTGACTCGGTTGCTTGAATCACTTGGATTTCCTTCTCCCACTCCATTGACTGCACTCACTCGAAACTGGTAACTCATTGCAGGCTTCAAGTTTGTCAAAACAACTGATCTTTGATCTGAGGATACATTTGTTAAGGCAGTCATCCAACCAATGATCGGATCAGGTGTTGGATCTGTGCAGGTAAATACAGCAAATTAGCAAAAGTAAAAACCCTATTAGGTACAATCACACATTTCCACGACCTGAGAAAAAAACAAGAACTATGTTTCACTACAAACTTACCTTCTTCTCTCATCATTCTTTTTTGGATTATATACTTCTGAATTGCACTCTTGCCATCAAAGCCTGGTAACCAACTAATATTTACAGCTTTTGGAACATTGTGTAATAATTCTGCTTTCACGGCAGTTGGAGCATAAGGCAACTCTGAAAAATGATTTTTAAAAAAAATTCAATTTTAAAATTTAATAATAGATTTAATATAACACTATATCTAATTAATTCACCAGTCATTTACTTTGTAATCATGTTACTAAAAGATACTTTAGTAACGGACAAAAAAACTTCAAACAACATCCTCTAAATATATCTAAAGTAATACATCAAACTGGTTTAAGTAGGGAGGAAAAAAGTTAATTTTTTAATTAATAAAATCAGTATTTTTCATTTTTTTTCTTCTCATAAATTATAAATGTATAATATCATATGCAAATAATACAGAAAAGGCAGAAATTTAAATATGAATTATAAAATATATAACAAATTTTGGTAATTATAAAAGCTTCTGTTTGATACTGCCAAGTTTGGAAAGCACAAACATCCCAGAACTTGACTGCTTTCTTCTAATTTTGAAAATCAAAACTGTAATCCTATTAATATCATTTGAAAATTAATTCATTTTTCATTCCATTTTCTGTAATTCCTGTTTTCTCATTTGTTATTTTTATATATTCAGATTATTTTTCCAATAGAAAAGAGTAAATTATTATTCAGAGTTCAATACAATGAAAACATGACACACATCTTACCAATGACATCTAATCTGGCACTTCTTGTATCATTTCCTCCAGGAGACATCACTCTGCAGACGTAAGTTCCAATATCAGTATTTCGAGCTTCTTGGATCTCCAATGTTCCATCAGGAAGAATTTGTATTCGATCTTCATATTTTGTTTTAATAGGGCTTTTATTGAAAAACCACTTCAGCTCATAAGGCACTGTTTCATCGTGGGAGATCCTACACAATAAGGTTGCTTTGTGGCCAAGAATCACCTTTGAATCCACTGGAGGCTGAATGATTTGTGTTTTTACTAGAAAGACAACAAAATCACAAATTTAGGTTAATTACTTAGAATTATAAAGAAATGTATAATATATGTTGTATAGATAAAAATAAATGATATATAAATGATTAAAAAAAAAGGGAAAATAAGGAAGACAAATATACCAAAGTATAAATTAATAATGAAAGAAGTTATGCAGTGATCATTTAAGCATACAGCTACATTTAATCTAATAGCAGTAATGTACTTTAAATGATAAGTAAATGATATAACAAGCACATTACAAACAGACTTAGCTTTGAAAGGATAATTAGATAATGCTTTACAAAGGATGAAGTAGGGATTTCTGGAGATTTATTATTATTATGTTTGTATGTTTCAAACCTTGGGTTTCCCCAGCAAAAACAATATGGCGGGTCAAGGACCAAAGCACATACTGCCAAGTGTAAAGATGTGTGCAAGAATGATTAGGGATGTGTGCTTGTGTCCATAAATTTCCTAACTATTGTTCTCACATTGGAGATTGTTATTTTCTGAACTAATTAAATCTCAATTTTCTGAAACAATAGCAGTAAACAATATAAATATCATGGAAACACTTTGTAAGAAATAAAATTATAAAATATATGATAATTATTGTTATTGTTAGCATATGGAATGCTTCAAAATCAATTTATGATAATCATTTTATTAGTTTACAATGGAGGTAATTTTAAAAATAAAAAAAAGTTGATTGTTTTTTTCAATTTATAATAAATTTATCTCAATCTTAATGATAAATAAGTTTGATAATATATTGATACATCAAGAAAAAATATGTGCATGATTACTGAAGTGTTATGTTTCACAAAATTATGTTTTTTAAATAATTTATTCATAGTCCCTTCTTTTAAAGACAAATATTTTCAGAAACTGAGAGAGATGTTTCTCATATTCTCAAATTTGCAGAAAAAAAAATTAGGACTGTTAAAAGAAGCTGAATTATTCCATGAAAATGCATGTCTTACTTTCATTTTTCATTATCTTCAAAAGCATATCTAGTACTTTTATAAAACAAATTATTAATATAAAGCTATTGGTGTATAGTCACCTAGATTTATTTACTTATTTATTATAATACAGTAATTCATACTCACCAAGAACAGTTAGAACTGCTGTTGCATTTACAGAACCTACTGAATTGCTTCGTATACATGTATATTTTCCAGCATCAGATCTCTGAACTGCAGCAATTAATAAAGCACCACTCTCCAAAATCTGAATCCTTCCAGCACTGGCTATTATTTCAACATCTGTTTCAAAAAAATTACAATTGTATTAGTGTATTAGATCACATTCATCCAGATTTTATTATTATTACATCAATTTTTACATTAAATTTTATGATAAAACTAAAATATCCTATTACAGGTCTGATATGGTCATGGGAGGTAAATCTCCCAGCATTTCCTGATCAACAACACTAAGTCATTAACCACTTTCAACTTCCAGGAAAGAAACCCTGTACCCATTTTACAGAGGGTAGGCAGAGGAGAATTAATGATAGGATTATTATATTACATTATATTACCCTTCCAATGACTTAAACTTCAAAGCTTGCCATGTGTTTTTAAATTAACATTATTATATTTATTATAAATTCTCATTATTATATTCTTGGGAAAATGTAATATGTTTTACTCTTACTCACTCTAAGTAATATTCTGTATTTTTCTGTTTAATAAATAACTGCAATTAGGAAGTGATAAGGTTGTTGAATACATGTACAACCATATTCACACATACGCATATGTGCACAAAAATATACATCCAAAAACATATACACACATTCACATGAAGTGGACAGGAAGTCAAAGATAAGAATATGGAGCTATGAATGCACAAGCTATAATTTTGATAATTTTTAAGTTAGGTATTTATTAATATCTAATAAATGTATTTTAATTTAAAATTACTTTACCATTCAAAATCCAAGTGGTATTTGGTCTAGGAGATCCATCAACTCCACAAGGTAACTGCACGTCCTTCCCATCATAGACAGTTGTGTTTTGGGGAGCAATTCTCATCACTGGAGCTGCAGCTATAAAGGAAGTAATATTATTTCATATTAAACATCAAAAGTTATTTTAACAGTGTTTAAACAGAAATACCAAAAGAATGCTCCTTGATTTTTCTGTTTAATGGCGATTTTTTTTTTATTGCAACAATTCTTTAATACAGCAAAGTTCAAATTCATTTTAGTCAAAGGCTAAATGGCACATTATAGATTTTTCACTGACTGCAAATTAATGTTCAGATTAATTGGCAGCCTATAGATAGAGGAAGCAAAATTATTATCGTCCTCTTAAACCAGCAGAAATCATGAAGATGATTTTGATTTTTGATCATTTCAGAGCATTTTCTGAGTTTTACTATGAAACGCCACACAAACTCCTAAGTTTGAAGAAACGACTAAAAAATACACAAGCTACAAAACTTATAGTAGGCTGTACAAAAGACCTTCACAAGCAACATGGGCTCATAAGTGCGAGACAACTGTTCTAGCACAAAAGATATCAAGATTAATTTAAACATGTATTTAACTGGTAAAAACGGCCAACCATTAAGACACTTATTTACAATTAAAAATTAAAATATTAAAAACTCAAGAATAAAACTACATGTTTCGAAATCTCGATCTTACAGATTTCTTTTTCAAGTTATTCCCCCCTCCCTACCTTAAAAAACAATCCTCCTTAAGGTAGGGAGGGGGGAATAACTTGAAAAAGAAATGTGTAAGATCGAGATTTTGAAACGTACTTAAATAAGTGTCTTAATGGTTGGCAGTTTTTACTAATTATACACAACATGTTAAATTGAATTAATATATATTTAACTGCTTAAAAAAAAAAAAAAATCAATATACTACAATGAACATTCTACAGACATAAAAAGTCTACAGCTATTAAAGAATCAAAAATTAAAGTATGTTTCTTTTCCCATTCTCTGCTAAAAATAAACAGTCCAACACAATCTGCTCTGTTTTCATGGGTCCCAGAGAAACTGCACTGGAGCCAAGATAAAATTATTAACTTACATCAAAAGGAATTTACAGACTGCGAATAACTGGTGAATACAATCATGCCTTTTTGAATGAAGCAACAAAAGACAGAAATTTTGAAAAGCCACTTTAATGTTTGGCTGTGCCTTACAATTCTGTCATTCAATACATGTCAAAATGAATTTGCTTAATGTAATGCCATAATGAATGAAACTATTATATCTTGCAAAATAAAATTATAATTCTATTCTGGTAAGATTTTTTTTTTCCTCTTTAAAAAGTAATATTTACTGAAGTTTATATTTAAAAAAAATTAAAATCAATGAAAAATCAAATTCTAAGAATGAGAGAATTGCATTATATTAAGGTTTTCAATTTTATAAAAAGCAAACAAACAATAAATTCTTAAATTGTAGCCATTTCTGAGTTCAATCACTTTAAAAAAGTCTGGGAAAATGTTAACATAAACTATTAAGGAAATTAACTCTAAAATACAATTGGAATGAAATTAAACAATATTTTAGTGTGTGGGTTTTTTTTTTTTTTTCATTTTATTTTATTTTAATTTTAAAATTAAAAATAGTGAAGATGTTCAAGATTAAAAGGACTGAAATATGTAAAAAAAAAAAATATGGAATCATCTTAAACATTTTAAAAAATTCAACCTTAATTTTATCCTTTTTTTTTTTTTTCATTTTATACTGAAATTAGAATAGATTTAAAAATTGATAATATTTTTTTAAATGTATTTTTAATAACAGTGTCATTTATTACCAATTGCTGCTCGCCACTTTCTATTCTTAAACAAAAGTCATTATGATTAACTTCTATAAATAATGTTAAGGATAAGAATAAAAGGTACAAATTAGAATCCTGCTTAATAAATAGTTGCATCTGCATGAATAAAGACAAATCGCTGAAGGTAAACTTTAAGTTTATTTAAGAAATATTTCATTAAAGTGAAGAATTGTCACATCTATGGGAGAATCTACATGTCTGTTCAATTTAGATGTTATGTTTGTTTCTGATTATTTATTTAAATTTATGATTATTTCATATTGTTTAATTGTATTAATATAAAGCATTTATTTAAAAAGAATTTGTAATATGATGCAATTGTTTCAATTTGAATTTATATTTGTTTCATATGGTTTAAATGTATTAACATACAGCATTTATTTGAAAAAAATTTGTAATATGTTACAATTGTTTCGATTTACTTTGTTATCATAATTTGTATTCATAAGAAGAGAAAGGTTTTCTCTTTCTTATTTTATTCTTTTTATATTATATTTTGTATTTATTTGAGATTCCTGAAGAAGTCCTCTCATCAGGACGAAATATAGAATGATGAGTAAAGGAAATGTTAGATTTATTTGAGTCAAAACTCTAAACCATCTTTTTTACCAATATTTCTTGTAATCCAACACCGACACAAGGTATTTATAAACATAAAAGAAATCTACATAAAGAAAAATCATAAAGGAAAGGAACTCCTTTCCTCACATATTCAAAATATTAGCAGAGAGTAACATGAATAACGTGACAAGCCATATCATTAATCAAACATTAATCACGAAATGTAACAAATAAATAAACAATTAAAACTATATTTCTTTTATGTTTATAAATACCTTGCTAAAGTTCTTGGATTACAAGAATGAAATATTGGTAAGAAAGATGCTTTAGCGTTTTATTTATAGAAGTTAATCATCAGAAAGATACAAAAAAAAAAAAAAAAGAGTCAAAGATTTATAAAAGGTCATTACGCTTCAAATACTTATTTAAATGCACTATGTGTATTTCAATGTTAATAACTGTTTCAAACCTCAAGGTTCGTCAGTTAAGAATCACCTGATTAAATGATTGGGGGGGGGGGGGGGGGGCATTCCCAAACTCAGCTACGCTTTTTCCAGATGTTTTTATTGTTATCAATCTTATGCTACACAATTTTACATTGTCAATCATTGATAACTATCAGAAAGAAAATATTCTTACAGTAAAAGTGCTTAAGGACTGAAATAAATGATTGAAGACTAAACCTAAATGAGCTGATGGAAAGTCTTACGAGATTCCAATCATCATTCACTATCATATCATGATACAAAGTATCCAACTACAGTAAGAACACAAATTTTATTGGTGAAGTCCAACTAAAGCTAGATTTTTGATTCAGATGAATCCTACAAGAATTATTGCCTAATGCAATTTCTAGTAAACTACAACAACAACAGACATTAAAAATCTTGCTCTATTTTAGTTAGGGTATCTAAAGAAGGGATTCGTCCTTACTTTTTCTGGTCTGAGAAGAATTCAAAAACAACAAAACAGTAAATGAAGTTTCAATTGAGTAAGTCAGAGACAGTCTCATCATTTTTGGATAGTACTTTAAAGAGCAAAGAGTTACTTATTATTTTAAGGTTCATTTAATACCACATTTAAAATATAGAATGCAAAATCTCAGCATTTAATAATTTGAAATTGCAGTTTCAAACAATGATTCATGAATCTCAAAAGGCTATAGTTAATAAAAAGGCATCAAATAGTAGGAAAGGTAAAATATCAATTGGAAAAGATTATTATACTTTATTTTTTATTAATGTTTAACACTAATTTTTTTTAAGAAAATAGCTTAAGGATTTTGAATTTTCTTTTATGCATTGAAATTGCAGATAAATAAGTGTAACTTAAAAATGTTTTATTGTGAAGGTTTTAACGCTTTACAAAACTAAAAATAACTAAATTCCAAATTTAGTTATATATATATTATATATTTTAAATTATATAATGTAATGTAACAAATGAAGAGAGAATATTGAAAAACTAATAAATACATTAGGAATTTCAGATGAATTATTTGAAAAGAAACTAATGGAAGGTGATGAAAGATTCAAGGGGGGGGGAGGAGGAATTAATAAAAAAGGTACTGGGATTTGGATTGACAAAAAACTTTAGAAAGAATTGAACAATCAAAAACACATTGTTGATATAAAGATATATTATGGAATTTCATAACAAAAGGATATTTATTAAATGGAACTAATGATTTTATTAGAAATGTGTCGATTATGATACGGAAATATATTTAAGGGTACAGAAATATGGAGGAAGGAAGATGACAAGAAGATGTAATAGGTGTAAAACTGAATTAGAAATTTATAAACCTGAAATTTATGATAGTAAAAAAACTAAATGCAACAAGAGATAAGTTTATCCCTAATTTGAACCATGAGATCAAGAAGTATTAAATAAAAATTCATGTAATAAAAATTTATGTTTTTACATCAATAGTCAATGATGTCAACAAAGTCTTAAGTTGTTTTAATATTATCTATGCTATCCTCACATTCTTATTTTAGACTGTGTTCTAAATTTGCATTACTTCTTTCTGTTATTATAATTTCTGTTAATGTTTAATTAATTATTTCAGTTGTTGGTAAACAAAATATTTGTTAACTTTGTAATTTAAATATTGTTGGTTAAAGCTTTTTGGCATCACCCACATCTTATTGGTCTAAGAACCATCAGCATTTTTTGTTATTAACATAATTATTATGACTTACTATTGTATTGTAAATAACGTAATGTAATGATACTCAAAGACTTAATAAAAGTGATTGATCTCTGAATTGCTTATTTTGTTAAACAGTAAATGTATATTATGGGGTCTTACGTGGAATTTCAGTCTCATTTAGTTCTTTAGTTGATTGAAGCAAGGGCATCCTTATGTCTGGGGAAGCTTAGAGACAACAAACACAACGTCAGGTAGGGAATCAAAAGTATTAGACTAATAATGATCCACCACCTCTGATTCCCAAAAATCCTGGTGGAAATTGCCTCAATATTGACAAATTAGTTGAAATATTAGTAAGGACAAATGTTAGTTTAATTAAAACTGTTTAGTTCAGAACACCAGATATAACAAAATTAGTAAATTTTAATGAATTAGTATATGTTAAAATAATTAATGACATGAAAGTGATATAATTAAAACTTGGACAATTAAAACAAGGAGGAGAATTACTAATGAGTATTTTAAGTTGCTTACATTTAAGCTTTAGCCAAGTGTATGTTGAGGCTTCCCCTGCAGCATTGGAGGCAATACACTGATACATGCCTGCATCTTCTGACTGAACATTCTTTATCATTATTGATTTATCTTCCTGTAGAATAACGTGACCATTTGTTGATGGAATATCTATTAATTCTGTATTATGAAACCACCTAACATCTGGCTTTGGCTTACCAACAGCCTGACAAGGTAGCAACACATTATGATCGTGTTCAGCCAGCATTTCTGGATGGGGTGGAACTGTAAATTCTGGCTTTTCTGTGAAGACAAAACAATAATAATTAAGTTGATTATAAATTTATGAATCTAAATATTATGAGATAGATGGGATAGTTCCAAAATCTGATTAATTAGGAGATTACAAAATACCTCCCTAAAAAAAGTGGAGAGTTAGGGCTTGGAACAAAATTTTAGACAATGAAAACAAGAAAACAAAACTTCATCTTTCATATATCTTGTAAGTAATTTACTCCTAGAAATATAAAAACACTCCTTTAGTTCCCACAATATTTTGTTCTTCTTCAAAGAAGTCCTTCGCAAAGAAGGACGAAATATTGTGGGAATTAAAGGAATGTTATTATATTGAAACCTCATCTTAATGAGGAAATAGAATGCTATTATATTTTTATAAAAAATCTGTTAATGAAAATCTTATGAACACTTTTCTCAGTTTCCTTGTTTGAGCATTTTTAATAATTTTAGCTTAAGGTCAACAAAAAAAATCTTTATCAAGCATTTCGTCTTCATAAAATCAAATTCCACATTTAGAAATTCAAAAGAGAAAGAGCAATACACCCATTACAAATAAAAACTTCATTTTTATTTTTATAAATGTCATTTATAAGCTACTTGAAACAATAATAGTTGTGTCTCACTTAGTTTTCGAAGTTTTTGTCAAAGCCAAAATTAGCAACTGTAGATCTGAATCATCATCTCCTGCTTTCAATGATTGCAGAACAAATTTTTGACAGAATTAGCACAACTATACTTATTTAATTTTAACCATCTATTATTCATTTGTGAATTAGGATGTGAGACCCCTAAACAATATAGCATTCATTCTGGGATATTGCAAAGTCAAATTAAAAACATACCAGCAAATAAAGTCATTATTTTGATGTGATGTAATCTCTTCGCTGCAAATATGGAACTAATGGGTAATAATCTACTGCTTCTTACAATCTTCTGATAATATAGTGAATGTTTTATTTTTATGGTAACATAGTTGATGTTTTATTTACTGCATATATTTCAATGTCATATTTTCAGCATACACACCCCTAAATTACTGCTAGACAATATAAAACTGCCACACTTAGGTATTTATTTCAATGTGAAGTTGCAGTCCAGGCCTAATTGATCAAGTAGGTAATCTCTAAATATAAAAATTATTTATGGTGCCAACCTTAAAGTAACGTTAATGCATCAAATAAAGACATAGATAATTTAATTTCCATTCATACTTGGTTTTACAGAAGTTTACTG
>JAFIDM010000004.1:66505646-66529393 GCA_023159025.1 Thereuonema tuberculata
ATGTTTTGTACATTTGCTGCACAAAAGGTTTTTGATACAGATTTCTTAAAATATATGTTTTCGATTAAAATAATGCAGTGCTAATGATAAATTTGCTATACATTTTTTAAAACAATTATACATTAAATACAAATTATTAAATTAGAATGAGAAATGTCGTGAAATCAACTGATATCCGGAGTCTCTTGTTTTCTGTTGAAAAGGTTATTAAATGAATGCTTTTAATTTGTAAATCTTCTTTTGTTTTTCATCTATTTGAATCTTTACTTAATAATTTTAAATTTTGTCAATCAATATAAATGATTGGGATTATTGATAAGAGATTCATCGCTGAATTATTTCCATTGTTTCTGTCTTGTGTTGCTTAATTGTTTTAAATAACAATTGTTGGTCAATAACTGCACGTGGTCCATTCATACACTTCACTTAATTGTTGGTATTTTGGACAATTTATCTTTTTCATTTGATATTATTTGAGATATTTTGTTTACAGAACTAAAATCTATTTGGATTTCTTTTTTTTTTTTTAATATATTTGCAATTTGTGAATTGGAATTTAACATATTTCTGACTCCATTCTATGGTTATCTGATCTATAGTTCAATGTCTCTTAAACCCTTGAAATAATTCAATGAAACAACGATGTAGTAAAAGGTGGGATCGGGAGGTTTGTTTATCTGATGACGTTATTAAAAGTATTTTCTAATTTTGTCATTACAGTTGCTGTGGATGCCATTGATCCTTTGTCACAAATCTATAACCTCAGAGTTTCTGTTGTTTGCTTGTCTCAAATGTCACACTGACCATCTTACATAATAAGTTCCGCATCAAACAAAACAAAATAGGCACAAATAACCTTTTTTTTTTTACAGATAGTGATGTGTTTGTGATCCGTTTTTCCTTGAATTAACTTTGTCTTTATTTATGTTTGCAAGTTGTCTTGTTGTAATTAATGCTTTGTAATTCAGATTCCTGGCTGAGGGGTGAAGGCAGTAAATTTCCTTTTATTAATTCATTTTAGGGTGACGTTGTTGGATTCGAGAATGAGTTCAGTAAGAGTTGTGTCACTAACCAAATGTTCAAGGTGTGTCTTAATTTGGGTGTCTTTATTTATTTATTTAGTGCTTATGGTTAAGAAAAACAGAAGTGTTTATTTGTTTAAAAACTTGTTGCATAAATTGTCGTAAATTTGTAAAAATACCGGTATATTTATTTAATGAGATTTTTAAAGATAAAATAAAAATGAAAATGATAGAAACAAGAAATGACACAAACAACCCGCCCTCGAAAATATTGTTACAATTATTTATAAGAAAGAACCATCTTTGCGTATAATAAGCCCGAAGTTTGCTTGTTTATTTTGTCTTGAAACAACGTCTTGAGCAAATTAGGCACGGAGTTTCACATGCATCTCGTAATAATGCTGAATAATGCATCTCAGAATAACGAATACCCGGATCCGGACTAAGGGGTGTAAACGGAGGGAGAGGGGGGGACTGTCTTGAAGGGTCGCATATATGTGAAACCTCTTTAGTTGCAAACACGAAATTCGACATGAGTGTTCTTTATCAAACTCGAAAAGATCCATATTCGAGCCCTAAGGAATGTAAATGGCATACCAAACTTTCTTGAAGGTGTGCGTATCTCCGAAACAGCTTGAGTTGGAAACACGAAATTTGATAAACACGAAATTTACCAACTGGAAATACGCGCAAGGCACGGGTATTTTTGCTACTCTTTACTGTGCAAAGGAATTTCCCAATTTAATTAAAATATTAGCAAATATGAATTTCACAGTGTGATATAATAGAAAACAATATTATGAGTATTTAACGATTTTAATACAGAAGCGGATATGAAATTAAAAACAAATGATGACATCAGTATTTCTGAAAAATATATTTCATCTGATTCGATGAAAATAAATTCTCAAACGATAATAAGAAATGCAAGAACGAAAGTAATTAAATTTATAATTGATTGATTTAATCAGTAACAATTGCTTGACGATGTAGAAAGGGAATGTCGTGAATTTCAACCAGGAAACTAAGAAACAATATGGCCTTGGCTTCCAACGATGCTATGATGTCACTGTTTTTCTTGCATTGGACAACGAACAATACGCACACTAAGACATGGGTATTGCAGATACCTACAATGCTTTAAGAAGATACGATTAGAACGTTAAAAGGATTAAAAAATATCATCAACTAATGTTTTATGTTCAGTCTAACATTCGACGCCATGAAGCCCCACCATCAACGACAACTATCAATAGATGCTTAAGATTAAGACAGATCAGGTTAAATATAACATTGTGTCATAAAATACTAAGTTAAAATAAAAGGAATATAGACTAATCCAACAGGGAAATAAAAGATTGAACTTTGATTATAGAGCCAATAAATAATTGTTATATTTTACGTAAGCTATAGTAATTTGCACATTGGCAATTTGAGTGGAAGAGGGAAGATCTCATTTTATTAATCATGTCTTATTAATATGTTTTTGTTTTTTTTTAATTGATGTTATCTGTATATTCGTCGAAATTCTAAGTTATCTATTCGAAAATATATCCTCTAACGAACTATTTAAAACTTTAACAGCTACCACTGTTACTCGAGTATATCAAAGGAAAGATCAAAACGGAATAATCAGCAAAAGCAAAGTTCACTCGTCCATTTTTCACAAATTACAGAAAACTTCCGGAATTTTAAAAAAAAAATTATGATATATTTGCATCTTCCGTATCTTTTGTCACGAGAGCTGCTTTTGAATTCAAAACTTTTCTCTCCCATCCCACTGTTGGTTCATCAGAAAACACTCATAATGCAGCTGTTTTCTCAACAAACAGAGCAGAGGGGATTCCTCAGAGGATGGATGAGACTGGACTGCAGTCACTTTAAACAATGAATTTCTCGAGCAATGTCGGATATTAGTACAGTAATGAATCGTGCAATACATTCATTCAAACTCTCCTATTTCGAAGAATGGAATCGCCCACTCGCTAGATTGATCTTCGCCTTTTTTATCGAGTGAAGAGACTCCCATCAAATATTAGCACTGAAAGAGAGACATGAATTTATCAGATACATTTTAATATCTACATTCAACTCTAAAAACGGATTCTAAAGGATTTCAACTATTAGCAAAACGTTCAAATGGGTTTTTATTAGATATTTTTCATTTTTTTCCCTTGAAATATAGATATCTCCTTTATAAATTCCTTTCTAAATGAAGAATTAATAATTATAAAACAGTAATTAATCATTCAAAGACTAAGATTAACTAAAAATAAACCATCTACTTTAACTTGCTTCTTCGTTTGCTCTTCTCCCAGATGGTCCGTGCGATGTCAAAAGCCTCTTTGTCACTTGATTGACTATTTATTATTGTTTGGTTTCTTTCTCTCTCTTATATTTTTTTTTAATTACTGTAGATTACAAACAATGCCACTCTTCTCATTCCGATCAACCGGATATAAACAACAAAACAACATCACATCTCCCTATTTTTTTTTTCTTTTATAGCTTATTATTATTATTCGATGAAATAACAATTAGAAATAGGCAACGATTTACAGAATTAAAAATGGGAAGGAAAACGATGAAAATAAAAAAAATGGTGGAATACTGAAGAGTGCAAATGAAATGTAACAAATTTTAATTTAAAAAACAAACAAACAAATATCTTCAAGGAAAAGAAGAACAATCTCATTCGAATCCATTCTTCCTTTCATAGACTCTCACTATTAACTCCCCACTGCCTATTAACACTGTTTCATTATATTTAGAAGATAGACTGGAATATTCTGTTTAACTTAAAGACCTCGATTTCAAAGAATTATTCCGTCACTGAACCGCATTTTCAAAATCTAACGAAATACACATTCAAAAATGGGGATGTTTAAGGTCTCTGGGTCGAGGCTGGAAAAGTCACGTGATGTGTGTGTGTCACTTCTACAAACATGGCTAAGATTACCGAAAAACCTCTGTATATTAAAGATTTCTCAACTTTAAATATATTGAATAATCGGCATACAATTAAGGAGGCGTATGGAAATAATGTAGATACGTCATTTCTAGATGAAAGGCATAAATATATTTAAAGAGAAATTTGTTCTATTCCTTTCATCTAGAAATAACGTATCTACATTATTTCCATACGCCTCCTTAATTGTATGCCGATAATTCAATATATCTAAAGTTGAGAAATCTTTAATATACTGAGGTTTTTCGGTAATCTTAGCCATGTTTTTAGAAGTGACACACCTACGTCACGTGACTTTTCCAGCCTCGACCCAGAGACCTTAAACATCCCCATTAAGTAATAACAAAAGGAAATAGAAAATGAAACCTAAAACTTTTACAATATTTCTGATAGATTGTTGCTGCGTGGCTACATTTTTAAATTTTACTTCAAAAGTTCGTTCAAATGTTTCAGTGATAGCTGCTCAATCGAAATCAATTGGAAGCATTTCCTCATTTAATAAAACCGAATGAAGAAAATAAAAAGAACACAAGGAACCATTGAGTCTTGTCTTTTATAATAAAAAAGGGAAAAATTAAAAGAAAAAGGGTCTGTCGTTATTTTGTGAACCAGTCCCTTCAAAGAAACTGTATTTAAGCCTAACAGATTTTGAGAAAAACTTAATAAAAAATAAAAGGTTTAGTTTATTAAGGACTCTTTTTGGGACAGAGCAAAAGCAAAGCTGAAACACGAAGGGAATGCAAAGGGAGGGAGGTATATTCCCCCCTCGTGGTGTGAACAGTTCCTTCGACCAAAGTACAAGGGGATCCAACTACAAAGACGGGTCAGAACCTTTCAAGGCTTTGCACTCACGTATCAGCCCAAGGAATGTGGTTGCTTTCAACATTGGTTAGATTAACCATCTACCGGAAATGAAAGATAAAATAGTAAAAAGAGAAATGGAAAACTATTTCGTTTCAACATCACAAAGGACATGTCTTGTGTTTAGTTAACACCAACATTCTAGGGAATATTCCTTCCAGATATTTTTCTGAATTAAAAAAGGAAAAACTATGTTTTCTATAGTTAGTTAGTTTTTCTTTTCTATAGTTCTATATTTGTTTTCTATAGTTAGTAATACAGCTAATAACTTAATACAGTGCAACTTGGAAAATTCGAAGCTGAAGGGACCACTACAAAACTTCGAATTAAACAAGTTACATCTTTTAACTTTAATTTCAGGTCCCCTGAATGCTTGAAAAGATTATTCTGTCAATAAATAAATATTTATTAAGAAAGATCATGGTATGAAAGACTTAAACACTATATGTATGTAAACAAAATAAGATTTATATTACGTAAGCTACAGTACATATTACATTTAATACAGAAAATTATAGTTTTTCAAAAAATTGTGCAATGTCTGATTGTTTTGTAGAATTCGGTCGCTTAAGGTTAGCAAAATCATCAAGCATGTTTAGTGAATGGAAAACAGCTTCACTTACGTTGGTTTGTCCTTCAATGTACCGACGAAATTCGGCGCTGTCCCGTACTCGTTGTTGATTTGGCATTTCTTCTTCACACCCTTTTCCACCTCGCAAATGACGGCCACCTTTTCAGCGAACGTTAAATTCTTGTACACACGTGGTTTACTGATAGACATGGTGACACTGACGGCAGGAAGCTCGAATGGCGTCTGAAGCGTCACGTGTCGAACGGTGGCGGGAAGGGGATTTCAGTTGTCACATGTCGAATTTCTTAACGATGAAACGTCGAAAAGTCGTTATGGTTCGAAATTTTTTTATAAAAAACTTCGGACTATCCACGATTTTTTAACATTGATTTAATAAGAAATTCAAGGGACTAAGAGAAATCTTCGAATTAACCACGATTTCGAATTAAAGACGTTCGAATTATCCAAGTTGCACTGTACAACGTTTTATACACAGACACACATCTGCGAATCACCAAATAATCTAAAAAATTTTACTCCGACACGAGCTCAATTCATAACAATGTGAATGTTATAAAAGTTTCATAATATTTTCTTAAAAGAATGTAATAAAAGTTTCATATTTTCTTAAAACACATGCGGAGAATCTAACATATCTTTGCTTTTTTCATGTAAGAGAAGGGTTAAAATAAAACTAACAGTTATTACAGTTTTTGGGAAAATAAGAAAAATAGCGCAAAGATTATTCAAAATAAAGATGAAGAAAACCAATCCTATTTAAATAATATCTAGATTATTGGTAAAAACCAAGTTGAAAATATTAATAAAAAAACAACAACATTTAGATCTTTCAATTAGAGAAACTTTAGTCTTGCTTTAATACTGGAATCTCAAAAGAAAAAAAAAATATTCTGGTTGGAAGCTATGTCCCTCAACAACTCACAATGTCTTAGGGATATTTTTAAAGAAAAAATATTACTTAATTCTAAAGTTCTTTTATTTCCATTCTTTCTTTTTTTTTTTTTTTAAAGGAAACATCAACCAATTGCTTAACAATAAAAGAGAATGAAATTTGCAGTAATTATAAAGAAAATATTCTAAATAGTAGACATCCATTATCATACTAACGAACAAATATCTTTAAATTAGGAAGGTGATTCATTAACACATCATTCAATCAAAATCAATCAGTTAATTTTCCAGGAATTCAACAGAGATTATAAAAAAAGAAAGAATAAAGATAAGAAGAACGAATTTGCAAATAAAACAATACTTAAACTACACAGTGATACAAAGATCAATCAGAGAATGAAAGAAATTTGCTACAAGAATGACATCAAAATTGTATATAAGATAGGAAGAAATTTGAAATCATTGTTACAAAATAAAAGGGACGTACAAATCAAGAATGAAATGGGACTGTTTACAAACTAAAATGCAGATCATGTGGGAAAGTCTATTTTGGTAATTCTGGTAGGAGGTTAATTGAACGAGTTGATGAACACACTGCAGCGTACAGAAACAATCACCCGAAAATTTCGAATTGGGCTGAACATTGCCTTGAAGAACATCATAACCCTGACCCCATAGTAGAAATACTTTTCAGAATAAAGGACAAACATATACGTTATGTCATATAACGTCATATGCATTATAAAGACTTTTAATTGCATAAATAAGGACAAGGGCTATATAGTAAATCCGAACACATTGGCATATTTCCAAGATTTGATAAGAGGACAAGAGGCTAAATTTATATAAATTACTTCTATATTGTTAGTTAAAAATGATTGAATTTCTTGCATTGTATTAGTTATTATGATTGCCTAATTATGTTAGGTCATGTTCGTTGACAATGTATTGATACCTAATTGTTACTCATTGTAAAATATTCAAAAAAGGCTTGAAAAAACAGAATGATAAATTCTGTGAAATATCGTCTGTAAAATAAAGAAGATATTTATGATGAAGAGAAAGCAGTTCTGTATTGAATTAATATGATATCTCCATTTGTAAAAACTAAATCCAATATTAGATGAGTAGCTGAAAATTAAACTTCGAGAAGAACTATTTAATATCAAAATAGTTAGAAAGAGCTCAATTGGAATCTGTTCTTCCTTTTACTTCTACCGGATGGAAATTCCTCCACTAAAACTGTTATTGTTCGGAGCAAACTTCAGTCAGAAACACAATTTGCACGGAAATTCACAAAACCAAACCCATAATAAAGTGAAACTATACTTCAGACGCGGATATTTGAGGGTTATTTTTTTTTTTAGGAGAGTTCCAAAATAGTTCAGGAATAATTTCTGTAACCTTAATATGAATCACTTCATCAGAAAGGGTTTATTTTTTTAACAAAATAGATTTTTAACGATTAGAAACGTCTTCATGTAATCCATTTATGAAATTATAAATATCACTGTTTTTCAGATCAAAAGATTCTTCAAACATTACTATATAAGAAATTGTCTGCATCAAACACAACTGAGGTAGAGAAAAACATCCCAAAAGAAGAAGTAGCTTAATAAGGAATCAAATCAAAGACACTGAAAAGTTACCTTTCAAAAAAAAATCTCACTTTTATCCTTATATTTTCCTGTTATTTTGATGAGTCGGCGATAGTTTCATCGACAAGTGAGTTCTAAACAGAATAAGATAAAAAACGGTAAGAGTGAATTACTTTATTCAATTCATCTGTTATCCTACAGATAGTCCATTTAAGACATAAAAGTGAAAAAGAAAACAGCTCAGGGAGTCCAATCCAAAGTTATTACAAACACAAGCGAAATGATTGTTCTCCAGTGATCATTGCTTGCATAATTATGAGAAGTCAAAGAATATAGATGAATAATTATAAGAAAATAATCATTTTCAGTTATTGCACGGGAGTATTACGAGAAAACTCATTTTTACAGACATCCCTAATAGGATGATGAGCGAGTATAATAAATAAATGAATAAATTGTTATTTTAAAGAGATACGCATTGTCTTACAACAGAAAACACCTCTAAGTTAGGAAACAACAACTCTCGAAATCAATCAATCAGTTCTAATAATGAAATGATCCAATAATTCAGAAGTAGTTAATACTTTTCGATTTTTTTATGGATGATTGCGACCAATAATTACAAGAAATATATGGCAAATGAAAAAGATAGTCACACACAGTCCTGTGGGCGAAAATTAATAAGTCGAGGAAAGAATTCGATTTATAGTGATCGGAAGTACATTTTCAGTCAATTATTAAAAATAGTGTGTGTTGTGGGCCAAACTTGAATTTTTGGCCAAATGAGCTTCATACCTTTACGATCCCTCTCAAAAAATAAGAACCTTCTAGGCAACTGCCCACATAGCCATTTACCATTCTTGTAGAAGTTGAATTCCTTTTCGTGGTCAGTTGGAGACTTTCTTACTCCTTCTTGCAGCAGCCTAAGCCACAAATGCTGGGACCTGGAAAGGTACCCGTACTATAAATTTAAATAAAAACAAAATCATGCTTCTAGGTGAATTAATAATAACTCAACGAACCTGATAAATTTGTACCGTGCAACACTGCGTCTTAAAACTGACTTTCTAATAATTTTTATCTCCAAAAATAAGATACCTATTCCATTTTCGTTGGAATTTTTCGGAAACAGCATACACAAATTTGCCAGGAAAACAAATTTCAACCTTATAGCTCATTTCTACTTAAAATTATTGAATTTCAAAATGGCTACGATACATTTTTATTAACACAAAAGCTTGCAACGCAGTGCTGAACAACAACTTTTTACTCGTAAACTACAAGGATCTAAGTCTTAAAATTTGATGTAGTTTCCTTTGAAATATCAAGGTGCCTGCAAAAACAACAAAATCAAATGAGAAATAGTCATGGAATGAGCCATGAGTGAATGTTGTTAATCTTACTCACTAATTGTTTTTCAAAGCTTCATGTCTAATGTGCCGAATAAAATAGCTAAGGAATGTAGATATTTAAAAACATATATATTGCTGCTTAATTATTGCAATTTCACTTCTAATACCAAAAGGGTTTATCTGCTTCACCACATGTTCAATGAGCTAACAATTCTTTTGGATTTTACGTATCAAATTCAAACAATTTAGTATTGCCGATAATTTTCAAGATTCAAAAAGAGAATAATAATGTAATTTCACTTGTTGGAAATCAGACTGACCGTTCGAGCATTTTTCCTTTTGCTTTTTGATGGGGAGGAGTAGGAATTGTAGGATCAAGTTATTAACATTATTCTACGAAAATTCGTCTTTCTTGTCACGAAGCTTCTTCATTGGAAACTTCTTTACTCTCATTACTATTAGAATTAGGGATCTGAAAACTGATCAAAACATTACAACAACGCATGCAAGTCAACAAAAGAGAATTTTTGGTTGTTATTCTTTTGGGGGTGGGGGAAGACCAAAAGAATAATTAAAACTAATTCCAAAAATAACTAATAATAAGGAAATACACTTGAATCAAAGTCAAGGAGGTTTTCCATTGTGGTTTCATGAAATCATTTCAAATCCTTGATTAAACACCATCCCTTCTTTCTGTTAAGCATCTTTTTTTTTTATCAGCTATAAAAATCGAGTTCTGAAACAATTTAATTAATATATCGAGATTAAAAAAGATAAACTATATCTGTCACACGCATATTGATGTCATGGAATCTGTGAAGAATATTTTTAAATTCACTAAATTTAAGGTGACCATTTTTTCTAAAATGAAAAGGAGGAAAAAAAAAAAGGTTTAAAACTTAACATATCAAAAAGGAGGACATATTGCTCTTCAAACATCAAAAAGGAGGACAGAATTTACAAAAGGAGGACATTTAGGAGGACACTTTTCAAGGGAGGACAGAGCTTCAAAAAGGAGGACGGTTGATCACCTTATCAAATTACTAAACTTCTATTATAAATGAAGCAAAGACATAACTATCGAAGTAACCTATTGTCCACTTTCGATATTCCTTTATTCTAATGTCAATCTTATTTAACAAGTAACTGAATCATTGTGAAATATTAAAATAACCGATAAATTCATGTACAATAAGAATAAACTATGTACACTGGATGTACGATTCATATTCATTTCAGATAATTAACCCATAATTGTATTTACAATGAAACATCTCTCAAGGAGTCCAGAAAATAATAAAAAGAAATTCACTGATACATTTGAATTGAGGAAAAAGCAGCTCAATGATCTCATCACAAGAGAAATTTACGACAAGAGCAAAAAAAGACTCAACGTATTCTGATTGGTTTCTGTCTATAATTGGTTCTAGAACCAACAACCAGTTCCGGAGTTCCTGATGCGTGAATAGCCCTTATTACGAAGGCCTTTGTTCTGTCAGGGCTACCTGTACAATCAGATAAAGTCAATTATTAAACACATTATTCTATTAAAGCTATTCTAACACAATTTTTTTTTTAATAGAGCACTGTATAAACTAAGTTTAGTCATATTAAAATACCTACAGAATTTCTGTATCACTTACATTTGTATCAACATATCTCGCAACACAACACATTTTCTAGGGAAAAAAAGGATTTTATTCCTTCATCGGCTTACGTTTTATTTAAATAAAGTAAGAGACGTTCTTCAGCAGGAAATCAATAAATAAAAAAGAATTATTTTAGATTACATTATTAGTACTATTTATTTTGTTACGAAACTTAAAATTTGAAGAAGAAGCAAAGTGGTATAAAAAAAATAAAAGAAAAACAACCTTGAAAACCATTGGGATTCACTTTCAGCAAAAACAATACCAACGGTAATGAATACAAAACTACCCGTGAGTAATCAAGTACAACGTTCTCGTGCAGTCGATGAGTTCTTTTCTTCTTCCACGTGATGACACGAGTTCAAGGTTGTTGGATGAGTGCAAGAAGAACTTTAATAATACTAGTCCACCTGTCGCCTGCAACAGGTGATCTTTCAACAAAAATAAAACTACTCACAAGGACAAATGGTCCGTGAAATTCATAGAAAACTAGTCTGCTCCGTTTCCTCTGCAAATTAACCGGATTTCAACTATAATTTTTTTTCAAATACTAATACAGAGAATGATCTGGAATATATTTATTTATTACAACTTATTTATTTATTAAAGCTTGGATAAAAAATTAAAAATTTCGAGATCTTCTTCATAATGAATCTGTTGTAAAAAAAATACCACTAATAATAAATTAATAATCGATACATAATAGAAATAAAACCAATAAATGTCAGAACGAAGAAAAGTAGATTTGTATCTAAACAGGGGGAAAATGGAGTCCTACTGTCTGAGTTGAGCATCAACTGGGTAAATTTCACTGATGTTTACATCAGGATAATCAATGGACCACGGATTTATTTGTCTATTTTTTATCTTCTTTTTCTTTTCCCAAAATCATGAAAAACACAAAAATACGTAACTTATTTAAGATGCAATGTAGCTTGAAACACAGATTCTATAAATTTTTTTCACAAATATTTTATACTAAAAAGAAGAAGAAATTTACTGACAGTTCCTCGAAAATAACAACACTTTGGTTAATCTGAAAATGAAACTAAAATCAAGTCCTTTCCTGCTCGTTACTTTCAAGCAATTACGTTAATCTAATAATTCTCCATTTCCTGAACGACAGAAGAGACATCGCTTATTTTCATTCTCTATCTGTGTAATTCAATATTCTACTAGAATTAAACTAATTTTGTTGTATTTACAAGTGATTTCTAAACCTAAGTTTCAAACAGGACCATAAAATCCTTCAAGAAATAATTAGGGCCATAACTTAAGCATCATTAGATATATGGTTAGTAGTTATGACTCAAAAGATACAAATATGAAAATGTTTCTAATATTTCATACTTTGATTTATCTAATTATTTTAAAATTAATATTTTCAAACCTACACTCGTTTCCCTAAACACACTAATCAAAACTTATCCCAAAATACAAACAAGTTCTTATTCCGCAAAATATGCTTTCAAATTAAAAAAAAAAAAGTGACATATGCATTTATATGCACAATGAAAACTATTATTTAAATTTCAGAATAATCTGAGAAGTATTTATTACATTGATAAAAACAAAACAATTAACTGAGCAAATTTTTATTACGTTCAATGATTCTCTCAATTCTTTCCATTTGATGCAAATCCAACATATACTAATTGCCTCATGTTATTTTCCGACTGCAATGGTTTTATTTGAAGAAAGGAGAGTTATTAAAGACGATCTTGTTTTTTGATATTATCGTGGTTTATAAAATATGATTAAAACTAAATACTCAACAAGAGAAAGAGTTAGATTCTTGAAATGATCCACGTCTTAAAGATTTCCATGAACATATCGAACAGTCCTCAACCACATCTGGATCCGATTTTGCGGAAGTCCAAAATATCATCATTCGACTATTTTTGCTTCGACAACAATGTTAGTAATTGTTAGGTCACAATATTTACATCATCAATCAATGGCAAGAAATTTTCTATCAACAGACCTAAATCTATTTCCCATCTCATTAATTCTCCTACCAGATCCGAATACAATGCAAACAAACAGACTACATACATAAGCAGGAACGTAGGTTTTTGTAAGTTTCTAATTCAAAATAAACCATTCTATTTCTGTAGTTGTATTCTATACTAAGCAATCTTTCTTTTTATAGACCTAAATATAGATTTCCAAAATTTTTTTACTGGTAATGTTCATATGAATTTGTTTCAAAATGCTTTATCAAAAAAGAATTAAAAACATATTTAGAAATATAAAGTTTTATATATATATTTATGTATTACATTACAGATTTTAACTAACAATTTACTAAAAACGAAGTTAAAAGAAAATTCAAAATAAATTTTAATTTCACATTTACAAAAATATATATATATATATATAATGTTTTGTTAAATCATCATTAGTTTTTGATGAGCTTTTAATATTCCACTTGTAAATAAAATTGGTTTGTAATAATATATCTCAAATGATAGTTTTATGGCTAAGTCTTCTCTTAAGTAAATTATAAATCTAATTAATATCCGTTTTCAATTTTTTTTTTTTTTTTAACTTTATTGAAATATCTTAAAGAAAGTTGAAAATCATTTCTGAAACATTGTTTATATCAGTGTTGAAATGAGTTTTCTATCAAAATCGATTTCAAGAATTCTCTTTGTGTTTCTACTTAATCTTCCTTCCTTTTAAAAGCAAATTACGAACACTACTTGAAATATTTGACAGAAGCGACAGAGTACGTGGATTGAATCCACTTAGATCTTCTTCCACTCCCCCTCAGTCTTTTGTGTTAATGACCTCGACGATGACTGTTGCGGTCTCATGGTAAACATCTCGGGACAAATAAATGATACAAAAGCTGCTGCTATTTTGCAAATGTCAAAATTTAAGCGTAAGTTCAATTGAACAAGTTAATCTCTTCTAAAATGAACAAAACTAAACATTAACAGCTGTTTTTGTTCCACTAACAAACCACGTCTGAGAAACATCAGACATTCAACAGACGCCAAAAACCATCAATAATGGAAGACCGTTGGAATTCATGGAGGAATAAATCATCACCAGAGTTCACTCCGACAACTTAGTTTTTATTTTAAGCACTAAATGATTTTAACAAACGACAATGAAATAACATAAAAATGGATTTGGTTTTTCTATTTTCTGAAATAAATATCCGTCCTAAAAGTCTCCCCTCCCCACAACATTTTTTTTATCATAACTAAGAAAATTAAAACTGTAATTAAACATTAAAATATTACAAATAGAGGGGTAGTCCCGTCATCCTTTACATTAGCCATCTTTGACATTCACTCTTTTCAAATAAAGTGTTTTACAGAAAAAATGTTAAAAGCAAAAAAAAAAATATTTATTAGATGTATTTTATCTAGGAAAAAAAAAAAAAAGAGAGAGAGAGAGAGAGAGAGAGAGAAATAAAAATTAAGTTCCTTGTTGTTCATTTCTGTTTACTGAAAGCACAGGAAGAAAAGAAATTGAAGGAAAAATAATGGTTAATGGTCGTTTAAATTCTTTCATGTATTAAAAAAAAAAAAACCGCAATCATCCAGAATTATTTAGCCACGCCTCCTTCAGATAGTTTACACTAATTCTTATAAGTCAAATAATAATTCTTCAAAGTACACAAATGATACATGTTTTTTACATCCCAAAGAACAGAAGAAGAAAACAAAATGTTTATTTACTGAATAGCACTGGTGTCAATTTCATAAAAATAGCTTAATTTGTTTGCAATAATTAACAACTGACCAAAGGAATTACATCCAAAATAAACATGAATTTTTGCTTTTCTTCTGTAAATAAAATAAAACAAAAAGGATGAGATTGCAACTCATTTTTCTACAATAAACCCATCAACTAGGGACAGGAAACAACTTTTTTATTGTTATCTTTCTCTAGACCGAAGTATCCTATTAGATATATTTGCTATTAATATATTATTATTATTAATGCAATCAAATAAATCACTCGTTACGACTACTTTATGGTAACTGGCGACATTTCTTGAATTTTTTTGAAATTAATGAAAGCAGTTTAAATCAGGGTTGTCAATTTGATCTTTTCCAAATACGTTTTTGCCAAGAATTTTGGCCATGTTTTGGCCTTTTTGAAGAAATAAGTGTTATTTGAGAATTACACGGCTCAATTTCTTTAGATTTTAAGATCCAATTTTGTATTTAGCGAATTTTCATTTTTGTTTCGCCATAAAGTATCTGACAACTCTGGTTCAAACACTGATTCCAAACTTATAAAACTTCACTCCAAATCAGAAATTAAGTATTACCACGGAGTATTATTCGGGGTCATCTTTGATACAACGGACGGATCGCAAATTTTCAACACTCTTTGTTTACTGTCTTCTTGAACTAAACAACCAATATCTGTGATGTAAGAGTCATTATGTTATAAATTAATGAAGTAGTATTATTGTTGTTGTTGTTGACCTAATGAATGCAGAGTCGTTATCCATTCGAGAACTGAAGATCAATTGATCTGAGACACAGATTTTCAAAACCAAACTAAGGAATAAAAAACATCAACAGACGAAACTGTACAAATCACAGATGAACCCTTTTTTTTATTATTATTTTTAACACATGAATGAAATATAAACAACCAGGATTTTCGAAAGCGGGGAAGAGGAATATTGAAAAAGAGGCAAATATTATTCCGATAGCACTGAATGATTATTCAGCTAATATTTATTTTGAAAAACATTACATCATATAAGTAACATATTCATTACAAAAATTTATTATAAATATATTCTTTGATTTTTTTTTTTATTATTTTCTTTGGCTACAGAATTAAAAAAAAAAAAACGCTAGTCAGAAAGAAGCATTGTGTTTACGTCTATCATCGAATGAATCCAATTTAATTATTTATTAAAACTATTTTTAATAAATTAAAACTAATTTTATTACCTAGCCAATCCTTTGTATAACAATAATACAATTTATTTCCTATAGATTTAAATAGAAGAATTCTATTTACGCCATAGTTGTGAAATCCTGCTCGAATGACTGTCATTTAGACGAAACTATTTTTACGGAACTAATGAGACAATTATTCCAACCGCTCTCAGCCATTCAACACCAACCACTTTCGTTTCCCAAGTAGGTCACAAGTAACGGAAGAAGTGCTTTAACAGTCCATCGATCCACACTTTTTATTTTGTTAACTTTCATTAAACGGGTGTTTACGAGAAGTTTAGACTAAATAATCAATGAAACCATTAACAACGAAAACGTCAACTGTTCAACTATGCGGGAGATATCCAAGAAAACATCTGAATGCCATTAAAACAACATCCCTCGCAATCAAATAAGTTATGAGAAGTCCTTTGGAAACAAACAGATCAATAAAAGCACCATTCAAATATCTACTTTCTGTGATTCTGGATGAATGTAAAACAAAGAAATATGTACAGCAATAAGAGCAACAAAACCAGAAATCAGAAAACCAGAACTATTAGGCGGAAATACTGTAAGCAACGGATTCATAAAAAAATAGACCTGCTTTTTTTTTGAAAGGAGAAATTGGATGAAAGAACTTTGAGATAATACTTTTTTGAGATAAAGAAGGACAAAGTATTATAATTATTATTATATAAGGACAAACTAATAAAAAACAGAAAACACAATAAAAAAAACCAACATAAAGGCATATAAGTAAGGATTCACTGAGCTGTCTTTAGTATTTTTGAGTCCGGAAATCCAGAAATGGTAATTCCTAACCGAATACTAATACCGTATATTAAAAACAGTTTACTTACTAGTCTATATGTTTTTTATTGTGATATTAATATGATTTCCGTATGTTACATTTGTTGTTATAAAAAACAGAAATGTTTTTGTTTTGATTGAAACAATCCAAATGAATTTTTAATAAATTAAACTTAATGTTAGTTTAAAAGAAATCTTTAAAGATTTCTAAAATAAAAAAGTTAAAACAAAACAAGCCTGTGAATGTCCAATATTACTTTGGGGATGCGGATTTAAAATTAAACTGAAAATGACCCAATTGCCTGAAGTTTCCATGAAATGGTGGTTTTGTAGTCCGACAAACAGATTACGTCCGACTGAAGCGATAAAGCTACGGAATTTAATAGCAAACAGAACCCATAGCCAATGTATTGGAAAGGCACTTCTTTTCTTAACTACAGTCTCTGTTTCTCTGCTTCACTGAACTCGTCTGACCAGTTCAAAGAAAAGGAACAAAACAAGGATACTTTTTCTTCAGTCGTTTCTTAATAAAACTTTCCTAACTCTTGTCTTCGACTCATTTATACATTTTTTATGGTTTGGTTTGTTTTTTTCCTAAACGAGGAAAAAAGTAAAAATCAATATTTGAAGGTTTATTAATAATAAAATAGTTGTTTAACTAATCTATTAATAGCTAATCATTTCAATTGTTTATCAAAGATATCAAAGAGAAAGAGAGAAAAAGGAAATTGGTTGCCTGAATGTTCCAATGTATTTCATTGCAGCTGCGTTAACAGACTTTTAGTAGCTTCTGATTGATTTCGTATTTAAATGCTGGGTTTCAATTCTAGATTTTTCTCTAAAACAAAAATGCAAACTATAAAGTATTTTAATCACTTTTCTACTCATACATTTTTTTTTTAATTGTTAATGTAGGAATGAGAAACAATTATTTTTGTTGTTAAAAGAAATAATTAGCAAAATTATATATATATATATATATATATATATATATATATATATATATATAACCTACAAGTGCTGAAGAATCGTCCTCAAGTTCCTCTCCCTCGTGATTTTCGATTTCTATTTTCGTATTTTCAGAATTAAAGCTTTGTAATCAATCAGTCAGATATTAACTGTAATAGTCATGAATAAAGAAAATGCACATTTCATTTGATGGATTAAACTGATGTCTATGCGTTGAGAACCGAGCAATTTCTCATTAGTTTGGTCAAATAGCCTTTTGAGATGCGTTACAACAAAAAACACATTGCTCTTTTCTCCTAAGTAAATTTTTGTAATAAATTATTACCAAATAAAAAAGCTTATTTTTTTTTTTGTCGTAATGTAACTACTGAACCAGATATTGTGAGGAAAGCGGTTACTACACCAGAACTCTACATTTGAAAAGTCGAATAGAAGTATAGCCTTTCCAAATAAAAAATGATAAGAAATGAGATTAAGTATTAAAACATTTATAGTTTTTTATTTCGAAACAGAATTACAAAACATCGTAAACATTTTACTAGGAAAGAATTGGAAGGAAACAAGACCTCGTCTGTCCTTTCTTTGTTTGTCTGTGGAATTAAGAAAAGCCTTGGGAGGATAAATTTTGTTTCTTAATTAGTTTGACAAATCAGACACTACCACAGTTCTTCATTACACTGTGTGTGGGTGGGTTTCCTTCCATCTTTCATTCTACTATTGCACCTAGAGATTTTTGAACCGAGAATATATACATGTATTTTAAAATACAGGAAATATTGCAAAGGAAACATATATAAACATTAGGTCAACACAATAAAAAAAAAATGCACATCACCTGTAAATGACAGAAGAATAACAAGGTTGTGTTTCAAGGACAGAAGAATTTCATCTGAGACCATCAGCAGTGAACTGGGTACAGCTGGTGTTTCGGTCAGTGCAAGAACGGTAAAGAGAAGACTATCAGACTATGAGGTAGGATTCCGAGAAAGAAAGTCATATCTGAATTTACAGTAGCGTCTGAAATCTACTGCAGTGGACAAATTAACACATTGAATGGACAGAAGATCAGTGGAAAAAAGTTGTTTGGAGAGAAGAAAGTAAGATATTTGTAAGAGTATTGGATAGTGAAGGGCAAAAATATGCGAGACGTAGAGTAGAAGAGCTACATCCTGACTGCATTCAGGCAAATGTAAAGAACCCATCAAGTGTTGTGATCTGGGTTTAGATGTCAGCAGATGGTGTTGGCTGCTTTCATGTAATAGATGGTACGGGCTGAACGCATCAAAATACATTGACACCATCCTGGAACCAAAAGGGCTACTTTCCATCAGCCATCGATTTCCCAATAATGCACCATTTATTTTTCAGCAAAATTCATCTCCCCGCCACAAAGATAAAATATGAAAACAATTGCTCACACGAAAAGGCATGAAACTGTTGACATGGCCAGGAAACAATCTGACCTGAACTCGATGGAAAATTTGTGGTACCGTTTGAAAAAATCTTGTTGCAATGAGGGTCCATCAAATAAAAGACAATTAATTGAGACTATAATTGTCTCTTCGCACCATATAACAACGAAGGAAGAACTTCTCAATGAAACGTTGCTGTGATGCTGGTTTAAAAAATAAAGGCCACTCTACTAAAATACTGATGTACATTTCAATTGTATCAGATTGAAGTGTTGATTGATCATGATTACAGTATTCGCAGCATAACTTTTTTTGGTATTAAATTCAGCATTGAATTGATATATAAACATTTGCAATTACTTAAAAATAACATTTTCTATCCGAATGCAAAGTTCAAAAACATTAAAATTTCAAAAAAGTGTCCATAATTTTGACCACCACTGTATATCGACAGTATATGAATTAGTTTATGTTAAAGATTTCAAATATCCATTTCATTGATTAATAAGAGTCATTTCTTTTACAGGAATTTGGAGAAAATAATAATTGATGAAACAAGGATTAACGAAAAATTTTAAGGAAGCTTTATAATTTTTGCTTTATTGTCCTAATAAAAATGAGACAAAAAAAAAAATGTATTTTTACATAGTAGATGTATCAAATGCCTCGACCATAGTAAGAAAATATTAAATAAATATATAAATATTAGCTTTGAAATAATTGAAGAATGAATTCAGTAATAATAATAAATGTACAATTTTTAATGGCTTTCTTTCAAAAATATCAAAGCGAAATGTTACAATATGACACAGAATAAACCTAATACCGATGGGAAAACAATTTCTCCCCAAAAGAATTTTTAGTGAATCTGTTTATTTAAGCTTTGGAGGCTCCATATGCTTAAATCGACGATTATTTTAAATTTAATTTACAAATTGTTTAAATACAGAGAGAGCGAAAATACACAATTTTAAATTACACAACGAGGCTAGAGTCGAGTGTTATTAATTTTCTTGGCTAACATATCGACTTTAAGCCCTCTCACGCAATAGCACATCTTCCTTTTGTTCCAGAGACTTACTCTTTTTTTCCCCCCTCGTGTTTTGATTGCCGCTGGCGAATGCAAAGTTATCACCTCCAGATAGCAACACGGCATCTGCACGAATTTTCGCTATATCATTTTGGCTTTGGCCCGCCTACGACCGCCCCAAGCGAACTCGAACCAATACGGTCGTGATGTGTCTTTTTTCTTTTTATTCTTGTAGCCTGAGGAAATATTCAATGGTCCAGTGAATAAAACCATGACGAAGACACAAAAGAAACCCCCAGATCCAAACAACACTCACTGGCAGTGTTAATTGCTCTGCTTCCAATAGGATTTCCAACAAATATCGTGAGAATTGAGGGGATAACTAACCCAAATCTTGCAGGGTTTACTTCGTAATTTATACATCAAATTTTACAATTTATTTTTCAAGTACTTTCATTTTAATAAATACTTCTTGATTATGATGTACACAAGTGCAAGTAATCATTAATCTTATAATCTGTTTAATCACAAAAAATCTTTACTGAAAATACAAGTTATGTAAGGTTATTATGATTAAAACAAACAAAAACAAATAGGCCTACTTCAAAATTCATCAATTTATTTTTGTATTTTTGCCTTCTAAATAATAATAATCAACAATAAAACAAATGATTAATTGCAATCCATAGTACAACATTATCTGCTCTGATGTCCTTTTATTTTTTCTACCGTTCAAAATGGAGGTGCTTTCACTCAAGAAGCCCTTTCGTTATTTGTTCCAGTCAACACAAGGATTAACACAGGCAGGGGATTAGGAAGGGATTTATCAGTACTAATATCTAAAACACCATAAGGAACAGAACGATTTGATGATAAGCAGTTGAAGGCCATTCCCAATGGAGGACTGATAAAGTCTCTTTAAATGAAGCTACAAAGTACAAATTTAACCAAAGACTTCGTATAAAAAAAAGGGTCCAAATAAAAACACAATGAAAATAAGTTTTTGTTAAAGTTTCGAGTCCACAATCTTAGCATCAGCTGGAAAAAAAAAAAAGTGACATCCTATAACTGCCGTTTCATGCTTATTGGCTCATCAATTGATATTTGAGAAGGTACTATATACTGAGATCAATGAAAACCAGTTCCTTTCATTGATTTCACTTTCGAATTCATTATTACTGACCTTAAATGCTGAGGCTGGTTAAGTTAATTATCTGTGGTTGTTGCTATGGACTTCTTTAACATGGGAGGGAGGGGGGTCGTATTTATTACAAAACAAACAATTGAAATAGATATTTCATTCTTAAAACTATTTTACAAATCATAATCCATTAGAAATTATAATGGACCAAATTCCCCAAGTCCTTCCCGGACAAGGGACGAGAGATATCCGACTTCACTCCCAGAAACAATCAATTTTTGAAACCAAAGATCATGGATTCCTATTAATTAACAAATTATTATAAAGTATGTATTTTTATTTATTTTAATATAAATGAATTGATACTTTTTTTTCGGCTAAGGGATTCAATGAGTTCGAATCAATCCCTTATCTTTATCCTTAGCAAATCAGGAAGACAATGTTCTCTTGGTTTCCGATCTAATATTGTATTAAAAAACCTAATCCTATAGCACGAGCGAGCACACAACATATAATATATCTTACCAGACTTTTTTTATCATTTCTGAATAATAGGATAAAAAAAAAAAAAAAAAAAATCTCCAAAGATGAAAGAATTCAAATTTATTTGATGTTCGTTATTGTTATAAAAAAACAAAAAAAAAAAACAATTTTATTAGATTTTAACACGAAATTTTCTCACTGTTGTTTTTTTAAATTTTTTGTTCATTTCTCGATTCAGTCTTGAAAACATTTCATTACCACTCGTTTTATTTTGGTGCAAATTCATGAAGACTTATTAATAAAGGTTTTAATTCGACAGAGAAAAAGTTCTCTTTCAAATACTCTTATTCATTTAGCTGTGTTTCTGTTCCTATTAAATATCTGTTGTTGCTATACTTAGTTGATCTCAAATTGTCGAATGGAAAATTGAAAGAAAAATGATGAAAGTAGAGCAGGTTGTGCTTCTGAAGAAGTAACAATTTTTCCAGGTAATTGTCAGTTGCCAAACAAATTATCTGACACGTTCCTCACCCCTATGATTAAATGAGTTAACTAAATTAAAGGATTGCTGCCGTTTCATCAACAGGGTTTATAGTTGAAGCAATACCAAGCGTATCATTTCCATCACATAGTAAGATATTTATGTAAAAGTTCGTATTTCACATTCACTAAAAATCGTCATTTCAAAAAAATATTAATTCAAGCAATAAGAAAAATACTAAAAAAAAAGAAAATGTTTAAACCAAAGCTAAGAAAGGCCATCCCAAACTTTAAATATCATTCATTACATTCCATTGAAAATCTAGCAATGCGACGCTACTTTTGAATGAAAGAAATGAAAATGTTTCTGGGAGACACTAAAAGCGCTGAGGAACGCCATTTATGACCAATCCTTCGTAGAGCGTTGGTAACGGCTTACAAGTGAAAAATTGCAAAGGGTATTCTTGCCTTAATAATGTCTTTGCTGTGATATTTAAACTAAGTATAGACTCCATCTACCTTCACCAGATTCAAAATATTAATTATTTTTGCTTTTTTTTTACATAACTAAAAACTTTACATAAATATTTCCTCCCATTAATTTGTTACTCAAAACATTCAGTAAATACTTATTCAACTGATATAAATATTTTATTATTAAGTAAGTACACTGAAATTAACTGGGCCGACTTTTCCCCAAGTCAAATTCTCGGAATTTATTTATTATTTTTTTTATGTGTTATTTCTATAATAAAGTTTATCATTTAGAAAAATTTAAAATTCTAGATTCGAATAAATTCAACAACAATTCTTAATAGAAATCGATGAAACAAAAACCTGCGAGACCAAATTTCCATCCAAACTCCCACGCAACCAACAGAAGATCAATCAGTCTACAATAGACACGACTTCAGTCTCAAAATAGAATAGAATATTAAAATAGAATACTAAAAACAAATGCTATATATGTTTTTAGTTTAATTATAAACTTATTGCGTCGTTTTTGTTTGTTTTTTCAATTATAATTTATTATAACCTCGATTTAAAAACAAAACACCAGTGATTTAGGTTTATTCAACTGGAAAGTACCATCCAATAAGTTGTTATGGAAACTGACCACATTAATTATTCTCCCTAATGAATAAGAAACAATGAATAAATGAACAATGCCTGTCCTTGTTTTATTTCTTTATTTTTTTAAATCAAACTTTTATCACATTTTCACGTTTGTTAGACCGTAGTTTTCTAAAATATCATTTTGGGTCATTATTCGTTAAGCTTTGAAAATTGAACTGTTGGGAATAAATACAAGGAAATATAAGAGAGTCAAATGAAATCCATTGAAATAAAGGAGAAAACAAAGAGTAACTGACAACACACAGAAAACAAAAGAGTATTTATATATAATAAAGAAAACAATAAACGACGTCACTAAAATAAAGATTACTAAACGTCTTCCCACAATGGAATCACATAAAACGTTTAGGATTTCTTTTTATGAATTGTATTTTTGTAAGTTTGTTAATTGATGCTTTCTCTTGATATGAAAAAAAAAAAAAAAAAA
>JAFIDM010000004.1:66560530-66572199 GCA_023159025.1 Thereuonema tuberculata
TGCACGATGTCGGGTGAGATTTTGAGCTGCTTTCTCGCAACGATTTTCCTTGTTGTCGTCACTCAAGTTGTGAGGCATCCAAGCTCCAAGTTTTTGAGTAAAGCCCATGGAGTGAAGATGGTTAGCGATGGTCTTAAAGGTACAGTCCATCTTTTCGGCCAACTCTCGTGTTGTTTGACGACCATCTTCCTTCAAAATCGTCTTGAGAAGATCTTCGTCGAAATCGGAAGGTCAGCCGGAGCAAGGTGCGTCGCCTAGGTCGAAATTGCCATTTTTGAACTTGGAAAACCAATCTTGAGCGGTCCTCGGAGCTATAGCATCTACTCCATACACATCACAAATGTCACGAGCTGCTTCCATAGCTTTTTGACCACAACGAAAGGCGAAATAGAGCAGATGTCGAAAACGCATTTTTTTGTCTCCTGGAACTTCCATTTCAAAAGCCTGAAAATTAATTAAAATTACTTAATTCGAAAAATTGAAGCATATAGGTTTGTAGAGGAAGAAAAATACTTGCGAATGCATATATATATATATATTTTACCAAACAAAATACAAAATGGCGGTAAAAACTAAACAAAAAAAAAATGGCGGTAAAAACTAAGCAAAAAAAAAAATGCAGGAACACAACCCAATATTTAGTAAACACAACAGAACACATTGCAGTAAACAAACAAAAATTAAAAGTATGTAATACTGCACAATGAAAACTATATTGAACTAAAAATCAAATATAGTACTGTAGTGCACTTCACTGTTAAATGGCTCAGGATTCTAAGTCTTAGCAAAGTTCGATATACAGTAAATCAATTTTATCCTATCTTCCCTCTTATCTTATATTTGAATTACCCTTGCTATAAGTTAACAAAACAGAACACACGTTCTTTTTAGTTAAACTAGTTGTTTCACTTAACTGGATAATAGAACGCAACTTATAATTTTACACCGTTAAACGTACCTTTTCATTGTTATTTATAGTGGTAGTTTTAGACCGACAGCTTAGTATATGATAATTTTCATACAACTTTTTAAAAAATACAATAACGTTTTAGTTTTAGTACATCAGGAAGAAAAAATCTGGCAACCCTCTATTTCTGATGCATGCCGGACTATTGGGTGCCGGATTATCAAGGTCTTACTGAACATTGCTCTTTCCTATAGAGTAAGTAAATCAAAATTTATCGTTATAGTTAAACTATGAAATACTATTGTAAGTCAAAACTTATAAGATAATTTACTTACTTACAGGTAAAATTAGTCTTAGAAATATAATTTATTTATACTGTAGTTAATTAACTTTCCTTCCATTAAAAATGGAATCATCTTTAACAAAATGAGATTTACAAGATTAAAATAAACAGTTATATTTAGTTTCAAATAAAATTAATAAAAAAGGAAAATACTATTTCATATAAACTTCTAATATTTTAATTTTATATTTACCTACAATCTAATGAAATAAAAAGCTTTATTATCAAAACATTTCAAAATCTGCCTTTTTGAAATAAGATTTTTAATAGTAAACTTTTCTTATATAAAAAAAAAAAAGGAGTCAAATCGGTCTGCAGACATATTTTAACTGAAGCAGTAACATATTAAAACAAAAATATATTCCTTCCATTTTCATCAATCTGTTTAAATTCTTCAACGATATTTCGCAGAAAACTATCCTTCAGCTTTGAGAAGTTTTTCGCAAAATAAAATAACATTATCAGCATCAGTATTTATTAATCCCTTTTTACAACCATAAATTTATAACCATAAATTTATAACCATCATTTATATTTTTCATCAAGACAAAGAGTACACAGATTTCTTTGAATGGGACAATTTTCTTCTGGTTGGATTAATTAGGAAATAAATAAATGCTTACCTAATTTACTTTGTTGAATATCATTACATGAACAAAATTTTGGTTTATTTTTAAATTCAAAAACTACACTTGGTGTTGTTTCCTATTAATTTTTCAATGTTCTTTTTATTTGATTTAATTTCTGATTTCTTTAAATTTAGATTATTTCCTGTTAAAGATATATTGTTATTGGCATCATTTTCCCACAAGAAAAATAGGTAATTGCATAAGATATATACTGACATTAAGGTAATATTTAAAATGAATTATGCTTACTATTAGATAAGAAAGATAATGCACTGATTTCATCAAGCTAATTAATATAATTAATTATCTACAACTTTTATTATAAAAAAAATTAAAAGAAATGGTGAAATTATATCCACAAATTTTTTATAAAAATATATTATTATTTTTATTATTATTATTAAAACCAGAAATTTATATACTTAAAAATTAATTCTATATCTAATTGATTTTTAATATTTGTAAGATTCTTTTGCTTTTTAATTCTGAATTATTGTTTTATCACTTTATATATATTCGCGTTTGTTTAATGTGGAAAAGAAAAATGTTCTCTTCACGATGACGTCATCATCATGTGATTTTCGTAATCCTTTGCACATAATTTTAAAACAAAATGGCTGCCCACACATGCTTTACGTTGTTTGTCCATAGCTAAATAACCGATTCAAAGATTACTTAAAAAACAGCTGACATGTCAGAGATCCTGAGTTTTTAGTATAAATGAATTCATTTTGAAATTTACTGATACGTTTGTGTCAAGAAAAAATCGAAACGTTTGTGAGGGAGAGAAAAAAAACATAGGGTAAATGTAACTTTTGTTACAGATAACAGAAGTTTACAATACATGTCTATGAAAATTTATCTATCAGTGTTAGTAGGATATCTATCGGTTTATATTTTATCATTTCTAGAAACTAATATTTTCTCAGTCTAATTTCAGTTATGTATAAAATTATAAGTACCCAACTAAACACAAATCAACACCGAAAGTCTTTCTTTCGGTGCAAATTTCTACAGTCTTTTCATTCAGTTGTAAGGCTTTCAGGTATTTTTTTTTATTTTAGAATAATTTCAGATTTCATTACAAAACAAGAAAGTAAACAAAAGCAGCACCAAGAATTAAAAAAAAATTGCCATTCTGGGTTAATTATGGGAGGGAATTAGGGACATTTCGTCCTGCAAGGGACTCGTCAGCCCAATCCGCCCCCCCCCCCGATAAAAAACCCTGGCGTCAACCCGCACCACACAGTTACCTTTGCAGAATCAAGAGGTACTGGTTCATGTGCAAACAGATTTTCTGGTGCCCATATTCTGCAATTCTGAGTATTGACATCTCCTTGGAGATGGAAATGGGCTTCGTCTGTCCACAAAATGATCCATGGCCATTCATTGTCCACTTCCGTGCGAGCAAGAAATTCTAGAGCAAACCTTTTTCTTACTGGCAGGTCAGCAGGAAGCAACTCCTGAACAAGGGTAATTTTGTATGGATAGCAAGGCAGGATGTTTCGTACAATTTTATGCACCGTGCTCACAGGCATGTCCAAAGTTCAGGCAATTCCCCGTGAACTGCACACCACCCCTCGTCTCTTCCTGGACTGTTGGGGCCATATCTTCTGTCGACGTCTAAGCAATTGATTTCCTCCCTCTGCAAGATTTCACTTCAAAAGAACTTGTCTCTGAATTTCTTCATCATTTTTTTCTAGACCCTTAGCAGACATCAGACCACAGCCTTTTTTCATACCCTTTACTGTCCAGAACTTCTTCAGACCTACTGGCTCACAGTCACCGTTCTTGTAAAATAGCTTCACAAACAGAGCGCTATCCTTCATTGAGTGTCATGGCGAGCTTCTCAAAACCGAATGAGGAAAACAATCATGCATTTATAACAAATGCAATGTGTCGTGCGCATGACACATCTTGTATTTTGCATCTGTTGCTAATATTTGGAACTATTTTTTTTCTTATGCCACACCATTTCCCTTTTCTTCGAGTATAAACAGTTCAAATTTCATATCATTCAGAGGAGTGTTTTTTTTTTTTTTTTTTTTTTTTTACAGCATGTTGAAAGTTGAACTTTAATTATAATCACCCTGTATTTAATTTTTCAGATAATTCTTTATTCTTAAATGTAACATCTACCTTTATTAACATAAACAAAAACTTTCTTTGTATTATTGTCAAGCTTAAAAAAAGACACATGGAAAATAGACTATGTTTATACAGGAACTTCTGTTTTCAGTGTCATCATGGTTATCCTGCTTATTGTTTTTGGATATCCTAATCAACAATATTGATTAATTATTGTAAATATGTCAGAAATATAAACATACATTGGACTGCCAACAAAATAAATTATTAAGAAATTTTAACAAAGTCTATTTATTGTCATATTAACAATAAATGTGTGCCGCCTTTCCTTTGTCAAGCTTTTCAAAAATTGAAATAATTACAGATGTCTATATATCACATACACTCCTAGACATATTTAATATAATAATCACTTACCCATGACTTTACAATATTACTTCTAATAATTCCTACATTTACTTTAATTCACAACTTCTATTCTTCAAATTTTATCAACCTTCTGTTATCAACACATGATTTTACCATCTCTCCTACTAAATTTACCAGTACTTTATCAATTTCCATTTCCTAGTATTTCTTATAATTATACTCTATTATTTTCCTTGTTCTTAGAGAAGTCATTTGCTTCAATACCCTCTCCCTAATTGTATTGGAACACATGTATTGCATTAACAAGAAACAAGGGGACATGTCAGAATTAGCTGAGCACTGCTGTGAATTAGGCCATTGCAAAAATAATGAGGTTAAGGGATATTACATATGGAAAAAGACTCAAGAACGAGAAAAATAATAGAGTATAATTACAAGAAATACTAGGGATTGTAATCTTAATCATAATGAGGGAATGGAAGTTGATAAAGTACTGGGAGGTGGTAAAATCATGTGTTGATAACAGAGGGTTGAAGTTGTGATTTAAAGTAAATATAGGAACTGTTAGCCATGGGTAAGTGATTGTTATATTAAACTATGTCCAGGAGAGTGTATGTGATATGTAGACATCTGTAATTATTTCAATTTTTAAAAAGCTTGACAAAGGAAAGAAGGAATATTTTCATGCTTAATAAATATATTTTGTGGAGATGCTGTAAATTTGTCAATATGACAATAAATAGAAAGGAGATAAGATAGAAATATGGACTTAAGACAGATAAAAAAAAATTAATGGAAAATATTTGTTTTTTAATAGACATATTATGGATTTACAGTAGAGCCTCGATTATCTGCAGAATTGGGTGGCAAGGGTTCCGCGGATAGTACAAATCGCGGATAACCCGAAAAAAGACTAAAAATAAGGTGAAAACACAAAAAAAAGAAATATTTCAGCATAAAAACTACTTTTTATTATACAAAAAACATAATATGCAAAACTTTTAAAATATGTACAGTACAACAGAAACCTTTCTGCAGAGCAAGAGCCTGCCACTCATCCACAAATTCTGAGTATGCCTATAGGATTACAATGCACAATAAATTTGTCAGTAATTTTCGACCTTCGCACTGTAAGGCTATTGTACTTTCCCTGTTGTTGGCTTGGATTAAAATTGTTTTTTTTTTTTTTTGAGGTTCATAATTAAAAAATTTTTTCATGGCACTCGCAAATAATCCGCACCGCGCATAATCGGGGCTCTACTGTATATACATAAATTGCACACAGGATAGGATAAATGTGTACATAGACATTAGATATCTTTTAGACATAGAATATAAGTATAATGGATACTTATTTTATTTATTTGTAGAATGGATGTCTATGGGAATGTCTACTATATATAGACTATACATAGTATAGATATATATTATACATACAATATGCGTAGATGGGCATAACATGAGCATATATCATATGTATATGTAAAGTTATGTAGATATTATATAGATATCTCGAATGTCTGATTGGATATCTATTATACATCTAACACGCATAACTTTGTTGTGTGGGCATGGCGTTCTGACACGCCCAATTATCACGTGGGAATGTGGAATATTTCACTACTGTTTGTTTTGTCCAATACTGTAGAATTTTTATGAAACACCTTTCCTATCCGTCATATACCTGATTATAAAACAATCAAAATCTAACTCTGTTACATCCATATCAGAGTCATTTGATTATTGTATTAGCAGTTATCCAGAAATGTCTGATGTGTCTATTGCAGGGGTGAGCAGACTTTTGTGAGGTAAGGACTACCTCAAATATATTCCAATTGGCAGGGTCATCTAGCGACTAAAAAAAAAAAAACGCCAGCCTTGATGATAATAATTACCAATAATGTATTTATTAACAGAAAATTTTAAAATACAACAAAAAATTAATACAATATATTAATTTTAAAGTGAAAGTTAATGAAGTTGTTGAAGAAGAATTGCATTGTGTACCCTCCGCTAATTGTAAGTATCTCACTACATAAAATTAATGACCGCTACTCTTGTGCAGGATTCTAAGTGGCCGTCCATTAGATGGGAATGATACTGTGACTTATTTAAATTCACAGTAGAAAACGCAGACTCGCACATAAGTAGAACCAAAAAACTATGTTAAATTAAATTTAGATTGGGATACTTTTCTTTGTTCATTAGATTCCAAAATTTGTAGGTTCTGAATTGTGTGCTTTTAAAATTATATCATTTTAAAGGAGAAGAACTTCATTTTCATCCATAGATAAAGAAAATGTATTATGTATACTTTGAGTTATATCTTCCACATCAATATTGCCAAAAGGGTAACCATGAAAGTAACAATTGGTTCTGGTCTGGTAATTCTTGAAAATGTCTCAAATTCGGAGTGAAGAGTTATTATTTCCTTATAATATTTATCTTTGATTAATTAATGTTCTTCCATTTTTTGATAATTCATTAGAAATATTTGAGTTTGTTCTTCATCAATGGGGAAAATATCAGCCATCAACCAAACATCATCAAGTTCAACGTACACCGCATCTTTTTGATTCTAAAAAAAGCTTTTACCTCTTGTGGTAGGTCCCTGAATCTTTGTAAAAATATGCTCCTAGATCAACGTACATCTACATGATACAACAATTCTTCATATTCAGATGTGTTTTCTACTAGTTGATCCCAAAACATTGTTCTCTGCAGACTTTTCCCTCAAAATAGTTCACAATTTTCATGCAGATTTCCATAATATGACTCGTATTCAGAATTTTACAACAGAGGGCCTGTTGATGAATAATGCAATGATACAAAAGGAAGTCTGGAAAGTCATCATCTCTGGTGCACAAAGCCAAAAATCCACTGACGTCACTCCATTGGTTGTCATCGATACAAGTTTATAAATTGGAATTTTTTTGAAAGCATAGTAAACATCTTCAACTCATGTTTTCTTCTTTAGAGGTATTATTGTTAATAATTCTTCTTTCATATATCATTAAAACCCATTCTTATAAAAACAGAGCTGAGAAATATCAAACTGCAAGGAAAAACAAATGCAGTTAGTGATATCTTCGGTCAGTTCTTCAGCCGGATCAGAATTCAGAATTTCTGTTCGACACGTGACAGTTCTATGTGAAAGTTGCACGTCTTTAAATTGTGGAAATAATTTCATATATTTCCATTACATATGGCATATAAAAACACACCCATTCTGCATTCACCATTGTGAAGATAAACTGTTCTTCCCATTCTCCATTAAAATTATATGTCTTTCTTTTCTTTGTACTTGTTTCAGACATTATGCTACCACCACTCTCCCAACCAGAAAAGGAAGTGAAGCTTTCCCACGATTCACCTGTTTCGCGTGATTGGCTTGCCTAAATTCTGAAGAGCAGATTCTCGCCCCTAGAGGCCGTAGATGTGCAAGAAATGTTTCTTTTACGTTTGGCTATATAGTGCAGGCCCTGGGAGAACTTCTGCTCCATAAATCTGAATCTCCAAATCGATGACTAAAAGAAATCGATATCTCCAGACTTTAAATCTCACATGCAATTGCAATTGAAGTCTTGCTCACCCCTACTCTATTGCAATAAGGAAAGGAAGAAAAAAAATTCCGACTTGGAAGAAACTCTTTATTAAATATAAAATAAGTGAAAACTTATTTTATATTTTGACAGATCTGATCAAATTATAAAATCTGATTATATTTTGACAGATCTGATTTCTTCTCGGAATCAGCTGCAGCAATCATTAATATTTTTTCTTTTAAGATCCAAGAGGACGATTATTGTTTCCTTTGTTAAGAACAACTGGATTAAATTACAATGATTTCATGTGCATCAAGTAAGAAGACTGAAGGGATAAGCATTGGTGCCCCACCCCTATCTGCAATTCCTGTTTTGACCTCAAAATGAACAAAAGTCCAAAGGAGCGACCTTTGATGTCTAATAGTTGGCCCGCTGGGCCCAAATGGACTTTTAAACTTTGGTCCTTTGCTATGTCCAAATGGTGAAAGATGGCGACAGTCTCAATGGGATATACCAAAATGTGACATAACATGCCTCAGTAAGTCCAAACTAGCAATGGTCAATTCGTTTCAAGTCCAAGTTATAGGTCTAGAACCAACTAGGTTTTGATTGTCTAGTCAAGGTACCAAAAATCAGGAAAATTGAATAATGCATTTGTCTGAAATTATTTTGAAACTACTTGCATTTGAATGCACTTTGAATAAACTTTTAAACGACACCTCATTTGTCCAGACTCTGAGGACTAATCCTCTTACCTAATAAAGACATTCTTTCAATATATTTAACCCTCTTGTATGAGGTTTTCTTTCTTTAACCTAGAATAAAGCATATTTTCCCAGAAAAACTCCAGTTTTTCATCTACATGGACAAATCTAGAAAAACATACGAGCCAATTTTCCTGATTTTTGGTACATACATAGACCTTGACCAGACGCATGTACAGCGCCCAAATCCTAGTTGCTTCTGTACCTATAACTTTAGCTTATGGGTCCAAAACGAATTGACCACTGCTGTGTCAAGTCACATTTTGCTGTTGAAATTGTGTTGCCAATATTCACCATGTGGGCTTGGCAAAGGGCCAAAGTTTAAAATCCATTTAGGCCTAGCAGGCCAACTATTAGAGATTGAAGGTTGCTCCTTTGGGCTTTTTGTTCATTTTGATGGCTTCATCTTATTTTGAGGTCAAAACAGGAATTACAGATAGCCAATGCTTATCCTTCAGTCTTCTTTATGGTAACAAAATGGCAGACTTCCTTGTTAAGCAAGGATCCTCTTGCAGAACATTAGGCAAGAAAACCATCGGAACAACTATTTTCAGTGGAAGGGGTCTTTTGAAGCAGCAGCAAAGTTATCAGAAATGGGAGACCATAACTTTTATCAGGAGAATCAACGAACAAGTTTCCTAGGAAGAGATGGGGTGAACTTCTGTTTCCTCTTTATTATCTGCAGAACCATCTTTTTAAACTTTATACAGTAAAACCTTGAAAATCCGGACTCGCTGGGACTTTGCCTATTCTGGATTTTAGAGAGTTATATAAAACTTAAACATAGTGTTAACTAAATACACTATAAAACACTATTTTTGGTAAAAATAATGACAAAAAGTTAACCGATTAAAAAAATATTATTTAATATAAAAATAATAGAATATATGAAATTTTTAAGAAAAATGCGACATACAAAAAAAATTAAATTTTGTCATTTCATTTAAACATTTTGATAATGATTGCTGTTTCATCAGTTTTGGTTTGTGGGATAGTAGTTTTTCTTTTATTTTGTAGAGGGACATTATTTCTTGTTCGGTTACGAAATGTCTTTGTTCAAGACCCTTAATTGCGTCATTGAGGGTCTGCACAAGATTATCAATTGGTATCTTTTCTTCTACAGGTTTATCATTGCTGCTTTCATCATCTTTGTTGCTCTGTTCTGTTCGATTTACTATCATAATGTGAATTTCGCCATCACTCAATTTATTACTGATCGGCGCATCTCATCGCAGTGTAGAACTTTTGTTATATTGGTTTCATCCAGACTCAATAAAGCGCCGAAAGTATTTGCTTTGCAGTAAGCTAAAAGCTCAGAAATTTCTGCTTTTCTTTTGAAACTCGAAAGCCTTCAAATTCATCACCATCATTATCGTTGTCATCCATAAATATAGTAGTCAGCTGCAAATTGTGGTAGGCATTCTTTAAGGTATCCTTCATTATGCTATTCCACGCATTTGCGGCAGGCCATAACGCATCTCTTAGATTGAAGTCTTTCATGAAATCACCAATACTTCTGTCGCTATTGAGGAATCGAAGCATCCTTTGTAAAAAAATCATTCTTGAAACGGCACTTCTGTTCCCACAATACTCCCATATCCATGGGTTGTATTACTAATTTGCAGTTGGGCGGGAGAAATAAGACTTGAACATTTTGTCTATTCAAAAATTCAGCTGCCGGATGAGCAGAACAATTATCCAAAATTAACAAAATTGGGGCATCAGCAGGTAATCCAGCTGCTTTATAATGTGCACGAGATTCAGGCACTCCGTGGTTAGTTCTTTCGTTATCCAAGCATGTTTGTTAGATTTGTATGTTACTGGAAACACTAACACCTTTGAAAGCTCAAGGACGAGCATTCTTACCAATAACCAACAGTTTACACTTTTGGGTACCAGAGGCATTCGCACATGCTAGAACTGTAATTCGTTCTTTAGCATCCTTAATACCAGTCGGGTTCGTTTCTTGTGCCGTCGCAAGAGTTTTTCTGGGAACATAACACCAAAAGAGTGACGTCTCGTCAGCATTATATATTTGTTCTGGGGATAATTTTTGCTCTCATACCACTTGGCTGAACTCATCAACAAAATTCTCAGCGGCTTCTATGTCAGCAGAAGCTTTTTCACTGCATAAACGGAGCTGCCGAATACCATGGCGTTTTTTAAATTTCTCCAGCCAACCGGATGAATGCTCACATGGCGTCTCTAAATTCATGTCCGCATTAAATATTTTCGCCTGCGATGTTAACATTGGCCCTGTTAACGGGACATTTTCAGATCTTCGTTGGCAAACCCACTCAACCATTGCGTTGTCCAAATCTTCATTGTTTGTCTGCGTAAAGTTTCCTTTTGTCCATCGCCAATGGCATATCACTGTCGGCTAAAAATTTCAGAATATCCCCCTTTTGTTTTTGTAGATCATAAACAGTTGATTTGCCAACACCGAATTTTTTACAAAGGTTTCGGACAGAAGTGCCTCTTTCCAATTTCCGAAGTAAATCAACTTTTTTGGCAATTGTTAAAAAGTTATGTTTCCTTTTCACCCCTGAAGAAGAATCCGCTGGCCGTTTATTAGACATGTTTTGCAACTATATAACTCTCTCAATACTGATATGCAGCTGTAACTTTATGAGGATGCCACACTGATTGAGAACAAGCACTGTTCAAAATGGAATGGAGTAGTCCAAAACCACGTGGTCAGAAAAATTCTCGGTCAGAACCTCGTAATAGGCTACAGCGCTTCTTGAATTCCGCCCAAAAAAAACTAGGAAAATGGAAAAAATTTCCGGATTTTGGAGGTCTGGATTTTTAAGGTTGTACTGTATTGATGATTCCAAATGATGCTCCCTTTGCACTGAACTAACATGAATTAGTGCCACCTTACTGTTGCTTCTGCACTTCGGAAAATGGCAACTGAAGCTTTTGAAATGAAAGCACTGACGTGAGTAATGGACTGCATGATATAAGCTGTATTATCTGGATAAAGAAAGATTTTCTGTTTCTAAGCTAGGTTAGAATACATAT
>JAFIDM010000004.1:66604282-66615942 GCA_023159025.1 Thereuonema tuberculata
AGTCTTATCGACATGCTGAGCAGAAATCGTCGATAGCTAAATCTTTTAGCCTTAGGAACTCACTGACTCGAAGACTGTCGTCGAGTATGATGAACGTAATGGACTTCTTCAACGATCCCGATGATGATTCTCCGAAGAATGTGGACACCGAGCGTATTTTCGGTGACCATCAGAGTGCGGTTCTAGCAGCCAAGCAGCTGATCCAGGATGACTACTACCATCCTAGCCGAACAGATTGTTTGTTCTTTTTACGTGGAGGTGGTACAGAATCAACACACTTGGGTTATTTTTATGGAATAACCTCGGGCCGGAGAATTTCTGCCGGTGGTGGACTGTAGGTTGACGACCTGTACAGAAGTAATTGATGAAGATAGAAAACATTTTCTTAATAATTCCATTGATTCATTTCTGAGATGAGACAACAGATGAAGAACGTTGATCTCTTTCTTTTCTTTAACCTATATTTTTTTTATTGGACAATTTGTTTTTTTAAGATTTTGTAGATTAATAGATCATTATAAGATTTTGTTTATAAAATGTGAATCCAACAAATGATAAATCACAGACATTCCTTCAAATTTTCTTATTCTATAACAATTCGTTCCTCTCCATTGGTTCTCCGTCACAGCCTTTCGAAATGTGGCCTTTAATTATGAATATCTTGTTTTTCGAAGAAGAGATATCAGAGCAAAGTAATATTTGGATATGAAGTGAAGTTCATCAATGCCGTAGTTGAACAAATGCAGAAGACATATGGATATGCACTCTTTCCGCAGGTCCTACGATGATCTCTCTTCAATGTAAGGAAAAGATAGCGACATAATTTTCAAGATTCAGGCTCTTTACATTTTCAGTTCTCGACTCCTCGATTCAAACGATCTTAAAATAAGTTTTCTGTAAATCAGGTTATGATCACAATCATCTTTTGAGTATTGTATGAAACTGATGAATATTCAATAGACATTGATATGTGTAATTGCAGAAATAAGACTGCTTTTCCCCCATACTTCTATTAAACATTTTATTTTTCATTCAATACAAAACATCGGTCCCAAATGTTTATGTGATAGTAAATAGTAATAGATTGCTTTAGGCTTCTATACGTTTCAATGAGTTAATGCTCATCATTATCTTCAAAGACTCTCTATTCCAGCTTCTTCGGGACATACTTGATTTTTTATTGACAACTTAAGGAACAAACATTTCTTTCAATACGAACAGTCCACGGGAAACTGCGACCTTTTGTGCTACTCAGTGCAATCTTTCACAAGCAATTTCCCATTCATAAGTGGTTTTAATAGGAAACTTACAAAAAGACCAGTAAAGGATTATAACTAAATTGAAACTCAACGTTCACTAAAGGTTGCGCTACAAAATGAAAAACTTCTTGAGCTGATTATTTATAAAATCGATTGAAATAAAATGCTTCACTTAACGACAGAGTTAGATTCCTCAAACACACACATCTTAAAACTTATTTTTGCTAACCAATAGCCATTTTCTACATTTCATCGTAATTCTAAATACGTTCATAGAAAATTAATGTTTCCCGATAGAAAGCTATTAAAATATTAAAACACTGTATAGGGAATATTTTAATAGCGTACAAATATACGACAACAATGTATACAACATTCTACTAATTGAGGCCTGATAAAGACTTCTCTACGGAACATGTGATCTTCAAAGGTTCCCCAACCTTCGAATAGTCCATTGTTTCATTATTATCTTTATGTAATCTAATATTATAGAAGATGAAAAAGAAAAAGTAATGGTTTATATAGTTTGAATGTTAGTACATCTCATTTTATTACAAAATTAAACAGAAAATTGAAAAAGAAAACCTACTAATAAAACGATATTAAAATACAGTAAACTTCAGTTATAACGCCCCTCATTTTACCATGTTTTCGGATATATCGTGGTTTGGCGCCACGCCCTCAAAATGATTCACCTTATTTGGAATTCTTCCCGTAATAACGACGATGTAAACTTCGTATCCCGAGACCCATGTTACAATCGAATGTTAATGAATTTTACAAAAAGTATCTTTTTCGTTTCGTTAGACATAGATTGATAACAAGTTTATATTCGTCAGCATTCATTAGAGGTGGACCGCAAAAAATATTTTCTTCTTAATCGGTGTATGGCAAGAATTTGGCTAGTTTTGGTCAAATTGCTTCAATATTACGTTAATCTCGATCGGTCAACTCCTTCCGGTGCCGCCGGACCCTCGAAATTAGGAGTTTTTGATTGAAAATGGGTGATTTAGGATTTTTTTTTTTTAAACATATGCAACAGATGGTTTTAGTGTTCGTAGGACGTTAAATCCAAAGTAAATAATGTAAGAAAGAAAAGAAAAAATAAATACAACGATTAGTTGATCAGGTGACAAAATTGACGAAAAATAAGCAAAACGCCCACACCTGTCATTCAGTGAGATTGCAATGAAAACATTTCCTTATGGTCATTAAAGATTTCGTTCACTGGGTGAGAGTGAGTCTGGATAGAAGCGGAAATATTTAATAAACCTATTTTTTTTTATAAGGAATCGCGAAATATACTAAATTTATAAATTACATAAAATATTGCAGCACACAGGCATTCTTGCAATCACTGTCCTCACTGAATGACAGGTGTTTTGTTTATTGTTCCTCATTTTTTCACCTTATTCTGCTTCGTAAAAAGGAGACGACTTAATCGTTGTATTTATTTTTTTTTCTTTTCTTTCGTTTCTTACTTACTTTGGATTTAATGTCCTACGAACACCAAAACCACCTACTGCATATTTTTTAAAAAACATCGTTAAAAACCCATTTTCAAAGCAAAAATTCCAAATTTCAAGGGTCCGGCGGCACCGGAAGGAGTTGACTGATCGAGATTAACGTAATATTGAAGCTATTTGACCAAAATTAGCCAAATACTAGTCGTACACCGATTTAGAAGAAAGTGGTTTTTTTTTCAATCCATCCTACATTATTCGAATGATCTATTAGAAAGAAAACATTTATCTGTTTCACTTTTTACGTATTTTAAACAAACTTACACTTTTTTAAAAAATAAAATGAAATCAACATCCATTTTATTTTCAGGAAAGATTTTTATAAGACTTGTAAAAAGTTTCAGTAGTGTTAATTCAAAATAAAAAGAAGTTTTTAATAGGGTTTCTTCTCTCTAAAAATGAAACATTTTAATCATTTATTAGATTTCAAAGGATTAAATTCCAATTGAAACTTCTTTAATTTATTGGAAAAGAAAATACAATCTATTCAATCCTTAGAATTCATAATTAAGGAAAATCAAATGTTAGAGTCCCTTTCTCTCTGTAAGAGTAAAATAGGGTGAGACTCCGGTCTTTTCAATTTTGAATTTAGGGTTGACATTTTTTAAAGTTGGATTTTGAAATTAGGAATTATTTGGATTTCGGTCAATTAGAAAAGAAAAAAAAAAGAGTTGAAACAGTTCTTTTCTTTGTTTTGTTGATTGATTTGAAACGAAACCTTTTTTTAATCCCATGATTTAGAGAACATTTTAAAAGGGAACCTTATTGAGTTTCTGATTGACGCTAGGAAATTAGGGATTCTAAATAAATTAACAGATAATTCTGCAATCCTAAAATTACAGAAGAAATAAAGAAGCAAAGACTTGTGTTGGATGAATTGTTAACACTTCCTTTTATGAGAATTAAAAGGTTACAAGTTCCTAAAAGGCATCGTAAAAGAAAGGTAAAAGTAACATAAAAATTTGATGATTTATTACATTGTCATAAAAGCGACAGCCAATAAGAGATCGTAAATGATAATGGCTTCCGAGTAGAAAGCAGCTCTGATCAAAAAGAAACCATAAAAAAATGGATAAAGTTCCACGAAAAACAGAAACTGATAACATCAAATTGAATGCATGTGATTAGGTGTCAGTTTATGGAAAAACAAAAACATTTTTATTTCTTATCGTAATCTATTAACCCGCCTACGCCGTAAAACCTTAAGCAAACAGTTCTTACATAACCGTTTCATTTTCTGCTTCTTTAGTAGCTATTTTGCTACAATAACAGACATGTCTATCAGTGGCGAATCCTCCGTGTTAGCTTTCAATTTGAAAAGGGAAGAAAATATTGATTTACAAAGAATAATTTGTTTAACAAAAAAACATTTTTAACAAAGCTTAGAATGAACGAATTATACTTTTGTAGTAAATTTGGATTTTGATTTAAGAGTTGTTGTTTGTTGTTTTTAACTTGTTTCAAAAAGAAGATTTAGCCTGGCAATTGATCAGTGTAAGAATTCGTCCAGTTGTTTATAGTGAACCATATGACCTCAAACGGCTGCCCCAAAGACTTCCAGCACATAGGGATCCTATAATATCCAAACCATTCTACTTTTGATCCTAGTTTTAATCATTAAGACTGAAGTTCTTTGATCATGTCTTGCTTCTGTCATCATTTTCATCACCAGTTTCATCATTAAAAAGAATTTGCTCTAAAATGTCATCAGTCGGCGAAGCAGCCGGCGCTGTGCTTGAATCAACGATTATTATGAATTAATAGGAGATTAGACACAGTTAGGAGATTATTTTTTGAAAATAAACGATGTTTTTACTGAAATAAATTCATGCTAAACATCAAATTTCCATTTCTTGTTGAAACGACACCAGATTCTCAAAGGACTGGGATATTTGTTGCAATTCAAAAACTTTTCAACTTGCATTTCAAATACACTATGATTAAATAAGAAATTCTAATATACAATACAAACGCCGTTTTGAACAGGTTGACAATTTGATAAAGATCATTTAATATTTTACGAGAATTGCAGTGCCTAAAGGTGACTTTAATAACGCGTAAGGAAAATTGAATCTCTTAGCGAATTGGTTCTTGGCTCATTCAAAAGCAACACCAATCACATGAAATGTTTCTTTACAATTTCTATGAACATGTAATTTGGAAACAACGAAATCAAATAATGAAAACACAGGATTAAAACCTAAGATTACTTCAGCGATTCAAAACAATGATGAAATTAGGATCTTGTAGTTTTGGATGTAAGTGTTTTTTGGGTCGCATTTCATGACTGGACTTCGAAGAATTGTGACATACTGTATTCTGAGATCACACGATGATAACAGAATGATTGGAAGATCTATTTGAATATCTTTTAAAATTTAGTTTTAAGACAATCACTTGAGCGTTTTAAAACAATAAAAAGTATTTTTCATAATTATTGGAGTTTCAACAGTGGATTTTTAGAAACTTAGTTGTAATAAACAGAAGAAATTCTATATCTATTAGATTCAATTATAGAAAACAAGATATACGAGATATACGATGTATTTGGTGTGCCACCTTTCGATACCTTTCCGAATGGTAAGATCTCATTGAAACAAAAAAGAACAACTTTAATTCATTCATTTTCTTATTCCTATCTCCTTATTTTTTGATATGATTTCAACCAAATAAATAGAATCTTCTATCTTAGAAAGAACATCAAAGTTTCAATAAGAAAGAATTTTAAGGCTGTCTGTCTATTAACTCAAAAACACCGCATCTTAAGAAGCATTTTACAGAGGTTGTTACCAACACGAGCCTAATGATTTGATAAAAATCGGTGCAGTAGTTAAGAAGCTACGGCTAAAAATCGTCAACTTGGAATGAATGAACAAATCTTTTCTTTAATGGTTTGGTTTTTTTATTTGAACAACTTTTTCTAATCTCTTAGATTCATATGTTGGCACGGTAACTATATTTTGTAAAACAGAGATAAATGAAATAGGAGAAAATATCAAAATATAAGATAAGGAGTGAAAATATCACTGCAAAATTTCAAACTTTATAATTTAGTTCAGTCTTCATCTACTAATTCATCTATTATTTAATAGGAATAAATTACGAATAATTCACATATTCTAACTAATTTGAAAAAAGCAGATTAAAACAAATCAAATAACAGCTAAAGGTCACAGATTTTGAAGGTGTTTCTGTTTAAAATTCCACATTTTTCACAAATTGAAGAAGAGGAAAGATGATCTTAGATCTCTCTCTAACTTCGTGATATCTTGGTTTGGATCTGAAAAACACAAACCCTTTAATGTCTTCTAAGAATTTCTTGAATTCAGGGACATGGATTCGCGAATGAAAATGAAGCTGATGACTTTGTTTTCTATAGAAATGTTCAGTGTTAAGTTTGTAGAATTAGATGCTATCTATTCACTGAAGAGGGTTGAAGGAATGAAAGTATTTATGTGATCCCTTCAGCAGGTGAACATCGTCAAACAAAATAATCCAATAAAAGATCAAGGAACACATTAGGGCAAACAGAGATAGTTCACCTCAAAAAATACAATGGATAACCCGATTATTTTGGACCCTGCCCGCAAAAGAAAATGCAAAGAATCTGCTCCTATTTTACTCAATTCCAACTGTTATAAAAAGAATAACACTACTAAGATTACATAATATTACAGCCAAAGCAGCAATTAAATACGGGAGTGAAACCTGGATACTAAAACAAAGAAACAAACAAAGATTGGAAACTGCAGAAATGAAATTTCTGAGACCTTTATTAGGATTTACACGTCTCGACAAAAAGAAAAGTTGTGATATTCGAGCCCAACTTAAAACTCCAAGTTTAATTCAAGAAATTCAAAATTACCAAAAAAATTGGCTTAACCATGTAAAAAGGCTATCTAACGACAAGATTCCAAATTTGATTTTGAAATATCAGCCCAAAGGAAAAAGAGACAGAGGACGACCAAAACTACGATGGAAAGACCAAAATCATCTTCAGAGCTAGGAACAGACAATCATTGTCTATACCTAAGATGTTCAAGACAAGACAAGACAAGACATAAAAAGAATATCTCTGTTCAAGTAGTTTCTAGAGACGGATTAGAGAAACCTAGTTAAAGGGGTAAAAAAGTTAGAAAGAACGCTTATTTTTTTGGCTGTTTCATTGTTGTTGTTTTTTTCTCTTATAGATGCGGATCCTGATACGGGACAATGTTTCTCTGATAACTTCAGAGTCTTTATTTGGCCATCCTTTATATGGACGTGACTTGATTTGCTTTACGATTCAGTGGACAGAAACCAACAAGAAACGGAAGAAACAGGACAAAAGCAAATGAATGGAAAGATAATAACACGGTGTGGATTTTGTCGAAAAGCATCAAAATTAGAAAAAAATTCAAAGAATTTCAAGCCTACATTCCTTAAAAAAAAAAAGTGATTGATTCAAATTTCATGAAGACGATAAAAATAAAAACTCATTTTTAAAGTTTCCAATTCTAAATCTGCTGAATAGATTGGTTTCCTTCTCGAAATCGGATTAACTTTACTCAAACCATTTGTGAATTAGTTAAAAAGAATCAATTGAATTAACTATTAATGCAATGGAAATTTCTGTCAGTTCTTCCAGTGAATTTATCGACAGACTCATTTGGAAATGATTTCAATTTAAAACTGATTCTTAAAAGGAAAGACAAAGGAAACCATTGGAATCTAAACAGTGCTGATAATACTTTAAAGAATGATTTTCAATCTCAACTAATTCCTTCCTCGTCGATTGAAATTCAATGAAAGTAAATGAAAAATATTCAAAAGATAAGAAAGGAAGGGTTTTCGTTTTTGATGAGGTTTTTTTTCACGACCTTAATGAAAGTAGGCTTCAAATTCTTCCTTTATTTTCTAGATCCATGAATTGACATTTCCTTATTTGGCTTCTTTTTCCATTTTTCTTTATATTATCTAAGATCCCGTGAATTGCTTTTATCCTTCACACTAATAAATTGCAAATCTTAATAGAAAGAGGTTCATGTTTTTGTTAGTTCTTGCTTTTTATTTTTAAGCCTTATTTGTAATAAAGTGGTAATTAATCTTCATTGTAACGTTATTATCTATTGTTTTGTTTCAGCAAAGAAACAAAAAAGATAAACTTAATCAAAACATTTAACGTGCTCTGAAAAATTGCTTAAAAAGCGAGAAATCAAAGACAGCACCTGAATAAATTGAAATTGCCTCTCTTGTTCGATTATAGGGAAGAAGTTGGGAACAGCTGTTTCTTCCTTCATCGGACTCTTCAGCCCATCCCTGATAAAAGAACCAGAGAGGCTAGATCTTAAGTGAGGGTCACCGTCACACCTGACAGTGACCTCTCAAAAGCTAAAAAGACAAGAAATTAATTGGGGTGCCAACTCAGCACCACCAAAAAACCTTTTCCTACGTTCAGCAGGCAAAAAGGAAATAAACTAAGAAAAAGAAATTCCAAATCGAAATACCAAAGAAAAGCAAAAGCTAAATCAAAACCAATCAAAATCAATTTGTTTTTGCTTGTCTTTCTTGCTTTTGAGAGGTCACTGTCAGGTGTGACGGTGACCCTCACTTAAGATCTTGCCTCTCTGGTTCTTTTATCAGGGAAGGCGGGGTTGGGCTGAAGAGTCAGATGAAGGAAGAAACAGCTGTTCCCAACTTCTTCCCTATAATCGAACAAGAGAGACAATTTCAATTTATTCAGGTGCTGCCTTTGATTTCTCGCTTTTTAAAAGATAAACTTACTTTAGCAAAAACCCATCTTTTTTAACCTATAGAATCCTATAGAGTCTCCAAAACAATAATTCAATCATGATACACAACTAGAACTTTTTTTATTTGCTTATAGCAACTCCAATTTTCTTAGGTAAAAATAAAAAATAAATTCTGTTTTTAATTATCAGTCAACTGAATTAAGAAACTGAAGTGGAATTGAAATTTCGTAGAAAGAAAAAACTTTGTCATTTTTTAACATACAATGAAAATCTTCTATTGAATTCCATATTTATTCACAATATTTCGTTTCATTTTAGCAAGAAACTTCATCGGGTTATTAGAGGGCAGGACAAAGTTTTTCTTTTTCCTCAAAAATTCATTATTATACATTTAGAATTTTAGCCTTAACAATTCTTTCCTTTTAAACATACCGTCCGTGATTACAAGTTCAACATATAATATAACATATACAACAATTAAAAATTTTTATATTTTCTAACAATAAAATATAAATCACTAATAAATATAAGAATTTTTCTTTATTTTCGAGATAATTTTAAAATATCAAAAGTTACAAGTTTATTGATGCAAGGGAAATTGTTAATAATGCAGGATTCAATTACGAGTCCTTCTTTCTCTTCTGAATATGAAACAAAATTTCAACAAACTCATAATCCGGACCCACTAGTTGAAATTTTGTTTCATATTCAGAAGAGAAAGAAGGACTCGTAATTGAATCCTGTATTATTAACAATTCACTTGCATCAACAAAGATAAATTTTTAAAAGTGAGTGAAGTAACTTTTGGTAGTTTTAAAATTATCTCAAAAATAAAGAAAAATTCTTATAATTATCAATGATTCATAAATTATTGTTAGAGAAAAATTATTAATTATTGTATATATTATATGTTGAACTTGTTGTAATCGCAGATGGTATGTTTATAAGAAAAGAATTGTTAAGGCTAAAATTCTAAATGTATAATAACGAATTTTTGAGAAAAAGAAAAACATTTTCCTGTCCTCTAATAACCCGATGAAGTTTCTTGCTAAAATGAACGAAATATTGTGAATAAATATGGAAATTGAATAGATTTTCCTTGTTTGATTTAATTGAAGAGATTATCGTTTTCTGGAAACTTTGTCATTTGCTAAAGACTCAATTAATGCTGTTATATCTTTTTTTTTCTAAATTTAATATTTGATTCCTTGTCCTATTTATTTTCCTACCTTGATTTTATTTGGTTTTCCGCAAACCAATTCCTATCGTACTTTGTTGAAAAGGCATTAATGAATGTAAGCACTGATGACATCTTAACTCAATGGAAAATCTGTTCTTCTAATTCAGTGGTTGTGTCGATACTTTCCTGGTTAAGGATGTTTTAATCTACGTTTCCTCTTTACTCTAAGACTATTGTAAAGTTTTCTACAAGACATTATACAGTAACTCCATGTTTTTAAAAACCTTTCAAAAGCTTTCTTATTTTCTTTCATTTTGAAATATCAAGTGTTCTTATAATATACAGTATTTCATTTAGATTTGCCAGAATTCTATCTGCTTCTTCTCCAGACAAATATCTGTAGTATTTGCATCATTTGTTTCGCTTTTTCTTTATATATTGAAGAATAGTTCTCTTCAATGTTGACGACGCTTCAGTATCTGTTTGACTTCATTTTGTAATTCATGTGAAACACTGAGATTAAATGAAAGAAAAAGACATTTTTCAACAAATCTGTGATAATCTCTAGGAATGATTCCAACCTCATTCTTCACATCCTTTTGAAAACATTATCCAAATCTTCAGTGATACAGTTAATAAGAAATAATATAAATAATACAGTAGACTCCCGATTATCCGCGGAGTTGGGTGGCGCGGCAAACGCGGATAAGTGAATTCTGCGGATAATCCGAAATAGGACGAAAATCAACACAAAAATGCTTTTAACATGTTTTATTTACATTAAAATGGCAATACATACATTATAAACAATTACTTTATTTTAATTTACTTTAATTTCTCACTTTTTAACAAAAAAAATCCAGTACTTGTCTTTGTTTTTCGTGGCGAAACACGAAAACCCCCTACTTGGACGAAAAACCCCCTAAATCTGCCTCTTTTATTGTTTACCTTATTCTAGTTTTAAATTTTTTTTGTTAATTCGAAATTTATTGTACAGTAAAAAAAAATGGAAACCGGAGAGGTCCGCGGATAATCGGGAGTTTACTGTAATTTCAAGCTAGTTTTCTAATTTTTCTTTCATTTGCATAATAATATATGCAAAGTAGAAAAGTGAAATGTTTTGAAGAATTTGTTAAAATTTTTCAGTAATCTTGTTCGAAATTTGAAAGATTAAGAAATAAGTATAATATAAAATAAACATTAGAAAAAGAAAAGAATGAAAGGTAAATATCATGGAATCAAAATTCATCTTTAAAAATTATAATATTAAAAATTGTTCTTTCCTCTTCCTGAAAGAAAGAAGATTTTATATTCCACAAATAAAAAACATCGGAGCAATAAAATGCGTTTGAGAATCACAGAAACTAACAACTGTGTGATTCTCAAGTTAAGGTTTGATGATGATTTATGGAGAACTATTTCTTCTTCTTCAGAGCTTCAAGTCTCTTTTTCTTAAGTTTAGGAAATTGTTCGCCAAAATAAAGAATCTCCGATGATGAGGAAGAATTTGATAGTTTTTTTTCCCCTCAACTACTTGGACAGAGTTTGATTGGAAACTTTTAAGAACATCACAGAACCATTAAATGATGAGGCTTTGAAAATAAAACAAATTATGACTATAAAACAAACAGTATAGATGATGATGAAATACCAGAAACATCTTTCTTTAAACACTATATGATTAAACTCCTTGCAAAGACCAAGTAAAACGAGTAACTGCAACATCCAATGAACGATAGTCCTCAGTCTTTGCTATGTTTTATGATTATTTGATTTGTTTTCTATGGACATCTTTTTTTACGAGCTGAAAGGTTAAAGGAACGTCTTAAAAATCTCGAATCCCTAATATTTTATCACTGGACTTTTTAAGAACTTTTTAAGTTTTAATATTAATTAAAGAAAAAAAAAAAACCAACAAAAAATCGAAATTAAGTGGTAAAAATGAATTGGAAATATATGAAATTTG